>OY292515.1:5474192-6074192 GCA_958496365.1 Subacronicta megacephala | reverse complement strand
TTTTTAAGATAAGGAATTAAGAAAAAATAATTAAAGATACTATGTGTAGTATCTTAATGTTTGTTTTTCTTCTCTACCAAAAAGTAGAAAAACAAACAGAGCTTCAAAGCACTGGAATCGTGGTACACAGTTTTTGTTTAAAGCTCTTTGTGGGAAAAAGTCCACACGTCATGAATTCAATAATAGTTTTATCACAGTTGGCTGGACGCCAATATCCGTAATTTTCTCCAATATACATACATTTTATCATGTTATCTAGATCTGTGTTGACTCTGACCCTGTTTTTAACGTTATTAACATTAAAACGTAAACATTGTGCTTGCATATCAATAGCAAATAGATCACAACACTTGGTCAGCAGATAATTTACCTACTAAGTAGGTTACAAAGAGAGTAAATAAGTTACATATTATTGACACTTAATGTATCTAGTTAAGTACTTAATTTGTGGATAACATAATTATATTATTTTTTTGTAGATAAATATTGATTGATTCTCCTAAATTTATAATCATTATCTACTTACCTAGGCTTTGTTAATTTACTATCTAGATAGTACCAGGTAGCATTGTAATGCTACCTAATAATATAATATAATAATCTGCAAGCTTGTAGGCTTGCAGATTATTATAATTATTTGGTAACACGCTTTAGGCACACAGCTATCGAACCCACCGTCCGTGATATCGAACTTTTCTTCTATGTCTTATGGTGATATCGGTGAATCCTACCTGAGGTCGTGTTTACCTTTTATATCTTTGTAGATATTTAGCATTATATAATAAAAAATAACTAGTATTGGGTAGCAGTTTTAAGACAGAAGACCTTTAATTTTCGATTAGGAAAATTTAAAAAAACTTTAAGCTCTAACAAAAATAGGTCAACTCTGTTCTAATACTATTGGTATAATTTTCAATAAAAAGCGTCTGAAATTATATTCCCGACCTGTTTGAAATATTTTTGCGACGATGCATGCTTCTGGTGCGTGACATTTCTGGTATTTCAATAAATTTTTATGTGTTACATTTACACTCCATGCTATTTCAGGAATTTGCCGCGGGCGATATGGATCGCCATGCCTATGGTGACTATTATCTACGTGATGGCGAACTTGGCCTACTTCGCTGTCGTCAATAAACTTGAAATGGAAGCAAATCCTGCGGTGGCTGCGGTAAGCATTCATCGCTAATATATTTTATACTTAGTTGAGATAATTTACTTAATTATAACTAGTAGATATTATTTCTTACCGAGTTCAAGTTATAGTGGGCAGAGGCTATAAAGGCACTCATAGACCAATTTTATTATCTATACTAATATTATAAAGCTGAAGAGTTTGTTTGTTTGTTTGTTTGCTTGAACGCGCTAATCTCAGGATCAACGGGTCCGATTTGAAAAATTCTTTCAGTGTTAGGTAGCCCATTTATCGAGGAAGGCTATAGGCTATATATCATCACGCTAAGACCAATAGGAGCGGAGCATAAATGAAAAATGTTGCAAAAACGGGAAAAATTTAAATGCAGAAAAGCCGAGAAACCACGCGGGCGAAGCAGTGGGCCGAAAGCTAGTATTTATATATTACTGAGATCGGTTAAAGAAGTAAAAATTCTACTGCGGCTAGGATTCGATCCTGCGTCTTATGGTTAGGTACACCAGACTATGACCACTAAGTCACCGCGAGTCCCACCCGCAGTTCCAGTTCCAGAGTGCATGGAAAATGCCTAAAAAATACAAAAAGATAATTAAATAGCGGATCATCTCACATAGGAGGCATTTTTTTTTTGCCCAAATTGTTCTTACGTGTTTAACACATTCTAAGTTCATAAGCAGCATCAGCTATAGGTAATGTATATTTTACAATTAAGTACGTACTACAATTTCTGCTTAAAAATCGTTATCGTAGCAGATAATAATATAAATTGATAAGTTTGGCCGAATCCTTTACTTATTTGAATTTGGTGCCCTAGATACTTACGTTTTGTTTTCGTGATTCGCCTTAAAACAGCTGGATTAGAGATAAATCCCAAAATACGTTACAAAACATGTTCAGTTATAACCTAAAGATAAATGCGTAGGTTATGATAGGTTCCTTTATACTTCCTTCCTAGTTCACTTTATTACATGTAGTGATGTCATACATAGTCAATTACGTATCCCCATTTAATGTATTATGAGTAGGTAGGTACCCACCTACGGAGGTAGTGGATAGTTCGCAACAACTTGGCTTCAGTTCCCTTTATACGGCTAGTACGCTAAGCAACATAATGGCATAGTGTAATGAAATCTATTACACTATGATAATGGCCCCTATTCATCTAATATATAAAAATAAGTCGGGTTTTCCTTCCTGACGATATAACTCCAGAACGGACGAACCGATTTCCACGGTTTTGCATTCGTTGGAAAGGTCTCGGGCTCCGTGAGGTTTATAGCAAAAAAAAGTCCGAAAAAAAACACGGGCGAAGCCGTGGGCGGAAAGCTAGTTTGGTATAATTAATTAGACATAGGTTAAAAAAGGTAGACTACCTATTCCTAGCTAAGTTATGTCGTATCTACGTAGGTAATTAATTTATCTGGCCGGTGAATTGCGATGTGCTTGAAGGCAGATACTTATAAATATTTCATGTTATATTATAAAGGGGAAAAAAATTGTATGTTTTTAATCGTTATTTACTGAAACTTCAGAAACATGAAAATTACATTGCCGTAAAGAGAAAAATAAGCAGAATTTGTTCGGTAAAGTTATGAGTTTACAAATTCTTGATGAACCCCAATTACTTTTATGGCTAGTTGTGTGCAAAAATTTAATTAGATATGTGTTAGATTCATGTAAACACGTACCTACATTACTTTGTAGATAGGTATAGACCAGGAAAAATAAATAACTTGAGGGATGACACAAGGTTGTTAATCTTTGACATATAAATGGGGTTACTCTGTCAGTTCCCTGATCCCCGAGGTACTGTACTTACTTTTAACATAAACATAACAACATACAGTCACGCCTGTATTCCCCGAAGGGTTAGGCAGAGGTGTACTTAATGTACACCCACAGTTCGCCGGTATGTTTGGGTCCCATGTAATAGGGGGCGAGCCTATTGCCATTCACCGGGCACAAATCCAGACTCCAAGCTGCTACTGAGAATTTCATAGAAAAACTCAATAACACTTTGCTCGACCTGGGGATCGAACTCAAGCCCTCTAGCGTAGCAGTCGCGATTGGGACCACTAGACCAACGAGGCAGTCTTTAGGCACTTACTTTTACGAGGCAGGCACTTACTTTTAAGCTACAATAAAATGACTTTTATTGAGTTTATCAAAATAAAAATAAATCGGGGTCCTCCGGGACGGGTGCCTCGGGGATCGGGGTACGCCTATTTATGTACGCGTAACTATGTAGTAGGTATGTTGAAGATGTGTGCCACACAATTGGGATATTAGTGGCAACCTAATGCTTCTGATAGGGTCATGGATTAACAGACTAATGTTAAATTGGTACCTTCTTTGGGGTAGTTTTCATTTTCAACCGACTTCAAAAAGGAGGAGGTTCCCATTAAATAGCAGAGACTTGTACCCATCCCGCCGCACTTTTCATATTTTATTACATTTTTCACATGAGGGCACACCAAATTGTCGAAGGATTCACGATCTTAGGACGAATAGGTATCGTCTCTATCACCTCAGACGCTTTGCGACGCATTTATATATTTGTACTTTATACTCTTATTATCATTTGTTGGAAGGAAGAAGGAATATTCCCAATTACAGTTGAGTGTGCCATAATTTCTTCGGAAATTTCTATTGCGTCAAGTGACATGCTAATGATGCCGGGCAGTTATCGTCCTGGCGTATTCCATGGACTAAAACAAAGCTTTCAATGGAATCTATTTAGTATTTCAAAGAATATAAGGTGCTTAATATATTTTGCGGCTTCGTTGAACGTCTTGTCATTACCTAAATTATCTTCAATAGACACATTGACAACTACTAAGTGATTTATCGCTTGGAATGATGTATAAATACGAAAGTCGACATTGAATAATTTTATCTCTCAAAATCAAAAACCCGGAAAAGGCTATCTTGGACTTGGGCATCGAAACCAAACTTTTTATTCAGCAGAGCTCAGGAGTTACACAATAATTTTCTGAAATTGATATTATTTTCTGTATAAGTAGTTTTGTACAGACCAACTGTCGGCAAAAGCTACCACAAATTGGATCCCACATCGAGCGAAGCGACAGCGTGGTCGGCCCAGACGGAGGTGGCGCGATGAACTCGACTCCTTTGAGAAAGATTGGGTCGCTAAAACTTTGCCCAGTGGGACGAAATGGGCTAAAACAAAAAACAAAAGTAGTTTTATTTATATTGATAACTAGAAACCCGCTCCGGCTTTGCTCGGTTGTAGGAACGTACGGCTGCACATCAAGCTATACAAAACCAGTACAGGCTGGCATTGAGTTGTGTGGAAAACCTTTATATTGGGAGGTCATTCTAAACTGGTTTAGTATAGCTTGATCTGTAGCCGTATGTACATAATTATCGTCATATTTCAACCAATTTACACAAAATCCTAATAAATTCTACACTTAAACTTTCCTCATGAATTACTTTGTCCATTAGTGAAGTTCGCATGAAAATCCGTTCAGTATTTTTTGAGTTTATTACGAATAGTCAGACGCGAAGGGAGCTTTTGTTTTATTATTTATGTACTGAAAGATGTGCTGATCGACTAAAATATTTATAATATTTTGTTCCACTTCGGCAGGTATTCGGTGACCGATTGTTTGGCGGTTGGAGTTGGCTGATCCCAGTGTTTGTTGCGCTGTCAACGTTCGGCGGCGTCAACGGCGTGCTGTTCACGTCAGCCCGCCTGTTCGCCACGGGCGCGCAGGAGGGGCACATGCCCGCCTTCTTCTCGCTCTTCCATATACAGAAACAGACGCCTATACCTTCGCTTATCTTCACTGTGAGTCTGCCTATATTTTTTAAATAATCCGTTATATAATTATTAATATTTGATAGACTTCATTTGCTTATTGAGATTCTCGACTGCAAGTCTACAACATAATATTTAAAACTGAAATTTATTTTTTTCCAGTGTCTCTTCTCACTATTGATGTTGACGACGAGTAACGTGTTTGACCTCATTAACTATTTCTCCCAAACGTTGTGGCTGTCTGTTGGTGCCTCTGTCGTGGGTATGCTGTGGCTGCGACATGTCAAACCAGACTTGCCTAGACCTATCAAAGTCAATATCGTCATACCGTGCCTGTTCCTCATCGCCATCGGCTGCCTGGTGATCATCCCAGCAATCACAAGACCCAAAGACACCGCCATAGGAGTAGCAATACTCCTGTCCGGCATCCCAGTTTACTACCTCTGTGTCAAATGGAAAAGCAAGCCAGAAATGTATCACTCCTTCTCCGGATGTATTCTAAGGTTCCTACAGAAACTTTGCTCATGTATCTACATGGATTCTTCTGAAAAAATGTCGAATTGAACAATTGCGGCAAAAAATTGGAATCAATCATATACGTGTTGTCAGAACGAAACATCGAAAATAATGAGAGAAGCTTGTAAATGGAAAGTTTAAGTTAACGTGCAAAACAATGTAAATGTAAAGGACCAATAAAATACGAGTTCGCTCAGTTATACTCGACAATATCATAACGTCTACAAATATATAAAAAAATATATGCATTATATTATTATTACATAGATACCTATGTAAATCTGTACGGGCATATTATTATATTTATAGATTCTAAATATATTATGTATGTAATTTATTATTCAGTGTCGATCATAGGCAATAAGAAGTGTTATTTTTTGAGAAATCCTTGCTATAAATGCTTCCGAGAATGCCTTGTGGCCATTATGCAATTTAAAAAATAACACGTTAGATTCTGGATCTTTTATAATGAATTTACTTAATTTGAGTATAAATACTCAAATTAAGTAAATTCATATAGTAAGATAAATGGTATTAAAATACCATTTATCATTATATAATTAAAGCCATGTATCTATCATCTTTGACGTGACTTTGTTGAATTATTTGTACTGATATATTTTTAAACCTAACAACTTGCTTCAAATAGTAAGAGACAAGGTTTTTATGAGCTTTGTGTCCGAGCGATATTACTGCTATCTACTCTTACCTTATTTAAGTAGCTATGTTGCTGTATCGTGATTGCTCTCTGAATATCTAATTTATTTAAACATTGAGATAAGAGCTTAGTTATATTATATAATGATAAGGTACGGACATTCCTACAGAGCACTGTTTTATTATACCTAAAGACGATATTTGTTAGTTTTGCTACGGTTTTTTTACGAATGTTTTGAGATAAGTATTTAAAAGTTTTTTGAGTTATCTACGCTCCTATTTGTATACACAGGCAGTGGCGTGCACAGAGATTTCAGACAGGGTATGCAATAAACAACTGACCAGTTTCAGCTTTTTGTAGGTATCTTCCCCACCTACCTGTCTCTTACCGCAAATATTCTTACTATCGCGATAAGTAAACAAAATACAATGGAAAAAATACAATTTGTTTGTATGTACACAACCAGTTAACCAGTAATTATTATCATAAAACTTTTTATTAAAATGACGAGTAATATTACCCTTTCTTTGAGTTAAATCCAAGTACTGACCTTAACTTTGAAATCAATTTAGCTTTTTCCTCAGAAAAATAATGTCGAAAACGCGCCAGATTTTAATTTATTTAAACACACTTCACCTACACAATTCTCACAGGTATATTTTTCAATTTTTACGAGTTTAATATTACTTTTATACAATAATAAACTTATTAAAAATTACTCGACAAACAATCAGTTTGCGCCAAGAAAAACAATATGGCGAAAAAAATTTGGAATTGATAAAAATATAGTCGATCAATTGGTCAATCCGACTAAAAACGTTGACCCTCTGCAATAAACAATATGCGCTGCTTTTGCGGGTTCTTAATTTGGGCGCAAAGCAAATAAGCAGTGCTTCTAAATCTGTCACACACGCTCATATTTACACGCACACAGTCACACTTTTGCCGTGTACTACACGAGATGCGTCCAAATGCATTGTATGAAGAATAAGCAGCGAGGTGCACTGCTTTTCTCAGCAGAGCGCGCCACCAGCGCGGAGCTCAATGAAGCGGCGCGCGCAAGTTATCGACGCTTCAACAAATTAGTTCTTAAAAAAAAGTAATAGATGGTGCGCAAGCTAAATTACCATTTTTTAATTACATTTATTTATCATTAGAGGGGAATAAATTTATTATTAATTAAATACATTTAGGGACTACAGGGTATGCAGAGCTTATTTGCTTGTATGGAGTGCACGCCACTGTACACAGGTATATAAAGCTTGTATTACAGCTTGTTTTTAAATATTTAACATGTATTATACTTACATAATATATTCTATTATATAAAAATATGTCACTTAAGGCTAAACGTTCAGCTTTGGGCGCCAAATTCAATTTTATTTCGGTTTTTCGCGCCCAATGCTGAACGCAGCGTTAGCCTTATGTCATAGTGTAATGAAATCTAAATTATTACACTATGCTTATGTCAATATGGCTGTTAGTGTTTTATACCGACCTAATAAGTACTAAAATTTGGCTTAGTTTTCATCCAAAAAAGAACATTTTTATAAATCCTCACTGCTACAGGACCTAGTAATATTATTTATTCCTTAACCATAGGTCAAAGTTTAGGAATATGTTAACATGTTTTATGATTTGTTTTTATACTTACGTACACTTAAAATTTCCTACTCAAAATATGCATTCTGAAGTACGTAGTTAATAATTTTATTTATTTTGGTAAATTATTTGAAAAATATATATTTTGATTAGGCCTCTATTTGGGGTACAACACTCACTTTTGACCACTAGTTCTTCATAACAAATAATTATCGACATGACGTACCCATAGATGAAAAAACCTATGATATACTTATAGGTGGTACCTTTATAATAATACGACGAATGTAAAAGATATTAAATAAATGTGTAATAAATTATGATCTTTTTATTTTGAATTTTAAATATCCGAGGCGTAGTCCGAGGCATGATACCTATTAACTATAGAGGTCCATAGTTAAATTGAATTAGTACTGGTACGAAATAAAAATATTTAAATTAATATGTCAACGTACAAATTACGTCAATTATTTAGGAACAACTGTCGTAACTACCTACCAATAAAATGTTGATTATAAAACAAAGACCTTTTGTAAATGCAACGAGACAAGTGGTACGTCACCTCACAGTATACACCCCGCTGAACGGACTGAGGTGGTACCCCGACGCGGACTATGTAAAACAATTCAGCGGATCTGTGATGTACCCCACCCCAGAGACAGATAAGTACTTCAGAATAATATATCATTCAAAACTGCCCCCAGTTGAACGCAAACTCCAAAACATGGTAATCAATTTCGGGCCTCAACATCCCGCCGCTCACGGTGTCCTTCGTTTAATATTGGAATTGGACGGCGAAACCGTAGTCAGAGCCGATCCTCATATTGGTTTTTTGCACAGAGCTACTGAGAAACTAATGGAACACAAACATTACAATCAAAATTTGCCCTTCATGGACCGTCTGGATTACGTATCCACTTTAGCAAACGAACAAGCTTTTTGTATTGCTGTTGAAAAGCTTCTTAACATAGAAGTACCACCAAGAGCCAAGGCGATCCGTGTTTTATGCGCTGAGTTGAGTCGTGTAGCAAATCACTTACTTAATATATCAGGCACAATACTTGATGCTGGTGGCATAACGCCTTTTTTTTGGATGTGCGAGGAGCGAGAGAAGTTATATGAGATGTTCGAGAGAATTAGTGGTGCCAGAATACACTGCTGCTATATTCGTCCAGGAGGAGTTGCCCAGGATATTCCCATTGGCTATCTCGACGACATCTATGAATTATTAAGTAAGTTAGGTGATCGTTTGGACGAGACCGACGATCTTGCAACAAATAACCGTTTGTTTTATGCTAGGATGGCAGGAATCGGTGTTGTAAGTGCCCATGATGCTATGAGCCTGGGCTTTACGGGACCCATGTTACGCACAACTGGTGTAAAATGGGATATAAGAATATGCCATCCTTATGATGGTTATGATTTGTACGATTTTGACGGCGTTGTTGGTACATTTGGTGACATGTACGATCGATACCTTTTACGGTATGAAGAACTGCGCCAATCCCTACGCATTATCAATCAAGTTCTTGACACGATGCCTGAAGGAGAATATAAGATAGATAATTCCAAAATCAGCATGCCTTCCCGAAAAGAAATGAAAACATCAATGGAATCGCTAATTCATCATTTTAAGTTGTGCACTGAGGGTTATCCTGTGCCGCCTGGGTTTACGTATACCGCGATTGAAGCTCCGAAGGGGGAGTTGGGAATATATATGGTAGCTGACGGTTCGTCCATTCCGTATCGTGTTCATTTACGTCCGTGTTCATACACACATATATTAGGAATGTCCGTGATGGGACCTCGTTTAATGCTCGCGGATATCACCATGCTTATTGCTTCAGTAGACGTTGTTTTTGGAGATGTTGATCGTTGATTATTTTATTGAAGTGGCCTATGTTATTAATTACCTAATGCTTATGGTATTATAATTATTATTTAATAAATATTATTGATATTATATTGCATTCATTATTCGTAATACTTTTTTCATTACGTAAACTACTTATGAATGCGCCACTTTAAGTCGGCCCTCAGAATATTATAGGTAGACTGCTATACTTATTGAGCGTTTTTGGGATTCAGTCAAAACCAGACTGATTTGTTTATTGGTATGTCACTTACCTATATACAGAGTGGTGCGTCAGAGTGCCAGTGTATTATTATGCGACTACAAAAAAGTAAGTGGAAATAATCTATGTATTTATGTATGTGTTAAAAGGACTTGTGGATCAGAGAATATAAACAATTGTTGGTGGAAAGGATTAATACTATCGTAGCCCTCGTAACAGAGTTGGGAACGGAGACTCATACACAACTGAAATACGGGGTCAACATTAACATAATTGGTTTTGTCATAAATTATAATTTTTGACACCAAAATCTTCAGCGATATCGATCTTTAAGCACATGTTTTAATACGTAATTGTAAATTTTTGATGTCGCGATTCCTACTGCCATGTACATAGAATGCGTTATAGCCCTAAATTTGCGAAAACCCAAGAAAAAATTGAATTTCGCGCCCAACCTCGACGTTTTAACCTTAACCAGAAATTGTATTGTAAGACGTTATATTCGCCATTAAAGGTTATTGAAAAATTAACAGGGTCAGTATGTACACTATATAGGTACGTAATGTTGTACGTGCACATTGCTAAAATATTATATTTCTAACGTTAAAAAATACCAAAATAAATCTCAAATCCTCAATCGACGACACACAACTGGCGCGACGCAAACCGAACAATACCGATTGCAGAATGGAACCAATACAAATTTTGAGTAAAGTATAGTCCGTTTCAAAATCTCTGAAACCGAATTGACACAAGCTAAATGTCAAATTTACAAATAATTGATCATAATAATTGTAAATTTGACATTTAGCATGTGTCAATTCGGTCTCAGAGATTTTGAAACGGACTATAGCTGAATTCACCAAGTCGAATGATTTGAATTGATCCATCGACATCACTGACAAGGATTCAAAGATTCGTAATTTGTTTATATATTAAATATAATAGAATTAATAAATCCATGTATAAACATGAAGAAAATTAAGGATATGATGCCAACTGGAAAGTTTAATTTTACTAAATATATTATGTGTATTTTTATTTTTCTTGGTAAAGTTTTAACTACAGACTGGCAGGATTTGGTAGGTTTTTAACCAAAACAAGGCAGGATCTGTAATTTAGAGATGGTCACCCTGGGTGGTGAGTCTACAAAAATTAGGCTTAAAGGACTTGTATCCAGGGCCGTAAAATAAATTAAAAAAAAAAAGTCTACAAAAATCATAAGTCAGTCTAGGGATGTCACTTCCAAAATAAAAATAGATCATTAATTAATAATCGATTTTTGTCTTTGTATTAAAATCGATTACTAAATACTTAATTATTTCTTTTAATAAAAATAATCGATTCTTTTTTTTTTAATTAAAGAATGTTAACCCCTCGTGCTAAGGTAAATGCTTGTGTTACGAGTACCCACTCGTGTGTACTTATGTTTGTAGTGCAATGGGTGGGTTTCGAACCGGCAACCACATGATCTCGAGTCCAACGTCCTATCCAGGCTTATAATCAACTTATTCCGCAGATAAAACTTAGATAATTCATATTATTACGTGAAAATAAAACTTTCAAAGTCAACAAGGAAAACAGATCCTAATCGGCTGTAACACATTCTAGGTACATAGCAGTAGAAATTGCGACATCAACAATAATTTACAGTGGTTACAAGCGCTTCCGTCTTCCAGCATAGGTACCATGTTGGATGGCTCGACTTTCCGGATCGCTGTTTGCCTTCGTTTAGGGGCTCCTTGCTATGCTCCACATCGCTGTCACTTTGGAGAAGCTGTCGCAAGCCTCAGACACCATGGCTTGTCTTGCATCAGGAGCGCAGGTCGCATAGCACGACACGCAAGTTTTAATGACATCATTCGCTGTGCTCTCGTCACCGCTGACGTTCCAGCCATGTTAGAACCTAATGGCTTGACACTTGACGATGGCAAGAGACCGGACGGGTTCTCATTACTTCATTGGAAGTTGGGTAGGCCCCTAGCGTGGGACGCGACTTGGGTCGATACTCTTGCGCCATCCCATCTTCCTAGTTCAGCGGGCAATGCTGGTGTTGCTGCTGCAACGGCGGAGACCAACAAGCGGCGAAAATATAACAATTTAATTATCAGTTATATTTTCGAATCGTTTGGGGTTGAAACGCTGGGGCCATGGGGTCCCAGCGCACTATCCCTTTTTAAAGGTATTAACAAACGACTGAACGAGACTTCACGTGACCCAAAGGCTGGCCTATACTTTGCTCAAAGAATCAGCGTTGCCATACAACGTGGCAATGCAGCAGCCTTTTGGGTACCCTCCCGGCTGATAGCGATGCGGAGGAGTTTTTTGATGCCCTTTTTAATTTTTCTTTTATTTATAAATATAGTTCAGCTGTTAGTCTAGTTTAATTTAAAAGTTAATTATTATTAGTGTTAATTTTAATATAAACAACTTTTATAGAAATAAATATCCTTCCTTACAGTGTTAATAAAAATCGGCAATCAAAATAAATGGATTTTTTATAATCGATTTATGTAATTAAATAAATTGACTATATAAATCGATTTTTACAATCCATTTCATAATAAAATATTTTTTACATCCCTAAGTCAGTCAACAATACATCAAGCATCAATCAACATTCAACATTGTCAAGTTGTCAACAATCTTTCTTTGTCAAACAAGACCAAAACATTTATACATGATCGTTTTCGAGTAAGGAAATGAAAATAATCATGTTGAAATTTAAAATAGTGTCCTCTAGAATAGTGGAAGGCTTGGAAAGTGAAAAAAAATTTGTGGCTTATATGTTGCAAGCAAGACAAGATTCTACAGAGCCCAGTGTGGAATTTGATCGTGACCCTGCGAATGTAGAGAGACGGTACACCCACTTTTTAGATCTTTACAATGGTCTGAGAAAAGAATTTCCTGCTTTGTTAAATGATGTGTCATTCCCTAAGAAGGTTGGTAAAGATGTGTATTCCATTACCTAATTTTCATTTCATTGTTTATGTATTTTCAATGTATACATACGTCACTCGTTATTTTTATGCTTATTTGATGATATGTTCCTAAGTAGGCGTATTCCGTATTGGACTTCTAGTTTTGTTTGCTTATAGTTAGCATGTTATACCTATTGGATTTTTTGTAGAAATATGATGACTCAAAATTGTATGAGCAAATATCCTGTTATCACTTTGGTTCTCTAATGAATTATGATGTCATTTAATGTGTACCTATTAATAAGATGACCTAATAATAACATTTTTCAAATAGACACTGATGTTCTGATTTAGTATTGTGTTATTATAATTTATTTTTAGATGAAGTTCATAATGTACCTAGGCCAAGTTATATATTAAAACAATGTGGAAAACAACCACATTTACTAAATCCTTTGTTTACACATTTCAGATTATGATGGGTAATTTTGAACCAAACCTGATATCTGCACGATGTGCAGCGTTTGAGTCACTTCTGGTTTTGGTAGCAAGTGAGTCACGACTGCGGGATTCCCAGGCTGCTATCACATTTTTCCAGGACATTGAATTAAATGACGCTAAACAACTTATCAATAATGGCAAGTTTGACCAAGCATTGTCAGTTTTGGAGACTAGTTTTAAGTTATTAAACAAGGTTAGTCATTAAAATTAAATGTATTACTTAAAGTTAATACAAAAGGAATTGAGCAAAGTCATTATCTTTCTGTATCTGATCATTAAATATCACAAGGCCAGATATTTGTCAATATTAACAATTATCACAATCAAAAGCATTCTAAGTCAAAGTCAAAGTCTAAATGTAGGTATATCAGCAAAAATCCTCAGAATTACTGAATGCCATCCATAAGTATGTTGTGATGTAATTATTTGATGATTATTAATAAAATTATAAAGAGAAACCTAGCCACCACCAGCTAGCTAGCTACCTTTTAATATAAAATCTATTTCAAAGTTCTTCATGTTTTCCAGGTGTACACGGATAGATCTCGTGTGGTACTTGGTGCGCTATGTCGCATAGTGGCATGTGCAGGTGCTAGCGACGGCGCATTGGCTGGTCCTGTGGAACGCTGGGCGCAGCTGGCCCTTAAACGATATGAGGCAGTCAGTGACTCTGATCTCCTGCTTATATACGTACCACTGATACATACTTGCATTTCAATTTGGTAAGTAACTAAGTATCACACCATCACACCTGGGGCCCAAGTCTGCTATTTTGATTGTATCATAACGGTCATCTAATAGCACTAAATTATACAGGGGCCAAAAGATTTTGTATATTAAACTGTCAAAAAACAACAATTCCGAAGTAGACTGACACAATAAAATAGCAGACTTAGGGATCTATGATACTGCTATATGCTACTGAGAATTTAACAGAAAATCCCAATAACATTCAACTCTAACAACTCACCATTCACATTCCCAGGTTGACTGAATATAAGTATATTCAGTCAATCCTCCTTTATCATTCTCCTCCCTTCACTGGGTTCAATAGCTGGAATCTTTGTAGTCCTGCACTTCATCTATTTGCCCTATTTCCCTGGGGTTCTCTTTCAACTACAAAAAGTTTCAATGTGCCTATTCATTCCAGTGGTCTTGTGTTTGTATGTTCATAACATCTTAGAGTCCCTTCTGCTATACCTTTTACATATTATGGAGAATACAGTGATAGCAACCCGGAGTTGTCTTCCAAATAACCTATATTGTTGTGTGAGCTGACATTTCCAAAATACCTTGTTTACAATTTTTCTCTACATGTATGGCGCTGTACAAACGTAGACACTTTTTGTTGCCGACGCGGCACACCTACACAGGAAACCGTAGTTGCTTTATCCTGTAGCAAATGTTTACGTATGAGCAGCGAGTGAGATTTTATATTGGTTAAATCGAAATCAAATATTCATTGGTGGCTTGTATCCGACGTATGCCAAAGTTCCAAAGCCACATTCACGCAGTGCCTAAATGTTAGTAGAAGGTTAGTCTGACCTTCGAAATGACGATAATACTCCTAGACAAAGTGCACAACAACAACAAATGCCTCTAACAAGTTCTCTGCAAGTGAGACAATAAAGCTAATGATGACATTTGTCATACAATGGAAAGATTACTTGCATATAAACAAATGTCGTCAAATACTTATTATTATTGCAATAATCAAGTTTTTGAAGGTTATTTGATGATAAATATGAGCTATCTTATGACTCATAGATACACCAAATTTTGCGTAACACCTATGTAGAATACAGTGTGTATGTAGTACACAGTTTTGAGAATACAATGATTGTTTCTTTGATAATTATTTACAGTTCCAACAGAGACTTGTTGTTTGACGACAAAGATATTTTAGGTAATTGTAAAAAAAAATTTGTAAGCCAGCAATTTTTTAAATAATATTTACTAGCTATGTGGTCGCACATTATTAGTATTCTTGTTAACCCTTTGTACTCAATGCTTGTGTTACGTGTGGGTTCACGCCGGTTCGGTAGTGTAGTGGAATGGGTGGGTTTCGAACTGGTAACCATATAATCGCAAGTGCGACGGCATTCGCTAATTCCTCATTTTTTTTAGTTAATATAAATATCAAACTATACAAATCCAGTGAATACTGACCTCTGATTGTAAAGGCTTTCCGTAAAATGCGTCCATACTGGATTTGTAGGTATAGCTGGATGTGTAGCAGTGCATACGCAATAAAATTCATTTCGTGTGCACTGCTAAAATATGCTTTGCTTAATATATTTTTTGTAATAATATATTATGAACGCATTATATTTCTAGGGAGGCACTGGGCAGAGATACGTCAAAGTTGGTAGAAGAGTTGAACGATTTACGCAAGCGTGGGATGAAAGTGGACTCGGTGCCGAGCCTCATGGAAGCCGTAGATGGCCTGGTCGTTTAACGAGAGGAATCAACTGCATTATTTTTTATACTAGAATGTATTTATGGTATTTCACATAATAAGTTAGACGAAAAAAGATCCTTAAATCATGACGTGTATACTGAGAATTTTATACTCAGTATTGTTACATATTCCTAGTTGAGTGATCATTAAATAAATGCTCTTCCACGCGAAATACAGGTCGTAATTTTCGGATTGCGGCTGCTAGTAAGTTGCGGATGCTAGGGGTATTAGAAAAATGGCCAAGGATCTGATTTATATTTTAATTGTTTCTAGAGGAATTATTCTCTGTTATTATGCTTCAACAAAACCGGTCAAAGTAGGTCACACATCTGTGGATAACGAACCGCCCCGAATTCACGACACTGCAATATTTAAGCTAAGAAGCGAGTCGTGATCACCGCTAAATTTTCGGTTTGTATTTCGAATGCTATGTTGCAACCGCGTTGGAGGGCTTCATACGTCTACAAAATCTTCGATAAAAAAACCTTCGCCTTTTTAGTAATTTTATGATGATAAGTTTTAAAATCAAAACTCCTCGTTAATTTATTACGAAGATTGCGAGACGTATAACCTAACCAGATGTACTTACTGCGTTAATGCATTTGATTCGTCTCGAATCTGGAATACAGTCGAAGGCATTAGCTCAACTGATATCAATTGTAGTCACAACATGGCCTAAAAGAGGGCGCCGTTTGCTTAAGAAGTTATTTTAAAATCAAGGCATTATTATTATTTTTAGATCGGTTTTACCGATTCTATTAGTGATAGATATAATAGTATTTTTTAGTGATTTCTATATAATTTGCGATATTTTTTTAGTATTAGTATACGTGGTTTCTTAAAAATGTATTGGCTTGTATCTCATTACTCTGTGATCTGTATTTTAAAGTATCAATCAATCTATTAAAAAAAAATTGCTGGATAGTTATTTAAACGTGTAAGTTAGGATAGATTGAGTTACATCTGGCCTGTTGCGGATTGAGTTCTGTCTTATGATATTCATACTCTGTAAAACTTTACCGTCTTATGCAAAACGTTCAATAAATGTCATATAGCAATATTTATTTTTATAGAAAAAAGCTTACTAGCAATGTGGGTCTCACATTACTAGTAATCTTGTTAACTCCTTGTGCTAAGTTAGATGCTTGTGTTACGAGTGGGTAGTACAATGGGTGGGTTAAGAACCGGCAACCACATGATCGCAAGTCCGACACCCTAGCCATTAGGCTACCGCGGCTTTTCTTCGAGTTTTATCTTCTTCTCCCTGTCATAAAATGTGTCAAAATAAGACAAAACACATTTCTAAGGCTGAGGTTTATTGGACGTTTCATATTTTTATGAATAAGCCTGTAAATATTTTAGGAATAAAAATAACATTGACTTATTTTATGTACCTAGAAGTCTCGTAGCCTGGTAGGTATTAATTATTGCACTGACATTTTAAACTTCCTGATTGTTAATTCTAGTGAAAAATAACTGGTCAATTCGATAAAAATTAGAATTAGTAGACGCTTTAAGCTTGAAAAATATCAGAAAATTATCCAAAGCTCGATATATACTAAAATATAACAATGAAATGTGTTTTATTCTATTACGAATTATAAATTCTGTAATGAGTTGTTTGAAAAAACAATATTTTATTTTTATTAGAGCATAGTTCTAGAAAATATACACTTATCATAATATTATAATATAATAATAACATTTTTATATTTTGTTCTGGTGTTTTAATAATCCGTTTTTCTAAGAGCGGCCAGATTTTTATTGATATTGTTTATAAATGATGCTAGTTGTAAGATGACTGATATTTTATACATTTGTAGCCATTGTAGGGAAGAAAATAAAAAGTATACTATTTGTCAATATGGGTTTCAATCAAATTTGTGAATGGAGACTGCAATAGACCGTTTGGTTTAACAATTAATTTTATTTGTTATACATTAGTTTTTGTTTAACCGAAAGCCGAAAGTAGTTTGTTCAGAATCAGTAACAGAATCGATTGCAAAGGTTTTTAGCCTATGTTATATTTTACATTCAAAAATTATTATTTAAGTTGGACACCCATTTTATTGCGAAAAACGTCGCAAGAAACATCGAACGGGGAGGTCAATCACTCGTCTGTGACGCCCGGCGCCTTTAGCTCTTCATACGCACTCGCGCAAATTAGGTAAATTAAGACAAACTTTTGAGCTCGTCATCGCGTGAGTTTTTATTTTGTATTTTTTTCTTTTCAAATCAAATTAACGTTAGGGTGTTTCGGCTTTAGGGTAAACAAAAATTAACGTTGTATATGCCTAGTGGGGGAACTGAAACGATGCCTGTCTGAAGTTGGACGAACTATAAACTGCAAGTAGTCATTTATTTAGCGGATAGGCAGGCGCAGTTTTCGCCTGTTTTCTCACTATATATCTAATTTTATCAATAACTATATCATCCTATACATAACGACTTTCGTCCGGTTAACTAGTCGCAGAAGACTGATATATTCTATAAAAAGTTCTTTTGTTTTCCTTAAAAATAGGAAATGGTAGTTACACCCTAAAAAAAAACTTTATATTACCTATAGGCACCTCAAAATTAGTTTAGCCTTTAATATAATTATAAGGTGTTTTTTTTAAATAAAAAAAAATATTCAAAATATAAAAACAACAAATGTTTAATAGTTTATATAAAAAAACTATGAAAGATTTTTACCCAGGTTGGATCTAACTCTAAACTCTAAGCAGGCGAAGCCACGGGCAGAAGCTAGTTAAGATACCTAAATAAATTGCCATCATACACTTATGAACCTACTTTTCATTATCCCTCGCGTTGCCACTCTTATAAACCGTGATCAATTTAGTAAATTGATTGGGGATTCACCAAAACCATTTGCCCTTCATAAAGGTAAATTATTTCGGTGCAATTATTTGATATGAGGGTCCCTAACTGCGGTTGAGTGGTTCCTTCATTACTGGTAGTTAGGCAAGTACATGCTTTTAATCAGGAACTATAATGTTCTCATGCCATACGGCAAATTATTATAATGTTGATTAATAATTTAATGTGAATAGGACCTATTGGCACACCGGATTAGCAAGCTCAAGTAGCAGTCGGCCGGCCATATTTGTATAAGAAGTGATAACCGCTAGGGTGAACGTGTTCTCGAGTGAAACCGCGATTCGGCAAACGTAGTGTAAGGCGCTCTCCCGCATGTTAGAGTGACGATTTGCGAAAGATTATTGGCGGTAAATGAAAAAGTCGAGAATAGGGTAAAATGGTGCACATTAGGGGATGGAAATTGAAAACCTACAGTGGAATATAATGTAGGTATCTAATCCTTACCCAGTTACCTACATAGGTATTTCCTATATGTAAGGGTCCCCTGAATTCCTGAACTTTTGGCATCGATACAGCACTTTACCAATGCCTATTACTTAGATTACATTAGAATATATATTTTGCATAATAAGTACATATTATCACGCCTGTATTCCCCGAAGGGTTAGGCAGAGGTGTACCTACTACATCCACGCTTCGCCTGTATGTTTTGTCCTATGTAGGTAATAGGAGGCGAGCCAATTGCAATTAACCGGGTACATTTATATTTATACCGGGTACACAATTTCATAGAAAACCTCAAAAACACTTTGTTCGATCTGAGAATCAAACCCAGGACCTCTAGCACAATAAAAGAATCTATATAAGTATATTGTGCCTCTATCGTAGCAGTCGCGCTTGGAACACTAGACTAACGAGGCAGTATAATAAGTACCTAGGTACCTACATTATAAAAATATTATATTTCCTTTCATCCGGGACTCGCTGGAATATTCTTGATAGGTATTATAACTATGTCCTTCAAGTTCCTATGTAGGTTCGTTACATTTGTGCTTAGCGTACATAATATCGTAGAGGCATGAGCATCAGTGTTGACTGGAGCGAGGTTCCGTCACGCGACGCCGCGGTGAATGCCTGAAATCACCTAATTGATTTGCGTGGCGTGTCTCCTTAGCCGACCAGCCGCCCTCAGGGAGCTGTTTGCGATCCCGTCAGCCCCAAGCTTGTTAATTCCTTGAAGAAGTACCTATCGAGCGATGTGACACGCGATTGGGCATCCAAGTATTGGTTGGGAGTCAAGTATCAATTTAGCTTTCCTGTAACTAAAGCAACATTATAAGTAGATGTTCCCACAACTACCTAGTAGGTACTCCTTCCACTACCTGCATCGAGTTGGACTGAACTCGAACACGGAGTCTTTAAAACTGGATAGGTGGGTATCGGTATTTTAGTAGATGCAGCAAGCGCAGCTTAACCTTTATAGGGATGCTAATTAGCTAAGTTTAGCTTTATTCATTATGAGGAAGTAGTACCTAGTACTTATAGGTTCTTATTATTAATTAAACAGGTATTTTGTTACCTAGTTATCAATAATATGTAGGTACCTACCTATAGGCAGGCAGTGAACAACCACTTTATGTTCGATGTAGTAATACTACGGGACGAAAATAAACTGCTTGTGGACTGTAGATATACAAGATTGCTTTCTTACGATGTTGATTTCATAAAGATAAATAGGTCTCCTATTTATCTGAAAAGCCAGTTCTTTATTATGAAGGTATAAGGAAGCAATAGATAGGTAAGGAAGTCCTTCAAGAAGCAACTTTGTTTTAAGCGCGCCTGGTAACCGCCATAAATCAGCCGTTCAGAATTTACGAGGGCCCTCCGCAAATCGGTTTATATTTTCGATAAATAAAATTGGCGCGGGTTTTGTGAGGTAAGCAGAGGCAGTTAGGAGCGCGTCGCCGCCCGCTGCCGCCAGCTGCCGCGTGCACATAAACCCGACTACCCTCGCGTTTTCTTGCTGACAATTTTTTCCTGCTCCGGTCATTACGCAGCTGGGCCCCGAGACAAAACGGCGAATCGTTTAAGCCCTCTCCGGAGACCGTCCAATTTTATTGTGTGTACCTAGTCGAAATTGATATGCCGCGCGAGCGTCGACGGCTCGCTCCATATGACGGACACAGGTTCCACAAGGGACCATTTGCTGCCTCGCGAATTTTGGACACTAAACTTTACAAATGGCCATAGCTTCTTTGATGTTTTCCCGTAACGTAAATCCTTCAAATGGAAAATGGATTGGATATAAAGGCGAGAATTGATATTTAAAATAGCAGAAATCATAAAATACTTACTGTAAAGCAGGTAGGTACAGCCGGTACAGGTACTGTCCACGTAGAGTCGTCGAAAATAATAGATTCTTCTTTAATAATTTACCTCATTTCTATTACCACAGTGATTTGAAATGTCAAGCACCCTCAATTTAGATTTGTCATTCAAAATAAAATGTTGTTCAATATTCTCCCCTCCATAAATTTAAGCAGTGATGTCTGATAAAAATGACTGCGACATAACTGTGGTGTTAGGAGTGTTAGTGGTATTTGCGCTACCGCTGACGCTGCTGGTGCCGGGGTTCTCGGTGTGGGACGTGGTGCCTAAGGTGCGGATCTCGCGCCTGCACATCATCAGCCAGTACCTCACCTGGCCGCAGCTCAATGCCGTCATAGTTTCGCTGCTGATTATATTTTTCTGTCTCTACCTTGAAATTCGGAAGCGAAAGTAAGCAGTTCGACTCCTTTCCACTATCATTATTTTAGTGTTTGACTTTGATGAAGTAGTTGATGCTTTATCATTTCAGAATACAGAAGGAAAGTGAGCTGTTAACTTCCAATTTAGGAATACTTTACAAGTGCATCAACGGCCTAACGCAGTCCACTCGACAACGACATAATATCAGTAGGTACTCCGTGATATCCGCCCGTACCAATGAAAGAACTTCTCATCGTGGTTGTTTCAACAACCGAGACTGATTTGTCACGAGTCATCGTTGTTAGCATTTCTTACCGAGCTGTGCTCCTGGCCTCTTTTTAAGGCACCTATACTTACACTGGAAAAGTGACCATTTGCTAGTGCTGTGGTAACGGCTATAGATTCCGCCGCCGCGAAAATAAGTTTTTAGAACAAATTTTGCCTTTTCGTTATGATATTTTTTTACGTAATATCAATAGATTGGTTTGAATCTAGATTTAATGAAATATATGGGTAGGTATAGTTAGGCACATTTGATAAAAAGTCTAATAGCAGCTTCATATTTGTTGCATATTGGAAACAGCGCGTTACTTCTATTTTTCACTAAATCTACATAAAAATAGATTTGTTGCCACAAAAAAAGAGGTAAAGGGGATTCTCATAAATCCACTGAAGACAACTATGGTTGACGCAAAAACATGTGAGCGTAGCTAGATATTTGTTTGGACTCGAACATCGATTCGAATGGAAGTACGCAACTTGACTAGATGGGCCCACTGGACCGTATGAGTCCTACTTTAATAACTTTAACATTTGTTTTTATTTAGATTAGACGACATGGTAGAAAAAGTGCTTACGGTAAGCCAAGCTACAGACGTCACGATGGAGGTGGAGCGCGAGCGCCAGGCGGCCGCCGTCAGGGTGTGTGTGGAGCTCCTGGACGCCTCCGCCGAGCACTACGAGAACCTTGTGCTGCTGCGCGATGAGCTACGCAAACGAGAGAAGCTTAAGAGGCAGCACCCGCCTGAAATCGAACCTAGCTCCACCATGTAACCCTTACTTCAGGGGTGCGAAAGACGCGCCTTTAAGACTTTTAGAAGAACATTATTGAACAACTTGTAATTTTTTAAATTTCATTAAGTATGCGTGTTTCATGTTAACAAAAACATAGTTCATACATTTTACCTAACAATTATTATCAATAAATATTGTTGGCAATCAAAATGCAGTGTGTATTAATATTCGTGCTGTCTGCATTTTAAAAATAAACGTTTTGTGAAAACCTAGTTGCGTTTTTATTTTTTATAGTCAGAGGTATTTTCTATTTTGGTCTTGCATCTAGCCACCATACATCATTGCATTACTCTGATGTGATTGAAGGATAAAATTACGAGTTACAAGAGCACTTCTTTCTTTTTATATCGGACTTTGTACTTCTCGGAATGTAAAAGAAAAAAATATTTATCCTGTCTTAGCAACCTCATAGCGGAAGTTAAATAAATGAACTGCATACTCATATCCATGGTTACGAACTTAAGCATGGTCTCTTTCAAGAAATTAAAAAGTCATAACAATTAAATAAAGAACAACTAGCGATGACCGCTGTGAAAATTAGTTTTTATTCAAGTGTCTCAGTGCTAGGAGTGTTCATTAAAGCAAGGCAACGTCCTGAGGCTCTCGTGGGACGCTGCCGACGCGAAAAAACCAATCTGGAGCTAGCAATTATGGCAAATGACCTAATTAGACCCCACCGGTGCCTGTCCCGTCTCGCCACCGCAAGATTTTTCACCTCCCCCGTTATTTGCGGTCTCAGAGAGAATTGGCTTTTAATATGTGTCGACTTATTTTGTTTGTGTGAATTCCATGGACAGGACAGCTATGCTATGCTTTGTCTATTTCGAATGGATCTTAATGTAAACAGTGCAAGTATATTAAAACGATAATGAGATCTATTGATTCCAAAAAGTAATTTACTTCAACGTAACATACCATCACGCCTGTATTCCCTGAAGGGTTAGACAGAGGTGCACTAATGTTCACCGACATTTCGCCAGTATGTTGGGTTCCATGTAATAGAGGGCGACCGTATTAGGAATTGTGCCATTAGCCGGCACAATCCCAAACTCTGAACTGCTACTGAGAATTTCATAGAAAACACAATAGGACTTTCTTCGACCTGGGAATCTCTAGTATTTTATAAATCTTATCTCATATAGGCTTCCTACAGGTCTAAATGTGATTTTGTTAACGGCATACGAAGCCCGTGTTACGACACAATGTGGTCGTTAATCGCGACAAAATAAATTCAAACGTGTCATGTCTACTGGCAACTTTGTAGCTATATTGTAACCCCAGCTTTAAGCAGAAATTAATGAAAAGTTCTCGAAGATGAATTAAGTCTTGTAGGTACTTAATCCGTTCTAGTGAAAACAATAAACGAGGTACTTAGGTACCTAGGAACTGTTGTGAAAAATAAACCTAAACATATCTAATGTTTTAAATTGAAATATTGTAAGAACTATGTGCTCACCTATAACTACCTACTCCATTAACAAGTTTTAAACAATAAATAACGGTGAAAACTTTAAATAAAAATAAAATAAAGTCTTGTTGATACGACAGCATTTGTAGTGATGACGTTTATTTGCAAATGTAATAGATAATATTCCTTTGTATCGTGAAATAATGAAGCTTATTAGACATTTATACATACATACCATCACGCCTGTATTCCGCCGAAGGGTAAGGTTAGCTTAGCCGGTATGGTTAGGTCCCATGTAAAAGGGGGCGAGCCTATTGCCATTCACAGGGCACAATTCTAAACTCCGAGCTGCTACTGAGAATTTCATAGAAAAACCTAATAACACTTTGCTCGCTCTGGGAATCGAAACGAAGACCTCCAGTGCAGCAGTCGCGGTTGGGACCATTAAGCATTTATATCGAAGTATGGTGGTGTTATGACGTTATGTATCGAATGATATAATAAATGGAGTATATTATATAGTTGGGTGGTTATATACTACAATCCGCGCTCAGCGACACATTTGTCTGAGACGCGTCTCCGACACAGCGCGGTGTTAGCGGCTTGAGCGCGCCTTCCTCTATTTTCATTAGACGGATCCGCCGGGAGCGGATCAGCCGCTCGCAAAAATAAATAAAACTGTTATTGAGATAAGCATCTGCGCGGCGAGGCTTTTCGCTAAGTCCCGCTGTGTCGCGCTGAGCAATGTACCGAGATATGTTCGGATTATGGCGCGCCGCAGCTCCGTGCGCTTTCCTTCATATCTACTGCTTTTCTTCAGTGTTTTGCAGCTGGAGCCCATTTACAAAAATTATATTCTGCACTTAGGTATTTAGAAGCATTATAAACTTGGTAAGTTATTCATAAAAAGCGTTTAAAAGAAAAGAGCTTGCACACTTAAGTACTTATATTCCTGTGAAGCTTCAGCCCTCATTATGTCTACCGAAAATAAAAACAATGAAAAAGATGCCGCGC
Organism: Subacronicta megacephala; assembly: GCA_958496365.1. Taxonomy (NCBI): domain Eukaryota; kingdom Metazoa; phylum Arthropoda; class Insecta; order Lepidoptera; family Noctuidae; genus Subacronicta; species Subacronicta megacephala. The sequence continues at coordinate 6,049,457 of OY292515.1, read as the reverse complement.
GCTGTTCAAGGGTTCTTGTGCGGGACAACTGAAGACTTAAAGTGGTTGAGTTTACGTGGCGTACTTATGCGTGGAGACGTAGACGCACGGATTAGGCGCGCACTCATGAAGACGATGGTTCGCAGCGGCCTTCTTATTGTTGCGGTAAATTGGCCGCGCACCGCACCTGCGGCGGCCACCTGCCCACCCCCAGATTAATTTCTCATCACACCGCCCGTCTTCCCGGGAAATAATGAACATGATATCCTCCAAGAAAAATGCCACTGAGCCCAGAGATGTCGCTTGACTTGATTAATAAACTCGGTATAGCTGAAGCCTCAGATTTTTATGATAGCTCTTCTGATATTGGGGAAAATTATAAAACGAGTTACGAAATACTTCTTTTAGGCAGACCTTTATTAATAGATACTAGCCGTTTGTGAATTCCAATTGTTTGTTTGAATTTCAAGTCTCTAATGAGATTCTCTGATTTAGCCTATAGGTAAGATTGATCTCGTATTTCTCAATTCTATAGTAGGCTAATCAAAATCCTTTCGTTATCACTAACACATTTACTAACCCACTACAGGTCTCGTGTCTCCTCTCAGAAACCTCATGTCTACCTAAGTACACCCTATTCATTCGTTCGTTATTTAAATGTCTTAGCTTATAAGGACACTATACTTACACATCATTTTAAGTTTCTATAGGTTGTTTTTGTGATACAATTCGCCGAGAATTTTATAGAAAAATCCAATAGCACTTTGATCCACCTGGGAATCGAAACCAGGACCTGGAGCGTAACAGTCGCGCGTAGCAGTAACTATATTTATATATACCTATGGAATTTATAAAAGAGAATTACAAAATATCACAAATAGGTAACTCTACGTAGCTTGCCACTTAACAGTGTTCGCGACGCAGATGGCAATTTCACGGTCCACAGCTTCTTGCCTTGTATCCCTTATTGTTTTTAACTCTGAAAAGTATTTGTTATCCACATCGGTATTATGAGCAAATAGTCTGCAAATACAATTTTACACATTCCAAACAAACATTGTCGTGTAATTGTAACGGTTTATTATAATAAAATTGATCACAATTACTAAAATTGTTCATAATTAGATTAAAAGTTACATCGTCGTCACATCATTTACATGGCACCGGCAGCTTTCAGTCGTTACGAACAATTTCGGCGACATTATATTACCGAAATTTGATTTTAAACGGCGACATTGTGACCACAAAGTCACGAACGCGACATGCGATACTTTTGTCGCAGCCGCAAGATGGCCGGGAGCATCTGTCGGTTTGTCGCTCTTTCCCTGCAAATAACAGTTTTCTTGATACAATTACTGCAATGTTGTTATTATTGCGGTTAAATAATTTCATATGAACACTTTGTGTCATTACAAAAATGATATAAACAAATATCAATGCGGTATTTAAATAATTTGAATGCGACATTCGCGTCAGTTAAAAGTTTCTAAGGAAATTACTTATATCTTTTAATGTTTGAACAATGATGCAAAAGGAAAGTTATTATGCGGAAAGTTTTACCAACGGTGCACTACTTATACAATTGCAAAATATAATTATAAGTTAATGTGCAAAAAGAAGTTTGAATATTGAAGCGGCGGCGGCGGTAGCCTAATGGCTAGGACGACGGACTTGCGATCATGTGATTGCCAGTTCCAAATCCACCCATTGCACTACCGACGTGAACCCAATCACAACACTAGCAGTTATCTTAGTGCAAGGGGTTAACAAGAATACTAATAATGTGGGACCCACATTGCTGATCCATTTTTTTTAAGGAATTTGGAATTTATATGCGAATACGATCTTTTGTATGAAGTGATATATTTCGACTACTATAGGCGTTTAATTACCAGTAACATAAATATAAACTTGCTGAAACTGTATGTGGTCTCACCAGATATCCAAAATCAACGTTGTTGCTTGCTCATGCTTGCTACACCATAGTCACCATAGTGCTGTGATAGGGGTCCATTTTCAACCGATTTCAAAAAAGAGGTTCACACTTTGTCGGAATCTATATAATTATGTTCACTGATTACTCAAAGACCCCTGAACCGATGTGAATATTATTTTTCGAATTTTATCCATATCGGGTGAGCGGTTTTTAAAAAATCAAAAATTTTTATACATCGATGATATTTTCGTTTACTCCGAAACCTCGCTGTCTCATTGGAGTAGTGCGTTAAGTTGGCCTACCCATATTATTATCTATAGAAACAAAATACATCTACTTTCCACTAAAATATTAAAAAAAATAACTAAAAATTAAAACAGCTTTAAAAAAATAACAATAACGTTATGGCGTGAATGTAGTAAACTGAAGCCCAATGCTATTAAACCATGTCACTCTGTAGACGGCGATGGTAGACCAGAGTTATGGCTACAGTATGTTACCTACCAGTCAGTAATGGTTCTGTATTTGAACTAAACGTACTTATTCATGAAAAAAGGAAACGCTGTAGTATGGTCCCACGAAATTATCTCTAGGTTGCGGCCTGTTGCGTCTCACTTTAGGTACTTGCACCCTATTGCAGAAGTAGGTACCTACCCTTCTTTCTAAAAGTCTTAGACCTATTGTACTATGCTGTCGACCTGTCAACTTAAGTGCTATTAGATAGCAATAATATGCATTCTAAGTACAATTATCTTTTTGCAGCAACTGCACGTTTAAGGCATAAACGGGAACTAGACTTGTGTCGATATCGCGGGGGAGTTCATGAACACTATGCATCGGGTGGAAATCGAACCCACTTTACAAAAAACGTTACGTGGCTCAACGGTAGTGGCAGTCGTGTTAGCAAACGCATCATATTATTATTATAATGGCTGAAATCAACTCAAAGACCTTACCTAATTGAATAATAGTAAGCATAAGTCGTGATAAATTTCATTACTTTCTAAAGTACACTCAAAAAGTCATGGCTTTGAGATGCACAAATCATTCAATTTGAATACCTAGTTGCTCCTTTAAAGACAGTAGACTCTATCTACATAAATTTAAATTGTCTGTGCCTTCCCTAGAATATTTATGTCACTATTTATTGTATTAACATAAATTGGACATGAGTTATTTTATTGGCCCGAATGCGTCGAGAATGCGTTGGACAAAGGTTATGATTGTAATTCAGATTTGTCATAGCTCGTAAATGCAGCGTTTGTTTATTTTATATACCTAGGACCGTAATCATGTTTCTGTGCGCAGAAGAAATCGGAAGTTTTATATGCATAAAGATTTGTAATGACTAGGTAACCTATTTATGATAGTTTTCGTTCAAATCCACATATATTATTACGAATTCTTCGGTTCGCCGAACCTTTGGCCGACACTTTTTAGCTAAATTTCATAGCAGAATGTAATAAAATATGAGATTTTTTTTTCACATATACTCTGTAGTTAAGGTTAGTGACTTAAACGATGACTACCTATGTTATACATAGTATGTCAATAAAGGAAATTACAGCATATAAGTTTTTCATTCCACAACCACTTCACTTAGAACCCCCACAAGTTCATAATAATATATAAACTAGCGTCTTCTTAGGTATATGCTGTAGTTTCCTTCCTATCTTATAATAGGAAAATGGTAATTATAATAAAAAACAACTTTCTGTAGATACAAACTATATTTATTAAATTGATGAGCTGACAAACTTGTATGGGAAGTTGTTATTTTTGTGCTGTGATTTCATTTATTATTGTTGCTCCACTCTAAGACTATTGCACCATAAAGCAATTATGTTTTGAAGAACACGTTTCTTTCAATATTAATTGGAAAATTATGCGTTTTTTTTAATTTTTCGCACCTAAGTAATGTATGTACGTTATTCTTAAAAACATCATATTTTTTTTATTTTGAATATAATCTAAGTACATTATTGATATAATAAGCTTTCTAAAACTGCACCATTAGCAGTTAATTCTATAAAGACATGACGTATTGAGTTGAGTTAATAATTAATTTAAAGGCCTGTATCTGCCCCGCATATTGTTGTTATGTTCGAACTATCAAGTGTTTCAGCTTGTATTTCATATTGGTGAAACATATCTACGTAGAAGTAGTTTTTACACATTCATTTATAAATATCAATGTCTGGTTTTCGTCATGGTGTTGCATTTCATTCGGCAGCTACTCGTCACTAAGCAACTAAAAAAACCTGATATGAACCATAGCTTTAGTGAAAATGTCAATATTATCAAATGTTACTAGAACATTTTTAACATGAGTATGCCATGTTCCATATCGATGTGCATTTAATGGCAGTGCCACTCGATCATTCCTGTCCAAACACAAAATATCGAGAGCATTCATATCCTCGTATAAAATCAGTGTAGTGGAGCGTTTTGTGGGCGCTCCGAGTGGTCGGCCACCGCAGGGGTCTTGCATTCAGCGCCATCCCTTACTTTAATTCAATAATCGCGTATGAGACACAACATGAGTCAACCGGTTGACGAAACTCACTAACGACATTGCGACGGACATCATAGTCATAGTGATGGTCGATGGCTTATCTCTGACCATAGAGCGCTATACATTTAGAGAGTTAGCATACGCCTCTGATTATCTTAATGATCTATTAGCATAGTAGGTCTCTGTATCATATGTTTACTTAAGTTATGAGGTAGACGTGAATATGTAGGTTCATGGTTCCGTAATTAATGAATTACTGTATCTTGACTCGATTTACCAATGAAGATGGACAAAGGACATGAAAGGAAGAGGCCTTTAGATACTGTTTTAAGTTGGACGTGCATAACAGTATCTATCTAAATTAAAGGTTATCCATTGGTTCCAATACCAAATCTAGAGGCACTTATAGAGGTTATATAAAAACGTAAAAACATTGTTTAGTTTCATAAATAAAACCCGGAGAGAATATAAATAAAATTTATGATTTCAATGAAAACCTTTCCCGTATAATTACGTTCTCGTACTCTCTGTTAACGGATACAGTTTGTGGCAGTTCAGTGCCAGTTTACTCTGTGAATAGTTTAGCGTAATGGGGTATTGTTAGAGCGGTCGGCGCCGAGCGGCAACTAACGTCTTTCAGTAACATTACTGTAATGTCCTCCCACTCGGCGACGCTCCCCGCTGGCCCGACATCCATCGATGCCTACGCAACTGACGCTCTCCACAATCACAACTTGAAAATCATTAGGAACTCAACTATGCAACATTCCACGCATATTTTCCATCAATCAGGAAGGAAACTTTAACAAGATAAAGTTTATGCATTTTGTTTAAGCGTTTAGCCTACACAAAATAATATTTCTATAATAAATATCGTCGAACAACGTTAAACTGACCACAAACAAAGGAAAAGAACGTTAATCATGTAGTTACAATGTCTCTATGGTACAATAGCATCATTTCATTTGATATGTTAACGATATAGCACCAACAATCTCACATTAAGCCTTTTCATCTGTCAAGTCAGTAACAGCCATGGAATTGGGTTGTAATTTACGATTTTATCTCGGCGGGCACCCTGCATAGGGGCAGCGGTCAGTGTGGCCGGCGAAAAAACTTGCATCAGGGTAATAGAGGGATAATGGTCATCGGGTCCGGCCGCCACGCCCGTCCTGTTGTGACTTGCCAAAATAGAGTCGTAATAATGAAAGATGGCCCGTGTAAGTTGCGCGTAATTTAGTGCGATCTGGTAACGAGCGCTGGGGGGCGTTTTGTAGCTGTTTGTCCGGTGCGCGCCTCTCTTGTTGTATTAAGTGGTCGGGGGTGATTCAGTTTCACTTTTGTTGGTCACTTTATGTCCGTTTTGTATTTATTGTCCACATCGGCAATAGATAACATTGTCACTGCTAATAATAGCGGACCACTCGATTATTGGGGCATTCTAAGCGACGGGGTGATAAATGAGTTGTGTTATGAGTCGTCAAGGATTGAGGTCGCGTTAAGCCAGCAGTCGAGATTGATGCTGGTCGGCTGCTAGTGCCTGACTAATAGCTGGACCAACGGAGGCATCGCAGGGCGTCTTGCCATAAATAAGGATTACGCCCGTGACCACACAGTCTTGTGGAGTGGACGCAGAACACCCTCTGTGACGGCTCCTGGCGCCGCACAAGATTCACGTCAAATGCCACCGTCGTCCGCATCGTTTGTTACACCAGACACTTGTGAAATCCAACAGATATAGAATAAATTGTATCGCATTTAATTAACAAAGTCTTTGGCATCTGCGGGTCGCGAATTTGCGTAACTTCGGCGCCTAAGTCCCAAATCACAAGTTAGAAGACGGGTATCCAGTTTGGCACAAGAAGCGCTAAGCCTCGGCTGTTTAAGGCTCGGCGGTGATGTTTCAATCGTAAGTGCGCCTGAGGCTTAAGGGCTCACCCCTACTCCGGGTCGCGTTGAAACGCGCATCTAACCTCCATTACTTTTATTCCGATCCAACAATCTTTACAGCCTATTTCGAATTACCAAAGAAAGTGCTACAATACTAATTAAAGTCGTCGATATGACATTTAGGTTTTTTTTGGACTTATGTTTACGACACTCATTGATTGCTTCTGGCGTGCATCTGTTAAGTAGATAGTTAATTGACACGCTCGATAAATCTGAAGAGTCAGAGTTTGTAGAAAGTGCTTAAGTTAGCGATGATAATCTCTTTTATAGCTTCGGGGTTAGGGTGATCGTTCGTTGTCTCGCTGAACAGTCATAATAATTATACTAATTAACTAAGGTATGTTCAAATCTAAATTAAACGTATCCATTCTAATTTGTATCGAAAATAATAAAACCTAAAAAAAAACTTACGAGACAATTAACTGTGTGGACCTATTTAAACTTAACTGTATAACATTAGACGACAGGAAGTTGTAACGTGTCATCTTACCTACCTCCGAGCTCGGGGACGTGTGCACCCCATTTCATAATTAGGGGTCATAGTGTTATCTCGTGAAATCTCCAATTACATAGATGTATATGGGCAGCGGGTGGACAAGGTCCAGCCTCCAAGGATTAGCTGATGGTTAGTCTTCTCACGTCGTGGCCGAGCCGGGGTTTCAATTAGAGCGACCCACCCGGTCGGCCGGCCGCCCGCACAAATGACAATATTGGTTTATTATAGCCTCCCATGAATATGTAACATAACTTTGTTATGAGTAAATATCGCATCCCTGTACGTAGCAAACAAACGGCACAGATAAATGATAATACCCTTTATATGACGCAAGTATAAAAAGTTAATGGCGTAGGTCATAGATGGCTCGAGCTCACCTTTTGCGTATTAAATTATAACACGTTACATTAAAGGGTCGTTGTGGCACTTCTATGTACCGTGTCTATATATTTTTTTAACGTTTTAATCACGGATCTACATAATAATGTGGAACGGGACTTCCCGTCCATCCGACAACTTGATTGATGTGCTTTCCTAGATTTATACGCCCAAAAAGTAACACGCTACACGTCCGCAAAGCTTTTACCACACAAATATGGCATCCGTAATACCTTTGTTTTATTTTTAAATACGACCCTTTCATAATTAGCGTAATAAATTATAAAATGATAATAATACAAGGGCCATCTTGTGAAACGCTTTAATACCGCGCGTCGGGGGGCGCCGCCGCCGCCGGCGACCGCATGTCAATCACTCTCCCGAATGTAGAACAATTCTTATTTCGAAAAAGAATAAAAAATGAGTATCACTTTTATTTTGTGTCCCACTTTGTCCAGCCAGGTCGTCATTTGTTCGAGAGAGATAACGTATGAAATCGGTCTTGTGGTAACATCTGTGCTTTATAATAGACGCTTACGTAGGCATCTTTTCGGAGATCGGTGCGAGCCCGGTGGGATCGCTTTAACATGATTGATCTGTTTATTTTACATTTTAAAGGAGCATTTTTACGGTTGCTTGTCAACTTAATAACAAAGTGTTTTATTTCGGGATACGTTAAGTTCAGTTTTATTGATAGGTTTCTTTTAACATTATTCATTATTATTTATTCCTTGCGACGCGACGTTACAAGATATTTCAAAAGTATTTTTTTTGCCTTGAACATTGATTTGGTTAGTATTGGCATGTTGAGGGTTATGAAATGATGAATGAATTACAAATGCAGAATCAATATGTGCCACTACTTATGGATTGAAAGTGGTTCTAAAAATAGGTGTTTTTTACTTTGAGTTTGAAGTGTGTGGGTTTAGGCGCCAGGGGTTAAAGAGAGTGCTACTGTGTATGAATAGTTAACATTTTAACAAAGTAAGAGGTCGGCGAGTGTGTGGGCAGAGCTTTTAACGTCGCCGCCGGCGTCGGCGCGGGCGCAATGTAGTACACACCGCTATCGCGCCAGACCGACAGGTGCCGATCTACTTATGTGTTTTGAGAAGTACCAATGACTCTATTAAAGTAGCCTGCGTAACCGGGTTTTAAAGTGTACATACTGGTAAAGAACGCTACTTATGTAGCAATGCTTCGATCACTTTCATCGACATTCAGGCAACGTTTGAGGATAATAAATAAGGAAGTTGCAATTTATTTGTAAATTGTAATTTATTTATTTGTAGCAGTAATCTATTTTGAGACAAACCGGCACATACTTATTAAGTACATTATAGAACAGCCATTTTTTTCGATTACCGACACACGTAGTCAGCAACAATTGTTTTGTATCTTCTACGGGTCTGAAAGTTGGAAACTGTTGTACACACTACTACTGTATTGCAAGCTTAAACTAGAGACAATTAATGAGACAGGAAATATTTGTAACAAGGCTTACTTCTAAGTGTCACCTGTGAGGTCACATGGGATGAGGTGACGATGAGTCACGTGTTGTGAGATGAAGTCACGTGAGGTGAGATGAAGTCACGTAACGTGAGGTGACCTTACTTATGTGAGGTGAGGTGAATTCAAGTGAGATGAGAACTTATTAACTAACTTAGTAACTATTTTAAATAATCACAATATACGTACCTTCACAATGTTCATTAAAAAATCGACAAAGTCAATTGAAAAAAACTTCCAACGAACAAATTAATAGCGGGAATCGTTTAAGACGTGGTGTTTGTATTGCGCGCGACTCGTTAAAGGGCAAAAAAACGTTGCTCCCGCGCAGGCGAGACGATCGGCTTATCGGAAGCAATTACACGTTGTTCACTTTATTAATTTCCATAACTACCCTCGCGACATCAAAGCGAGCCGCGATCGCGTGTGCCGCCCTCGCCGTACGGCGCAAGCGATGGAAAACTGGGCGGTTTTGTTGAATTTATTTTATTGTTTTTTTTTTCTGATCTGTTTCGATGCAAAACTATCTGTTAGTTTAAAATTAAATAGGTTATTTTTTGGTAATTATTAATGGTACATCGCTCATTATGGTGAACATAAGTTTAAGTAACTGCTTTTTTCAAAAATATTATTTAAGTTAAGTAAGTATCAAATCAAATCAAAATCAAATCAAATCATTTATTCAAATACTATATGATAAAATATTAGTTACATAGTCTTACTTAGGTATCTTATTTACATTAAATTATGTGCCTGAACTAGGTAATCCTGTGTTTCAGTATAACTCTATAATGGAGTCAATTTTATCTTATTTTAAGAATGTAGGTCAACTTTTATCTTATAACTTGCGCCAGTTCTTGTGCTACTGTTTACCGCGCTGAAACCCTTGAAGACGTTTTAACAACGCTTGAGGCCCGGCACACACTCTCTTTGATGTTTAGCGACACTTCAAATAGGTACTCTGTGCTCTTCAAAACACATTCATCCTTTGAAATTTTGTATTACGTAGATGCAGATTTACAAGAGATAGGTACAGTTTCTACCATTTTTGTTTTTCGTCCAATATGTAAATTTGTAAAATATATCTCAAATAAAAGACAGACGAATCACTGAATACGATAAATCAGTATTCCAAAACAAACAAAATTTACATGCATCGCAAGAGGTGAACAGTGGAACAGAGGAGAGACTTATCTCGCTAAAACGATTCCCACATAAATAAAGCTCATCGGATATGAAACCGTATTTACATAAGAAAAATATAAAGAGGCCTAAACGATAGGTCCATAAGGGCGTCGTATCGGGCAGGCCGGCACTCGGGACGCCGCTCACGTCCACGGGGAGCGCTGCGCCTTTAATAACAATACGAAATATCAGTTCGTTCCTCCGATCGCAAATCTACGTCAATAACATATCCAATAGTAGCGCTCAATTCATTTCGACATAATCTAATATAGCGGGGCACGTTTCCCGCCTAAATCTCCCGCCACATGTCGCCAAGATGGCCGACCGGGCGAAACGCGAAACTAAACAAAAAGGAGATCACGAATCGGTAATATCTTTCGAGTCCATAAAGTTAAACGTTTATTTGCAGCGATATTTCGTCCTTTTGCAGATATTGCTTTACTATATAAACATTGGACGTGGGTCTGCCCCCGTTGATATCTGTGGACAATTACCAAGAAAAAATCAAAGTTAACCGCAGTTGTTTGTATCTAATTCGTTGTTACGTGAATATACAAATGGAGTTAACATTTGCACAGGATTGGCAGTAACTTCAGCCAAATTGCTGCCAATTTTCTTTAAAGAGTTATTTTGAAACTGACTTGGTTAAGCTAATTGGATCACTTTGTTGCGGCTAACGGAAACCTAGAATTACGTTAAATTACTTAATCAAAGTCTATTTATCATTAAAAATAGATATAAATTAAGGTCTCGAGTTGGAATCCAAGGCACGCATCTCTGATTTTTCGAAGTCATGTGCGTATTAATACTTAATTATCACGCGCTTAAACGGTGCAGGAAAACATCGTGAGGAAACCTGCAGGCTTGAGAGATTTTCTCGACAGCTTGTGAAGTCTGCCAACCCGCAGTAGGCTAGCGTGGTAGACTACAGCCTAATCCCTCTGATTCTAAGAGGAGACCCATGCCCAGCAGTGCGACAATATATGGGTTGATGATGATGATGATGACGTTGTAGGTTGGGATACCTACCAAGGATTTATCTGGGTAAAAGGAAAACTAAAAATTAGTTTTTTCAAAGAAAGGGTGTCATTGTCTTGCTGCCTTATTCCTATATAGATTCGATAAAAGCATGAAATCACCAAATTTTATGATTTTTATGAAATTAGTTAAATTTGTGGGCACTACTCTCTTCTATAAAAGTAATTCCTTTTATACAGTAAATTTGCATAATATTTCGGCGTAATAGAAGTAAATAATCGCGGAAATATTCTTTATTAAATTTTGATAATAAGAATAATTTTAACCTGAAAATGAATCGCAGTTGGAATGAAAGAAGTCTGACACAAAAGTAGTTAGCTGAAGTACAATAGTATAAAATATACAATAGTATAGTATAAAAATCCTTGTAAAGAAAACGTAGCCATGTAAAACATTCATTAACGTAATTCGTCAGTACAAACAGTCGAACCAAATAGCCGCAATTAAGGTAGCCGTTCTAATGCATCAATTGATCAATCATCGGACGACAATCGAAGGAAGTGCTGCTTTGTCTGCCGACATTGTGGCCAAATTGCTGTCCAGACTAGAAACATTGATACATTTGCTTAATGCCTATTTTATTTTGTTTGAGGTTTACTTATAAATACGCTTTGGTCTATTATTAAGTTATGTTACTAAATATTGAGTTATTAAATATCTGTAGACAATGGGCATTTCATTGTCTGGTTGCAGAGTGCTAAAGAAAAATTCTGCCTCAGGCGCTGTTTGAACAGCATTCGTTAATGCCAAATACCTATTATATTATTTAAGTTAATCAATATTATTATGTGAGTTATTTAATATTATATGCATATAACCGGTCCTTGTGGAAGTCTATGGGGGTGGCCTTCGTTCAGCAGTGGACTTCATTTGGCTGATATGATGATGATGATAATTAATTTACAAATAATTAATTATTATTTTTAAAATTACAAATAACATTCCAAATATTCAGTACAATGTGCTACTTACTAAGATGGCTTTGCTGCTTGCAACATATATATAGACTATATACAACATATAGACTAATATCTATCTTACTTGTCCCTATCTTATCAAATCACAGTGGATTATGATTTAGAGTTTTCTATATTGATACCTGAATTTTCAATTGTTGATGTTAAAAGTTAGAAAAAATATCGCATCGAATAAAATACTTACTGCAGCTTTGTGCCTAACGTGAGTATTCAGACGCTTTCAAACATTTGATCTATGTCGGTAATGGCAGAGATCGTCGATTGATCCGTCATTGTGCCGGAGTGATTTCAGTTCAATTGCTCTACCGGACTTCTGTGCCTACCTGAGCAATAGAACAAAGCTCTTCGCTTTGATTGAATAAAGTACACCATAAAATGTATAAACGAAAGCGGTACCATTCAAACACGTTTGAAGTTTGTTGGATTACTATATAAAATGTTTAATACATAGACATACCTACAGAATATTATGTGTCAATAAAAAAAATAACATCTGACAAGCTGTTGTAATTATTTATTCTCATATATCTAGGTACGTGTTATAATGGATTCTACTTATTTAACTACTCAGGAAGTATAAAGTTGAATGGAAGTAAGTTCCAGGATCTTATCTACACCAAAATTGGCGGTCGGCCTGAATTCGGATTTTGATTTGGCAGGGTTTCCTTTGAAACCCTAATGTTGTTGTTCAGGGCTTTCCAAATACGAGTCAATTTTGTATAAATTCAGATCGGCGATTGTAGCCGTCTTAAACAAACTGGTTTTCTCGATCCGATCTGCGAGATGGTGAGTATTTTCTATTAAGATCATGATCTGTCACGAACTGCCATATTCTTGGGCTGTGTGAGTGATGGCATCAGTCGGCGAGATGTAAGGGTCGTCGGTCACGTGCGGCGATTGCTATTGATTTCCATTTAATTCGGCGCGTGCTTCCACTGGCCTGCCTACCGAAGCCGCCGTCATCAACGACAAATTGCTGCTGAACCTATGCTGCCTTCATTACCACTGATTGAAGGGTGCCTTTGTTTTCTTCTCTTTTGAATGTCGATTTTATTTTCATGGCGGCACCTTCGATGTGGAAATTTATTAAGATGTCGCACGTGTCTTCTGCATGCTGAGAGAAAATGAAAAAACAATAATTATATTATAAGTTCATTTCAAGCAAAGAAGTGTGTTTTAAGACGAAAATTGTTTTTCAAATTTGTCTGAGCTACCTACTGATAAGAGGTCGTAGAAGAATACAGAACTACTGTAGTCATTTCGGTAGGAAGTCGTAATTGTTGGTATCCAGTGTACATATAAAAGATTGTAGTAGATGCAATAGTCTGTCGTCGGTATTCGAGACAATAGCGCGCGTGACTCCATCTCGCTACTACCACTACTACGCCGCGCCCGCGCCGCTGATTGCATAGAATTTTCTTTAAACAATGCTATTCTATTAGATGACCTACACCTTGATTACCAATTTATTTTCCAGCTAGGTACCCATGAAATTGTACAACAACAATTTAAAATGTCGTAAGCAATTTGAAAAAGTTTGCTAAATGTAAACCTTTATTTGATCAATTACTTTTTGATACCCTTTTTTTGGAAGAAAATTGTTTTTTTATTGAGCACAGTAAATTTCGAGACGGCTTACGCCTCCCAAAAATTAATTGATCAGATCTCGTTTCTCGGAGAGAAACAGCGCGGAAGAGTTTTAATTAGCGAGAAAAAAGCACCACAAAACTTCCGACGTAAAAAAGCGGGAGACAAGGGTGGGCGTAGCGAGGAATAAAAATCTCCCGCTCGTAATGCGGGCAACATTTGTGTGAGGAAGACGCTCAGTAATGGAAGACAAATTTCAATATAATTTGCAATACATAAGCGTGTTACTTTAATAGCCCAGAACCACCCTTCAAATTAAACGGGGCTTAAGTTTTATTTTATTTTTTCCTCGTCGGTTCGATCGTGTCGTGGGCGCGTAAGCAAGCTTGCGGGCTACGGGGAGAGTCGCGCGACTTACAGGCCGTCCCGAGAAAAAAATATAATCCGACCAAATTAATTGCTCCTACAGGCAATAGTGGCGCGGCCGCGATGCCGCCAAATCAAATTAAGGACGCGCTATAAAAACCAAATTAGTGCCCGCTTTAACCGTGAGGGGGTATTTAGTTACAAGACGTTAGTTCAAATCCCGCCATTTTCATTAACAATAAATATCCCCTTGCAGCCGCACAGAATCCTTATTGTTTTACTTTTTACACCCTTGTGTCCCGAGTGGGGTATAGCGCGCGGATGACGGCGACGTCTTGTACTGAGGCTAGCTAATTTGTTCTTTTTGTTTACTTACCGGGCAAAGGTAATAAAAATTTGTGTTGCGCGAATTGTATGGACTTTAAATTTTATATAGCCGCCGGTGCCCGGGCGAGTTTTGCATTTAATTGGGAAAAATTTAGGGTCGGCCAAGCGCTTCTGTGCGGATTCTTAAACTAATTGGATGGCCGTTACAACTTTTTTGTCTTAAACTTTTACGCAATTGAAGTAGGGGTGAAAAGGGACATTAGAAAAAAATATTTTACTCTAATATCCTCGATAAATTACGCAACATTCTGGGCGAAGACCTGAACGAATTTCATTGGACCGTTATTTGGGTTGGTCTATATAACATAGGTGCAATCAGAAAGGGGTGAATTGTTTTTTTTTGGATTTCGGCGGGTGGTTAATTACAGGCGACGCACTGAATTAGAGGTGATCTAAAACAATAAGTGGACACCGTCATTAGTGGCCGGTCGGCAACTCGCTGCAGATTGCTGCACCTCCCTAATGTGACGACATTTATTCCCTTCACATTTAATTTCGTATTTATTAAGTCTGATACCTGTGCTTTTGTAACTGTGTTATTATGTTTTGTAATAACATTTGTTTCACGTCAACTTTTTGTTTTTGTTACAATCTAATAATCTGGGTTAATAATAAAAGTTTTTATGCGGAAAATATTAGGAAATCAATGCGTTGGACGCAAGTTACTGAAGAATAGATAAGAGCTAAAAAGTATTTGTCATAATTTTAAGCATCAGGACAATCGGGCTCTCCTCAGGACCTCCTCGTAAAAGTTCTAAGTTCGTTTATAGCTTTTTACGTGAAAACATGGAGAACATTATTTTTCCCAGAAATATTACAGATAAAGATTTCGCCCCAAAAGTCACACCCGGTTTCGAGAACGCTGTTATAAGTATAATAAAATAATTTTTCGTAATACAATTATGTTAATTTCATATAATAAACAATTAAATTTCATATACCTACTTGTATAGGTATATTTATAATAATAGTAAGTGATATTGGATAATATGCATTATTTTCTTTATTTCTTCTGGTGGACACGGATGCAACAGCAGAAAGTATTATTATTGTTCCATGTTTACATCACTTGTTGCAAATTTTGACTATGAGGGAATTATGCACATTTATGTGAATTTCTATAAACACCACAATTAATTAAAAGTTTGTTAAAATCTAAAAAAATGTAAGAATTTAACGGTACAAAATTAAACGGCTCAAGAAGGTTCTAATGAGCTGAATATGAAAAATAGTTCGTAATTAAAAAAAACAACATCTAGCTGCGAAGTATGACCGGAACTAATAACACTGAGATAGATGCGAGAAGGAAATTAAATTCAGTATTAATTTTATCAATTAAGCAAATTGCCATGGAGGCAAAACTTATGTAGAAATAAATGTAGTAGGAGGGTGTAAATGATGCTACGATTTATGAGTTCCGTTTTACCTGACGCTTTGAGTATATGATATTTGTTATTAAGTATAACTTATATTCAAGTAATATTTATTTAATATGAGTTGACTGCCTCATTAGTCTAGTGGTCCTAAGCGCGACTGCTACGCTAGAGGTCCTGGGTTCGATCCCCAGGTCGAGCAAAGTGTTATTGGGTTTTTCTATGAAATTCCCAGTAGCAGTTCGGAGTCTGGATTTGTGCCCGGTTAATGGCAATAGGCTCGCCCCCTATTACATGGGACCTAAACATACAGGCGAAATGTGGGTGTACATACCCTTCGGGGAATACAGGCGTGACGGTATGTTTATTTAATATGACCTTATATTATTTAACTGTTAACTTGAACTTTAATCGTTAGATGAACAGCTTATCATTATTCTTAGTTATGCTTGGTATACTTATTGGGAAAGCCTGAATTTAGCCACGAAAAGCCTGAATAGCGCCCGTAGCGGTTAGCTGAGGAACTACGCTTTACATAATGATGAAATGATGAAATGATATTTATTTCTGTAAATAGATCTTTTCAGGACACTTTTACAAGTCAATTTTTTACATTTTTTTTTTAACTAGATGGCGCCGACGTTTCCTATCTGACGACCTCTGAGAAGAAACGTCGAAACAAACTCAGAGAATCATGGTCTCTTTTAAAGTCCAGATAATAGTTGTTGTTAGATATGCGAGTTTAACAATGTAGGGCAAAATCTGAACAGGCCTTTTGAAGAAAGAGCCATAGCAGCTTTGAGTTGACCTGTCCTAACTGACGGCAAGCATACATCAGTCATCGTGTAGCTCAACCATTTTTTAGGGAGCTCAACGACCCGTCGCACAACGATACCAGATCAGCAGGACATTTGTGTAGGTCATGTGAAATACTCAAAACTGTCAGAGAAGTTTATTATACATCTGATACGTGTTAAAGCTAGCCTACATAGTACTCACATTTACATTTTAATATCGTACAATTAACATTTGAAAACAAAATAATATTATGCATGATTACTAGGACCTACAAGGCCACCCAGTCAACTTGTGAATTAAAAAAGGGAAAAAAATAAAAATAAATATATATACATATTTAAGACACGATAGCCAGCA
This sequence comes from Subacronicta megacephala, assembly GCA_958496365.1. Lineage (NCBI taxonomy): Eukaryota > Metazoa > Arthropoda > Insecta > Lepidoptera > Noctuidae > Subacronicta > Subacronicta megacephala. The sequence goes on along the minus strand of OY292515.1, from coordinate 6,032,629 downwards.
AGTCGACCAGTCACCACAAGCAGCACCCGTTCACGAATATAACGCACGGATACCTACGGATACCATAACATACTACCATGCCTATATTCCACGAAGGGTTAAGCAGAGGTGTGATAATTATAAACACACACGTTTCGGCGGTTTGTTGAGGTCCGATGCAATAGGAGGCGAGTCTATTACTGTTAACCGGGCACAAATCCAAACACCGAGCTTCAACTGAGAATTTCATGGGAAAGCCCAATAACACTTTGCTCGACCTGGGAATCGAACCTAGGACCTCTAGTGTAACAGCTGCGCTTAACTAATCTAATCAGACAGTTGGTACTTATTGGGTTTTCCATACAAATTATTTTAAAGATACCATCGCTAGCACCTGCTGTTCACTCCACTGCTACTGAAATTATATATCTTCTAGCTGGAAGAATAAAGTTGAAATGAAATGAAATGAAATGATATATAGCTTGTCATGTTAGTGGCGAATGTCGCAAATTCCATGGCCTTAACTAAAGGGCAAGAGGGGCCAGGTGCGGTTTTCAGTCAGTAGTCGGAGACCGATATACCCTGCCGTCACCCAGATTTAAGACGTGTTTCAAAGAATAAAAAAAAGTAATTAAAAAAATAGAAGTTCTTTAATTACATCCTTTTTGTTTCCTCATTTTTTAGAGAGGTAAATATTTATTATATCTCCAACAGTCTCTGATTCTCTTTTGATACCATTTATATACGCCGTTCGATGATAGACGCTTCGATATGAATACAATATTAAATAACAATAACCATAAACTAGAGCGATTAAAATCTATACACTGCCTTTTATATTTTAGTCGATTTCAAAACACCCCAAATTACACGATCAATGTATGTATGAAAACATAATAACAGATCGGTGTGATGTAGTTTAAACATATTATTGTTTGGCGTTCACCATTATTATAGGGCTGAAAAGCCGCCATACGTATATCGTAATTATATTATTAAAATTACCACGACGATTGCAGGAAACGTGTTATTTAACGTAGAAGCGATAACATCTTATCGGTTGATCCTAATGCGCGATGTGTGGATATTATCGGGCTACCTGTCGAAATCGCCCGGATATACGTGGATATTCGACACATGCCCCTTAACCGATTTGTATACAGGCTGTAGTTTGTTATTGATTTCAAATTATCGTTTGTAATACATTAGTGAAAAGTTTTAGAATTCTATGGACAGTAGCGTTAATGAGTTAGATATGCCATAATCGTTTTAATTAAACTCAGCCTCCACTGCAAAGTAGGTGTAATGTTTCATATTATAAATAAGAAAATAAATATTTTTTTCAGGTGTATTGTATAACTATATGTATTCGTGAATATTATAAACCTCCGAGTTCGGGTAATGTAAGGTAAAATGATAAGCGGTAGCGAATAGCTTTAGCAGCATATTTCATCTTTAGCAACACAAGAAATCGCCCATCGCTTACCCGCGCGCAAGAAATAAGTGAGTCAAATCTTTTCGTTGACATTTTATGACTAAACAAGCGATGAAAATTTTCAATACAGAGGAAATCATGTAATGGAATATCATTATTAATATTTGCATGTTTAAGTTTCAAAATCATTGTGAGTAGTCCTATTACATTAAAGTTAATTGCAAATTTTTTGCTACGTTTGTGTTCTTTTTGCATTTGTATTTGCATGCGATCTCGTTAACTATTATCTACAATAAATAGGTGTATTTCGTTTTTGTTATATCATGGTGTATAATCATGTACTTAGCGATAATTAGTATTGTAGAGACAAATAATTAGGTTGAGTTAAGTTCTTGTTGAGTGAGTGGGTGCAGGGTCGAGCATCCAGTAGCAAGATGGGTCGACGACATAATTCTAGTCATTGGGCGTACTTGCAGGGGACCGTGGTGGGTGAATCCCTAGACCCAGCAGTGGGTGAAGTCAAGCAGTGGATGATGATGATCATCATCATCATCATATCAGCCAAATGAAGTCCACTGCTGAACGAAGGCCTCCCCCATAGACTTCCACAACGACCGGTTATATGCTGCCTGCATCCAACGACTTCCAGCGACCTTTACCAGGTCGTCCGTCCATCTTGTTGAAGGTCGTCCCACACTGCGTTTTCCGGTGCGTGGTCTCCACTCGAGAACCTTTTTGCCCCAACGGCCATCAGTTCTACGAGCTATGTGCCCCGCCCACTGCCACTTAGGCATGCTTATCCTTTGAGCTATGTCGACAACTTTCGTTCTTCTACGGATCTCCTCATTTCTGATTTGGTCGCGTAGAGAAATGCCAAGCATAGCTCTCTCCATAGCTCGCTGAGTGACCTTGAGCTTTCTTATGAGGCCCATAGTGAGAGACCTTAGAGTGTGGATGATGATAATGACGAAATTCTATAAGACCGCTAGAAGGTCTGCCAAATAGTTACGCTAGGCCAACAACTTTAACAATTTAAAATATATACCCATCTTTGTCATATCGATGCCAATAAATTGAGATAGAAGTAAAGATAATAGGCGAAACTAAGTTGGCATTTTGGAATAAATAAATGTAGGCCTTCTGTACCTTATAAAATTACTAAATACTTTTTTTTTTCTATTTTTACTACTTTACTTATCCTAGAAGTGTCTTTATCTCCACAAGAAGTAAGTAGATATAGGTGAACACGCCGTATAGTATAGAGCATTATTATGAGACAATGCGGTCTGTTTGCCTATCACGATAATCTGTGGACTGCTCATTTCAATTCCGTGTTGTGTAAACGCCCTAATGGACTCTGGTAATGTGACACGCTTGACGATTTTACTCACAAATTGTTGTACGAAACTCTATTACAATCTAATGACAGTTGCCGACTAATTGCAAGGTTATTACGTTTTGTTGTGCACGCGGCTTAATGATAGCATTGGGTAATTATTGAGCGAGGTGAAACCCTGAAGATGTGTCGAATTGAATCGTCGGCCCGGTAATGACGGGGAGCGGCCGACTGCCGGATGCCGCCGTATTAACCAACTATCAATGGCCGCATAAGATTAATTTTTAATTGTCTTTACCCCCAAGCTACGTTTAAACTCGATACACATTCTTTATAAACATCAATTGCTGTATATCTTGTATTTTAATAAGTAGCTGCGTGATTAATATTTATTTGCAAATGTGTATCCTTATAGCATGTTATTAGTCGTGATATGTAAGTTCACTGTATCATTTTGACTTAAGAAAACGGCAGTTTGATTTGAATATTTTGTAGGTTCGTCGCATGACTTAAATGGTATCGTAATAACATCTATATTACTTATTTTCCAAGCAAGAAAGCTTGCTTTCTCTAGCATGAAACCGTTTAGCGATATAACTGTAAGCATTATAGAAAACTAGCTGTTCCCGCGGTTTCATTAGCAAAGGATTTTTCGGGATAAAAGCTAGTCTATGTCCTTTCTCCAAAATCCAATTTATCTCTGTAACGAAATTCAACCAAATTGGTTCAGTGGCAGAAACGTTTGTATGCATGCATGCATAATATAAATTTAATAATAAAAAATCGAAGTCTGTCAGAGCATTTCTATATTTTACCATAAACACCATCATTAACTATATGTAAGTGGAACAAAAAGTCGATATAGGGCTGTCACGACTGTCATCAGACGTCACCACCATGAAATATGGAAACGCAGTAATTCAACGTATCACAACAATCTCGCCCAACATCTAGAGCGGGTGAGCGACGAATAGATTTCGTGAATAATTTACCACACAATGGCCTGTCAACTGTTTTATTGTATTATTTCAGTATTGTCGTGTTCACCATCACGAGAAAGTGGCATTTGTTCATAATAACCTTTAAATATGTTTGCGTAAGCTTTATGAAAGCGTAATGACTGGCGAAAACAATCGCAATTTTATAGTAAAGACAATATCTTGTGGACGATCTGAAAATTGTGTATGTTTATACAGAATAGTGTTGTCTAAAGAAATGGTATACCTAAATAGTTCTTGCATAATTATGAATTTCTATTCCGTAATTTTGCTTATGGAGTATTAGAAGGAGAATTGCTGTACCAAGACGTGTCATTTCGATCCTTTTACTATTGAGAAAGAGGGATACCGCTTTAAACATTAAATAACGACATCCTTTTCTCGCAACCTTAAAATCATCAGGCTAACACATTGTGGTACGACCTCTGATATCTCACATCGCACGAAAGGTGGAATTCCGCTAATAAATGAGTCCATGTTAAAACTCGCTTGGTGCTAATTGCAGAAAAGTGGTACACGGCAATTGTTCGGGAAAATGGAGGCACGATGAAGGAAAAGATTGCAGATACGCAACTCCGAACGGACTAACTACCTGAGTACCAGAAACACTAATTCAAATTGATTCATTTAGAAGTGTCAGTTAGATATGTACTGATGTTCACCCACAGTTCGCCGATATGACATGTAATAGGGGGCCAGATTATTTACATTAATCGGGCGGGAGAATTCCGTAGACGTAGAAAAGCCCACTAACACTTTGCCTAATGGGATCGAACCCAGGCTGTGATGAACACTAGTTCATTGAAGGCGATTATTTAGTGTCAAACAACAAACTGTATGTTTTTTACACGGGCAGTGCACTTTTGTACGGGAATATCAGAGTGTAGCAACCGAAGCGGATTTGTTTGCCGCTCGCCGCTCGGGTGTAACCTCGATCGCCTATTTTTGCCGCGTCGCCTAAGACGGACCGGGATTGATTTACGGGGCCAAGTGACTCGCCCCAACCCGACCCCGGCTTACTCCTAACTAAGCTTTATTCCGGGATTACGCAAAACACACGCCACCGATCGCTGTGACGTGTGCCGAATTGAGAACAGCTCGCCTCTGGATAGGGTTGATTTCTAACGCTGTTAAGGGTTAAATTCATTCTTGGAATGTTGTGTTTTCACCTTTTCTGGATATACTTTATACAAGTATATCCTACGTAGTACCTATGTGAATATGACTTTTAAAAACATGAAAACATCATGTAACTGTGTCAATACGAATGTTTTTCATGTTGTTTAAAGTTATATTTTCAATATTTATTGATCATGCTTTTATTTTTCATTCTAGTTAAGCAAACAGTAAAGAATGAATATTTATAAAGTAAGAGATAAACTCATTTTTAGTATAATTTAAGCCACTTTCGAAAATACGATCGATTGGTCAGATCTGGCGGAACTTTAATAAATCCCGGTTTTGTGTTTAAGTTATTACACCTATTAAACCTAAAGTAAGAAGACACGTTTTGCCATTAAGGCAGTCTCAAGCAGCGGGTGGCTGAAGCGCGGGATATTATCGCGCCGCTTGTTGCCCGCGTAAAATAATAATGGCCGAACTTCCGGTGCCGGCGGCGCGGAAAACTTAAGCGAAAAAGGCGGGAAACGCCCCCGGCCGTCGCCGCTAACTTTGTTAACCGCTCGGATGTGACGTCACTTAATTTATTAACACATCCCTACCTCCGCCGAGAGGTAATTCTTGGTTTTTACGACACTTTTCCACTTCTCACTCAACGTGCTACAATTTCGTAGAACCGGAGGCAAATAGTTTTTGTTCAACATTATTTTTTAATGAGGTATATTTCATCTTTGTGCATTTATTTCTAGATTTTATACATAATAAACCTATTTATCGGGATGGAGAAAATGAAAAGATAACAAAACTAAAGCAGTCCTTTTCCAAAACGCTTACAAACCTTCATATAACTAAGGACCAGTTAAAATATATACCTACCTGAATTTGGCATTTTGAGCTGATAGTGAGAAGTTACTAAAGATAATCAAAATTACTAAGTTGTTTCCTAGCATCATCAATCAAGCAGTTAATCAAATTTGTTTTCCCATATTATTACTAATTAAGATCCCTAAATATTTACTTTAATCATTTACAATTCACATAATTATGAGAATGAGATTATTAAAACTAATAATATTTAAGTAGCATAATTTATAGCCCCGGGATCCTAAAAGGTTAATAACGTTATTAGAATATTTTGTCGGGCGTTCTTAATTATGTTAAGATACTGTATATCTTTAGTTTTATTGTGATTGTAAAATTTTGATGGATAACTATTATGCAATAAAGTGTAGATCAATATATTTTTATAGCTTTATATTTTGGCGTCAGTCTAGTGGTCGTAAGGACGACACTTTGTTAGAAGTCTTGGGTTTGTTTTTCAGATCAAGCAAAGTGTTTTTCGGCATTCCTATAAAATTCTCAGTAGAAGATCGTAGTTTGGATTTGCCATAGGCTTGTCCTATTAGATGGGACCTAAAGATACCGAGGAACTGTGGGTGTATATTTGTCAACCTCTGCCGAACCCATAGGAACTAACTGGCATGATGGTATGCTATTATTTATATGATGTCTGCTACAAACGTCGTGTCCATCGATAACGGAAAGTAAAACTTAAAAACAACGCCTGCGAAAAACATAGCCGACGGAAAATCAATAATCGAAACCGCACAGAGAGCACTCGAATAAATACACACCGACTATCCAATAAAACACGTGAATCGTTTACAATTAAAGCTTTAAATCGGCAATAGGTGTTGCCATAAATCGGACGAGAAAACAATCAGCGAGGCAGCGTCGTTCGCAATTAGCGCTGCGCGGCTCGATAAATTTGCATTAATGCTTTCGAAAAATCCGAGCGGCAATAATTTTCGCGTGCCATGTGTTGTATAGTGTGTGCCTACCCCTACCTACTTTTTCACTGCGGCCGCTGCCAAACTGACTCGGAGCTACTTTTTTCAGCGAACAGATTTACTTCGTTCACCTGTAGTTTCGGATATCTGTAGGTACCGTTGGTCTTTTTGTGTTCTTTCAGATTAGTTTGTGTCATGGAGTAGTGATAAGAATAACATCATCAACCCATTTGTTGGAATAATTAAATTACAACTGATAATATAAGTATTGTAACTTTTTTTTAAATATTTGTACCTATTAATTGTGTAGGTAATTGATTAAGTATAAATTGTTTAAAAATGTAAAAAAACATAACATTAACTGTACTAATGTACACCCATATTTCGCGGGTATGTTTAGGTCCCATGTAAAAGCGAGCGAGCCTATTGCTGCTTCTGGGAATTTCATAGAAAAACCCAATAACACTGCTCGACCTGGGGATCGAACCCAGAACCCAGGACCTCCAGCGTAGCAGTCGCACTTAGGACAACTAGACTAATGAGGCAGTCTTAATTTATTTTTATTAAATACTTATAACTAACTACTACTAACTAACTACTACTTACCAAAGAGCAATAGGTACATTTCATTGTAAGGTTGGGTATTGGAGGAGAATAAAACGCTCTGACTGCTCGTTGATAACTGAACTCGTTTATTAATAATTATTGGTATACACGAGTAATACATGGTACATACATAGGTATATGCAAACATAGATCATAGGTTACACTACACCTTCCACGAAAGGAAAAAATAAAATAATAATGATAGTATTATTTTATTATAACTATGATAACAAGATTAACATTGAATAAACATTTAGCACAGTATGGTTACATTATTTTTTATTAAATTATACAAAACTATAAGTAAGTAAAAGGATATATGATTAACATTGATAAAATAACAATAATATTACAAGGTTATAAGTGTAAACAAAATATTGTTTATCATCATTGTATATTATTATGATTGTAAATAAAAGTAAAGATACATTGGTGTATAATATAAAATGTTATGAATAGTATAACTTAGTTCTATTTTTATGAACTAAGTCAGTTTTCCCATTGTCTTTCAAAATTTCAACATTTGGCGAAACATCTCTTATAACTAAATATGGTCCATTATAAATACTTTGGAGTTTGTTTCCAGTTTCGTTTTTTACTAGTACCAAGTCATTTTGTTTATATGTAATAGGATTACACTTTAGATCGTGCCTTTGTTTTCTTAATGATTTACTTTCCAATAAATTATCATAGGCTTCTTTTTGCGATGTTTGTAATCTGTATTTTAATTCTAATGGATAATTATCGTAGTTATAAAGAGGATCTACTGTTTTTTGGCATAAATTGGATGGTATATTGCATCTTTTCCCAAATACAAGTTCGAAAGGCGTAAATTTTGTAGTGGTATGAACTGAGGTATTATAGGCAAAACACCAATAGGGTATCCATGTACTCCATGAACTGGGACGGTTATTTGTTTGAATTCTTAAGAAATTACCTAAACTTTTGTGAGTGTTTTCCAGAGAACCTATTGTTTCATGATGGTATGCAGTTGAGTTTAAAGTAGTTATATTGAGAAGTTTACATGTTTCTTTAAAAACAGATGATAAAAATTCAGTGCCTCTGTCAGTAGCTATTGTAGCGGGGATACCAAACCTAAGTATAAAATTAGTAACAAAATTTTTCGCTATCTCCTCAGAGCTTTTAGATATCATGGGGTATGCTTCAACGTATTTGCTTAACTCACATTGGATAGTTAAAATATATGAATTATTATAATCATCGCGATCTAAAGGTCCTACTACGTCCAGGAATACTTTTTCCATTGCCGAAGTGGCTGTTGTTGTAACAACCAGCGGCTCTCGAACATAATGAGAAGTATGTTTTTGTTTCTGACACTTATCACATTTCCTAATAAATTCTTTCACGTCTCTTTCAAGACATGGCCAGTAGTAATATTTTTTGATATTATTATACATTCGTCTTATACCAGCATGGCCACTTGTTGGTAGAAGATGAAAATCATTTAATATTACTTTCTGGTCGTCTTTATTTTGAATAATTCTTACGTCATTTAGAATACACAATCGCGGACCGGTCCAATTTCTATACGATTTGATTTCTGTAAATACTTTCTTTATAAATTCATCGTAAATTTGACATCTTATAAAAATTAATTCGTGCACGTTAATTTTTTCACAAAAATCTTTCAGTTCCCTCACAAATACGGCTGGCGTCAATTGTGATTGGGAAACTGGATTTATAAATAACGTCATTCTCGATGACGAATAACAAAATACATTATTTTCTATTTCTATCTCATTAGATCTACGTAGGTTATTTAACTTATTATTTTCTATAAATTTAAGTTCTACAGACATCCTCGATCTATTATGGATCTCTACGACTCTTGGTTGCGCAGGCCAATCGTCAGTAGAACCCATAGCATTTGGAGAATGTTGCGACTCAAGCACTTTTTTATATTGCGAACGCGTCATGACCGTGATTATACTTTCATGCATATTTTTTAAATCCGTTGATGATATAGGTAATCGTGACATTGAATCAGCTGGAATATTTGTCGAACCTTTGATATATTCTACAGTAAAATCGTACTCTTCAAGTAGAAGTCTGAACTTCATAAGGCGACTAGAGGGGTCTCGCATGCCAAATAAATAAATAAGAGGTTTATGGTCGGTTTCAATAACAAATGTACGGCCATACAAATAGGGGCGAAAATGTTTAACTGCCCATACTATCGCTAACAGTTCTTTCTCTACGGTAGGATAGTTAATTTCGGCCTTATTTAAATTTCTACTCGCGAATGCTATTGGTTTTCTATTGTCATTGCACAAAACTGCGCCCAATGAATATTTGGAAGCGTCAGTTTGTAGTATGAATTTACAGTTATTAGAAAAGTTAGGGTATTGAAGTATGGGTGGGTTCGAAATTAAGGACTTTAGAGTGGAAAAAGCAGTTTGACATTTTTCATCCCATATGAACAATGCATTTTTCTTTGTTAACTGTGTTAAGGGATACGCTATATTGGCAAAGTTTTTTATAAATTTTCTGTAATAGTTAGCAAACGCGACAAATCTAATTAATTCTTCAACATTTTTCGGAACTGTCCAATTACTTAAAGCATTTATTTTCTCAGGGTCGGGCAAAACACCTTCGCTCGTTATAACATGTCCTAAATATAATATCTCCTTTTTAAGAAAGTTACATTTAAGAGGATTTAACTTTAAATTTACCTGACGCAATCTAGTAAAAACATCTATGATATTTTTGTTATGGCTTTGTAACGAATTTCCAAAAACAATAAGGTCATCTAAATATACCAGACACTTTTCGTAAGTTAAACCCGACATTGCGACTGTCATCATTTTCGAAAACGCATTTGGACTTGTTTTCAAGCCCATTGGCATTCTCGTCATCTGGTATTGTCCTGACACAGAAGCAGTACTTTTATCCTCTCTGTCTGAAACTTTAAACTGTCCAGAACAAAATGCTGTGTATTTCCTACTTTTGCGGTCAAGGTCACATTGGTAATAACCATTAGAAAGGTCAAGAGTGGTAAAGTATACAGAACCTGAAAGGGAATCCAAAATTTCAGTAATATTCGGGAGGGGAAATTTGTCATCTTGTACACAGTTATTTAGTTTCCTATAATCTATTACTAAACGCCAATTCTTGTTACCCGTACTATCGATCTTTTTAGGGACTAACAACAATGGACTTGACCATTCGGATTGACATGGTTCAATTATACCTTCCCGTAACATGTTACTTATCTGCTTGGATACTTCTTGTTTTTGCGAATATGGTATTCTGTACGGTTTACTAAAAACTGGTTGAGCATTAGGTTGCAAACTAATTTGATGTTTATAAATATTTGTTGTCGTTAACTGATCACCAGGCAATAAAAATATATCAGAAAATTTTGCACAAATATTTTCAATCGATATTTGCTCTTCGTCATTCAAATGCTTTAAATTTAATAAACTAAACAATTTTTTAACGCGTTCTGCATTTAAATTTTCACACTGTTCAAAGGTACACAAATTATAGTCACTAATTTTATGTAAAGTTGGTTCAATAGTGTCAATGTGAACCTCAGTTTCGTTTGTATTTAGAATTAAAATAGGTATCAAACCATTTACTGGCTTAACTAATACGCTAGCAATGAATACTCCTGTTCGTAATTCAGATGAACAAACAAGACACTCTTCAGTAATGTTAGTAGGTATGTAATGAATTGATTCGGACCTTGATGGCAAAGTTAAATTATAAGAAAATCTTTCAGTATTATTTGATTTTAAAGGTAAAATTATTTTTTCTGGTTTGATATTATTATTTAATGTTAAAGTTCTACAATTATAATTTAATATAGCGTTAAATTTCGTAAGAAAATCCTGTCCTAAAATAGCATGCGCCATACACGGCAAAGAATTAAAAACATAAAATTTATGATTAAATAATTGTCCTCCTAAGTCATAACAATCGCTAAGAGTCAAATAAACATATCCAATTGCTTCGATTGTACCACCGATTCCGCTTATCTTAATGTTCTCTTTATGGATCGGTATGTTTAATTCAATGACATGTTTATATTTAATGGCACAAATTGAAGCGCCGGTGTCAATTAAAAATAAGTAGTTGCATTTGTTTGCATATAATTCTATGCAACAATGACTATTACTTGCAAATAAAACATTATTCACGAAAAAACTTATGCTGTTCCCCGGTTGTATCAGATGTTGAGGGCTCGTCGTTCTTTAGAACGTTAATATTTGCATCAGAATGTTGCACGTTCCATTGACGACCTCAATAATTGTTGTACCTATTATGAGAATTATAGGACGTACCTCGATTCTGTTTAGGCTGACCTCGTCTGTAGTTCTGAAACGGACGACCACGACCTCCTCGGTAGAAAGTAGCACCACGGTGCACGGTAGGCCTGCTAAAATTGTTATATGTGGAGGCACCTCGAGACTGGCGGGTTGCTCCTCGATTATGCTGTCCTTGAAAATAATGATTACGATTCCTATTAAAAGTTAAAACATTTTCAGACTGAGACGGCATAGCAATGGTCTCTTCATCTATAGCTGCTTGCACTGCATCTTTTAAGGTTTCAAATTTTTGCGCAGCTATTATCGTACTGAGTCGTCTATTGCGTAATCCGTCGGCAAAACGTTTTATAGCTTGTTTTTCGTTCAACGGTTGTAAAATCTTAAGATTTTCCGCTTTGCCCTCGGCTTGCGCTATAGATAACTCCATAAATAGCTCAGTTAACTCCTTACCATAATCATTAATTGACCTTTGATCTTGTCGTAAAGTTTGAAGTTTACTTTGCAAGGCGACGGTACTCTTTTTGGGCAAAAGAATCAAACGCATGTCAGTAAGTAAAGAATCAATGGATGGATAATCCGCTTTAAGTCTTAATTTTGCTTGTTGGGAAAGACGACTTTTCAAGACAAAGTTAACTAGATTTAATTTACACTGTTCCGTTTTTAAAGTGGAACTATAATAATCGATACCATCAATTAACTGACGAGTCGTTGATTCCTCATTATTCATAACTGGCAACAAACTCAAGGCAATTTTTAAGTTAAACTCCATTTTGGTTTCGAGATTCGATGTTGAGCCAAATAGTTCACTACTACTCTTATCAGTTACGGCATGCAACTTATTACAAAACTCTAGAATTTGAGAATATAACTCTACAATTTTATCACAATGCGATTTAATCAATGATAGACTTTCGCCACTGTATATCTTATTATCTATTTGTTTTCTAATGCTTGGAAGTAAATCAGAATAATTATGATATACACTCGTTGCTTCATTCAATTTTTCTTTCAAACGCTCTGGCGTCCTCCTTTCAATACTCAATTTAAATAAATTTTCTTTAAATTTTCTTAATTTTTCATATATATCATTAAGCTCATGAGCCATACTTAGACATTTTTAAAGGAATAAAGTAAATAGCATACTTAATAACTAATAAAAACTTATATAAATCGGGTTACCATAGTTCAACGCTTTTTCATCGGTTTCCTTTCACTTTTACGCACAACCGCACTTTTCACATTTCACTTTTACATTATCTTTAGGATACACGATCACACATTCGGTTTAAGCACAAAATTTTCGTTAGGAAGTGAAGACCCAAGGCCAGAACTGTTTGGACACGACGTACACCTGGATTTGAACGCCGAAAATCGCGTTCCACACGCCGAACATCTATTTCCTTCTGCTGCTCCACGACCACGCCGAGACAACGAAGATCTCAAAGATTGACGCAGTATTTGGTTATTTATCCACGTATGATGGCAGTTTTTATAGCATTTATACAGTAAATAGGCTGCCAACATCAGCAATAAACCCAAAATTATCATCATCACAATACTTATTGCAGAAAGATGAAATTGTATCTGGTCGGTGCTCGCCACATTGGAGGCTCCAATACCGTTTTGATTTATTATTACTTCTTCACGTTTCGGAGTGTTAGAATTACACATTTTGGTTCTGAAGGTTCTCGAACAAAGTTCAATAGCGCAAAAAATCGCGTCCACTCAGAATAAAAGTCTGTACCACACACACAGTGCGCCTGCATTGTGACCCGACACCCCATCACCAAACATGGCAGGGTCGCCATGTAAGGTTGGGTATTGGAGGAGAATAAAACGCTCTGACTGCTCGTTGATAACTGAACTCGTTTATTAATAATTATTGGTATACACGAGTAATACATGGTACATACATAGGTATATGCAAACATAGATCATAGGTTACACTACATCATAAACATTGGCTATGTCAGAGATGGATATGTCGAAAAATCCATGACAGTTATAGGAACTACGTGGTACGAGGCGCGAGGCGTCTGAATCTCGGATGGACATATTTCCACGTTGGCAATTCACGCGTATCCGCGCTTGATTTACGCAACGCCCCCCGCCTCAATGCACTTTACACTTTTGCAGCTCCGCGCGCACCAACGCCTATTAATTGATATTCGCCGCGACACACTCCACACATTTTTATATACATTTTCCAATAAATATTTTTAGAACGAAACATTTTTTGGACATCAACCGAAACGTGTATAAATCCCGACATTCAACAGCTCTCGGCTGCTCTTTAACATACAAAGCAAGCATTTAATTGAGATTAACATGTTTTCTACTACTGATATAATTAGTTATTTTAGACAGACATAATGAACGGTGTTTTTATTTCTGTTTTTATCAGCCGAATCTATCGGATTAAGCTAAAACGGTGTTCGATCGTGCGTAGGCGGCGAAATCAATTTAGCATGCTAATAAGCGAGTCTCCCGGCGAGATAATGAGTCTTATAAGTCGAGGCGCCCACCTCTCGGAGCGCATATCACGCGTGAAGATAACAGGTTTGTTAATAACCGCAGCTTGACGATAAATACTCTATGAACCTAACGCGAAACTACGGTTTACATAAAACCGACAATTTGTACGACTAGTATTGTACTTTACGTCTTTTTAATAGTGTATTTATTTAAAGTGGTTTGTTTTTTACATAGAGATTTGTTTTAATTTTATGTTGAAGCGGAGTGTTGCAGGAGCGTGATTGTCATGCTGGGCGTTATGTGCGATATATCTTTATGTTTATGTCTTATGTTCCCCAAAACTCTATGTGGGATGTTTATCTGTGATAAAACAATTGAGCTCGATTGAATTATTTAAGTATTTTATTTACCAATTTAAGAAATGGTAGAGCTGGGAAAATCGTTGCAGTGTTTTGTTTGAATAGTTACATTCGTCGTAGCATTTTACTGTGATCATACTTGCAAATGTATGCTATCAAAATGAACATTCTTCCGAGTAAGTACCTACAGACTGTTGTCGACCTCATTTGAATATAAGATTAATTTGTTGACTGAATTATCGTCAAATTTTATAGAGCCGTCTAGCTTGCATTACCAATGTGTTGTATTCTATTTCATCATAAAAACGTAGCGTCCGGTGCAATACCTGTACGGACGTTTTTGTTATTTATTGAATATTTATAGCATATAATAAACTCGAATGACAACTGCGCACAGCACATCGAGAAGGAAAAGTATTAAAAAACATTTTTCAAACTTTGTGGAGACGTTAACAGCGATATTAAATAACATCTCTATTCACAATAAAATGTGTCATAAAATGTTTAGGGATAGGCAGGACGGCCAGCCGGAAGAGCGTCGCCGCGGGGGTAAACAGAACCCACTTAATATATGAAAATATTCAATTTTATAACATTCTATAGCGATAACATCTTCCTGTCAATTTGATATTTTCGGCGGTAAGGTAATATTATCCGTTGGTCAGTGAATGGAGGACGGAGCCACGCTGCGCGCGCCTGCCAACATCGTAACTTAACACTTAATCATTTATACGGACACTTTATAGTCCCTGTAGGGTTGCGCAAGACACTGAGGACCTCGCTCACAATGACACCAAACTGACGTCCAACGAGAGACCTTTGTACTAACGATACAGCCTGCCGTATATTGATGTCCATTTGAATATATAATATCTATACCCATCATTCATAAGTAAAAAAAGTATTGTTTTTGAAGTTATCGTAAACATTTAGATACTATAACTGTCCAATATCTTTGGGCCAAACTGCTGGATTAATTCTCGGCTGGGTATTTCGTCCACGCTCTCGATAATTTCGAAAATATATTAAGATATTCACAGCATAGATTGCCTTTAGACAATATCACAAATAAAGTGACAACCGGCGTGGTACATCCATTAAAACGTGTACTTATAAGGGCAGGACCGCAGCTGTGATAAGTCAGGCGAGTGAGGTGGACAATAAATTAGCGCTGGCTTGCTTTAGGATGACGGCGATGCGTGGGCGCCGGTAGCTGCATACTCCTGCTTACGCGATATCGTGTTACAGATTGCAGACTATAAGTACTACTTCAACTATTATAGATCTGTACTAGTATTAAACAACTATTCTGCCGTCGTAACGAAAAAGGGCACAAGTATCATTTTTTTTTAAATTGAGTTATATACATATTTGGAATCAGAATTAAAAGTCCAATCTGCCTTTTTTTTTGTAAATTTTTTGAAATGTTAGTTGTGCTCTTTTTCGTTACGACGGCTGTATTGTTGAAACGATTTTTTTCGTCTTGATTAATTTGAATGTAATCATAACTAAACATAATTGGATTTAGGTAAGTCAGTATAGATACTTTAGTAATGTTTAATATTCACGTTCTTTGTGATTTGTAAGTATCTTTTCCTTCGTGTGATAATACGATAAGATAAAGATGTACTTATATGTCAATCAACATAACATACAAGCCATACCTACTTGCTTTTAAAAATAATATAATTATGTATTCCTACTAAATATATTTCTAAGTAGAATTAATTTTATTCTAAGAAGGTAAATCAAATTTATATAAACCGTCTGACCTCCGAAAATAAGTTTATTTTTATTCAAACTGTGACTAAATGAATATATCTTCCAAGTTCATCGATATCAATGGGCCTGAGTCAGGGATTGCTTCCAAAAACTGCGAATAATAACAAACCAGCGGACGCAGAACTCGGTCCACTCCAAGTTATGATGGCAGTATAAAAACATCGTTAGTCAACGAAGTGCTACCTACCACACCAGCTCATAACACAGTTCATTATTTATATTAACAGTTTAGCAGTCAGTGGCAGCTCTCTCGATCCCGACTTATAGCCGCGTGAATATGCGTGGGCATTATTTGTACCCTTGTTAAGCGCTGAGGATATTATAAAAATAATTCCTTTATCCGTGCTGTGACACTCACTGGAAATTGGTCGTTTAATTTATGATCATCATAAAAAAGGATTCGAACCCGTGCAGGTTGGAATTTCATTCATAAGAACGCAGAGGCGTTTGGGTCTTTATGGATGGATGTTTTCATTAATTTAACGCGGATCCGGCGATGCCACCGAGGTGTCGGGTGTCCGGTGAGGCCGCGAGGGTGACACTCACACCAGATCTGATAGATAGCGAGGCTCGTGCTGCGACTACCGTTCATCCTTGTTCAACATTTGTCACAGCTCTCAAGTTTCATTGACGTCATCCACACAAATATCAAAGCTGCAAGCAGAATATTAAACTACCTAGTTTCTACATCTGCGTACCCTTGATAGGTACCTACTGATCTATCTGTGATATGAAGAAGTGCAAGTCATGGTCAAGTCGTGTTACGGTTATTTACATATTAAATCACACATTCCTTGGGAGTCGAGTGCGTGACTTAATTTATTGCCGCGATCAATGTAAAATAATTCTTAGACATTACAGAAGATCAGTCATTAGTCATTATGAGCGGTGGATGATACAGCAGGGGAGTGCGTCAGGCCGTCGAGTGGCCGGCGGGGAGGCTGCGCGCGCGCTCGTCATCAGATAAGCGACAATAACTCGATGCGCGTACCAAATAAGCTCAGGAGCGCATTAGTTACCCCGGTGACCGACACCGACAGTTCGCCTAATCCACTCAAAACATTCGGAGACATTTGTCGGCTCGCGGCAGGGATCGGGTGATCGATAGCGCGACTCGCCACAAAACGATAGATAAAAGCCGATAAGTTAGAAGAAATATGACGCGAACAAAATCGGGAGATGTACGTAATAAGATAAAAGTCAAACAATGATTCGACCGCGGATTCGCCGCGGCATAATTTATGTGACAACGCGTGATGGACGAGCGGCGACTTTCGGTAAACTATTTACATACGGCGGCGGCCGCGCTGTCGGATTGGGTTCTGCTTGTGACAGAGGGTGGGGCTTAGTACCGAAAACAAATGTCACTGTTATTTATTAGGTTACGGTACTATTAAAGCCTAAGACGGGAATTATGGTTTGGGGTCGACAATAAAACCATTCGGTAGCGCCTAAGCTGAGCGAAAAATTTGTAAGAGCTTTGCTGCTTCGATATGGACGCGATTTAAGGGTTGAAAAAGCTTAGAGTAAATAGTAGTAGCTTAAATTATTTGTAGCTGGAAGATTGTAAACCACATTGCATCGAAGTTTAACTAGGTTAAGTTTGTGAGAGGTTTCTTGGCATGCGGCGTCTTCGCAGTGGAGCGGTGCGGTGCGGTCCCACGACGATCGCTCTAATTGAATCAAAAACCCGCGGCCTCACGCCCACCGCCAACTCCCTTAGCACGTCGACTTAGATTACTTCCGTCTGCAAGCAGGTAGTAACATCATGTAGATGCTTTTTTATACATCAATGGTAAATAGCTATGCGCATACCCGTCCCTTGACATCAAACGGATTAGTTTTGCATTTTCCAGTTAACTTTTAAATGTTACTTAGTAGGTAGAAGGAATCCCATGGAAATGGGAAATGGGTACCTATTCAATATTCTTCTATATTTATTATTGCTTACAGGAGCAAGTACTTTTAAACTATTTATCTTTATGACTGACTGCTACGCTAGAGGTCCTGGGTTCGATCCCCAGGTTGAGCAAAGTGTTATTGGGTTTTTCTATGAAATTCCCAGTAGCAGCTCGGAGTCTGGATTTGTGGCCGGTTAATGGCAATAGGCTCGCACCCTATTACATGGGACCTAAATATACCGGTGAAATGTGGGTGTACATTAGTACACCTCTGCCTAACCCTTTGGGGAATACAGGCGTGAGGATATGTTATGTTTACCTCTATGAATTAATGGAACAGAAGATATTTTGGTGTTAAGTTAGCACAAACTGAAAAGTATTAAAAAGGCTGATCTGATACCTAAGTATTTGCAAATAGCCATTATAGTACCTACCTAGTATCGTTAGAGGATTGTTATTAGAGTCTGGAGCAGAATAATCCTGAAAGGCTACAAAATTATATTCTTTTTATATCAAAGATAAACAACAGGAAAATAAACGACATTGTCACTCTTGAAGTCCGAAAATTTATTCACATTGACCTTATTGTGTAAAGAAACGGTGGGGTTGTTACGGCGGGGTGGTGGCTGTCGCCGTGTCGGGACACAAATTGAGTTGGTAGCTACAGAGGACGGCCGTAGGTGAAAACGTTAGGCGAGCGACAATCCCCGCGGAGACAGCGTGAGGCAGCTCCGCGTTTTTATCAGACGTTCCTCGGCGCGGCGCGGGCGCTCAACCGTGTAATTGGATGAGAACGGCGCGATCCCAATAGCGCGCCCTTATCTGTTCGCGGCAAATCCACCCCCGCCCGCCCCTCCGCACACCCGCGATGCCCGACAATAAGTTTTTAGTGAGTAATTCAAGATAACCCCTTGATGTTGTTCATTTTCACACTTCCTTTCGCGAGAACAGCTCTTTATTGCGTAATATGTAACTGTCTCGTCGCCGACGGGAGTCCCGGGGGCGCGTACACAAACTTCGCCCCTTTTATGATGTTAATGCGATCGCCTCCGACCCTCCTATCTGGATAATGATAATTGCTTTTTCCGAAATTATTGTTTGATGTTGTCGCTCGATGTAATTCCTGAAAGTCACTTTAAATGGAGTTCTGACTTTTGACATTAGCGGATAATTTACTTAAATTCATTCTAAATCGTAAAAATTGGGTTGTAAAAGCTCATATTTTAAATTATTTGTCATTATGCTGTTTATTGCCTCTTTTTTTGTTTTTTTTACTTTATTTGAAGAACAAAAACAGCTCACTATATTTATGTGCGCTGCAAATGAGGACTGCGAATTGTCTTCATATCCTGGATTCGTAAGTCGGGTCACTACGATGGTTACCAACTCCCTGTAGGTATAACCGATACCATCTTGCTTGATTTGGTCACAAATATTATTTTTCCCTCTTTCTTGCAGAAATGATGTATGTAATATTAGTTGAAGCATTGTGAGCAGAATTTAGATGCATTGACATATTTTAAAGTTGTCCTTATTTCATAATCATCATTTCATTAACTGTTATGCTATGCTAAGTAAAACCATGCGATCGAGAAGATCTCTCATTGGATTGGTAATAAAATAGCAAGTTCAAACAATACAAGTCTAAAATAACCAAAGACTTAGAAGTTTAATTCCAACGTGAGTTTCAAACTTTTGATTTCAGTACACACCTATAATTCTATTTAAAAGGCTGTTTGCGCAGCTATCGAAATGTTAATTTAAGGTTTAAGGTCACGTTCAACGTGGCAACACAACAGAAGGTATTTAGGAACTTCACCAAGGTAGGTAAATGTTCCCGAATCTCATAAGGTACACATACGGTAAACAGTTACAATGGGCACACAAGATAAGCTGCAAACTCCTAAAAAGCCACACATCCCGCGTTATGTCGCAGCAAACGGCAGTCAGTGTTTATCTTTATCATTTACGTGTACGGCGTGGTTCAGGAGTCGGGAGCTCGCGAACTGTCGTCATATTCCAGCGCTATCAGATCGGCTCCCCCGGGAGCGCTATCTCCGCGCCTAAACGCTTCCCGGGAAACAACTGCTCTCTACAACTATGACATGTTTATATTTTTAAATTGTGCCTAACGTTTATGCGGAGAAATTCTTAAGCACAATACGTGTTTGTGGTGTTTCCGTAGTAAAGATTGAGAGATCTATTTAGTATTCAATATAGAGTACATATCTAAATATATAAAGGCCTTGTATTAATTGCATTTTTCACAGCATAATGCTGGCAGGACGTATTAAATCTGCTCGCATCTTTAAGGTAAGTATTATTAAACACATGAACAGCTATTTAAAAACCTAATGATATAAAAAATTTACCTGTTTAGCATACGAAAAATTATGGCTTTTATATACCTACATATTACCTAAAATGATCGACAGATTCAATCTTATAAACCCCTTTCAATAATGCAAAAAGCAATTTCGAAGTTCGTAGAACAATTTCGTCAGATCAAAACACGAATGAAGCTCATCTTGACAAGGGATCAATACAAGAGCCTCCGTGTACCGTGTAGCAGGAGTCGCGGCTCACGTCGCCAGCTCTCATTTAAGGTTCCGCCGAAAACTCATTTTTTACTGTGTTCATTTTTATTTTGAGTGAAATTGCGAGAGCATTAACTTGAGTATAGGGTGGGACGCGACGGGCCTATTACCAGCCGCCTTGTAATCAGAGCCGCGCCGGCCCCATCCGCGCCAACACAACACTCGCAACACATATCATTAATTTGTTAGCGATTTCTTGGACTGTTCCTCGAATTGCCGAGAAGTGACATACCATGTAACTGTTATTCTTTCGCTTTCCAATAAGAAAAGTGTGGATTCCATTCTTAAAAATATTTTGGCAGCACAAGTTGCAGTGAAGTTGTTTTATTTTGCAACTAAAGCCTTAACGTAATCTTTTTATTAAGGATTTCATTAAAAAGTCGATAACATTGATCATTATGCGATGCAGTTGCATGTGCATGTAATATATTCAGCATAATTTTACACTTGGACGTTACAATTTAACATAGAGTCGGTGTTGAGGCGTTTGGCGGCGCGCGGCGGACAGAGCGCGGCCCGTGGCAACGCATCATAAACGTGCCATCGGCGAGCCAGCCCTATAATTTTCTCCCTAATTTTCCCATTTTAAACCTGTGATCCAAATTTGGATTTGCATAAAATTGTTAATGACAGTTAACGCAATATTCGACGTGTCAAAATTGGCGTCTACCTATTCCAATTTTATTATGGACTATATTATCGCCGAGATCGTCTTAAATTGGGTTCGAGCGGGTAATTTGGCTTAAACATTTGGTTGAGCAGAAGCTAAAAAAGTTAATGAGAACGGTATTAGAAACGCTTTTTATGATGTCGGGCACGTAAGCTTTATAATGTCTGCTAAGTGTCCCTCACAATGGGAAAATTCTGCTAGAATTACTGTCATGAAGCAGACAACGTAGGTAACAGTGACCGCAGAGATTACAAGTATTTCGGAGCTGTAGTTTCTTGGGTGGCAATAATTACTTATTCTAACACTTTATTACGACTAAATAATGATAATAAGTGAGCAAGAGAGCTCGGCGGTGGCGTGTCTCCTGTAGTCTGTAATCTTGTGCCGGCCCTCAATCACGCATTTCTCACCCGGGCGCGTTGAAAAAATAATACCTCCCAGAGATTTGTCTATAATTTGTCGGATGCCGCACGTCCGCCGCACGTACGGAACCGCGCACACCCGAAACATAGCAGCTGAATCGGTTTCTATTCCTTTGTTATTTTATTTAGACAGAAGCTTTCTAATATATCTACACTATAATTTTCGGTAGATAAGTATAATCGACTTCTGTACGGTTTTAATATAAGCAATTTGGAGTGTTACGCGGAATTACAGATTTAGTGCCGTGTTTTGAGCGATTTAATGACTTAGGCACGGAATAACAAAAAAAGCTTCTGAAAAGCGTTAAATTTTACTCTATTGAATGGAAGTCATAATAAAAATGACTGTCGGTATTACATACTTAGATCAGAAATATCGCACAAAAGCGTTTATCCTGTCAAACGTTCTCCATTCATTCGCCACGTGTGTTGTGACCGCACCGAAATTCCCGATGTTATGGGAAATTAGTCGACAAACTTACACACATTCTATAGTGTTATTTTGACAGTTGACTGACAGTTGCTTTCGATGAAGAATTATGCGTAACCGACAAGTGACGTAAACCAAGATAATACACTAACATATAGCTTTTATTTAGATGGGGCAGCCATCAGAACAGTTAACACTGTAACAATGTTGATTTGAACGAACAATAAAATGTGGAAATAAAAGTCACATGTTTTCTGAATAAGCTTGTCGATTTGAGTCATTTTTGTTAACAAAAGTATAACTGCTTTCAACCACAAATACGAGTACCCAGCTCTTTATTCAAGACGTTCACTAGATTTGGTTTGATAAATTCAGTATAACATTATTGGCAAGAAAAATAAACTATTCTTCGAAGCTACAAGATACTATCGAGATATGAACGAGGAACGTTTAGCTCGGCACACTGTCACTTGGGCCACACAGCTTGAGCTGTCAAGCCGTATGAACGATTGCTTTTTGAACGCTACCTACAGTCCCTTGCCAGCTACTCAGCTTGACAATGTCCATTCATGTAAGACAAGTTCGTGTTGCGGCCACAAAATCGATGTTAATCTTCTTCATCTTTACGCCTTTTTATCCTCGCAAGTTGGTAATAAGCCGGAAGACACATTTTATTTAAACTGTCTACGTAACGAATGCCACAGTAAAATATGTATGATATTATTTGTGAAACAAAAAATGGCCTATGCGTATTTCCATCAGCATGACACGTGTGACGCTGGTGTAAACGCTGGTTTACCTTTAATTTCAGTCAAATTAGAAGTCAATGATTTGTGCGTTAAGAAAGTAGTTACTGACACAAGGGTATAATTCATGTCTCCTGATATGAAACAAAATAATTGCCGTGAAAAATCCATAACTGTTGGCGAATTGGCATAATATGTTTTTTATAAGGCGTTCAGCAGATAGTGGCGGCAGGTGAGAGAGTTGATCGACGTTCGATAAATTGGTTTGACAGCTGGTGTGTATTGCTTGCGCAAGAGTCGCTGGTTCCGTGTCAGACTTGTTTCTCAACGCGCCGATAATCGCAACAATCTTCATTCCATTGTGTTGCTAATTCACTTGTGTTTAGTTGTAGATACAAGATTTGTTAATAGTTCGTTTAGTGTTCCATTTGGTTTATTATAGAACTAAGCATGCAGTGATTTTCAACGAAGTGACTGCCATCAGAACTCCGCAATACAATTTAGAGCAATACCGATATTGTAAGGACTCAATAGCTGTCAGGTTTTTTGTGCTTCTGGTTAGGTACTACTAATCGACCCTGGGGACCCTGTATCGATGTGCTAAGAATGGTCACCCATCCACAAACATCGGAAGGCACCGCCTCATCTTACTAATCTGTTGATCAGCGTAGTTGTTGTATAGCTCGGACCCGAGCCTGTTAGAGCTCCTCCCATAGCCACTTCCACAAGTAAAGTCCTAAAAGAGTGCAGGACAGACTAGATGAACTAAATAAGCCTTCAGTATTAAACAACCGATGTTCCTTCTTCACGTTCGGACGATAGCCGAGTAGAGCCGAACAGAGCTGAGCTGTGGTAGTGTCCCATTGTAATATGGGACCATCGTGATTCGCTTAGTGACGGATTACCCGCTCTTTAGCCGCTTATTGATACACGCGGCTTTGTATCCATTACTTTTGTCTGTAGCCGACCATTGTGTAGCGATATCTACAATGTTCAGAGAAATGATAGGTGAATCTGTAGAAAGGACTTTACTAAATGGAAATTACTTGGTAGGTGTGACTTGGTACACTATCTCATTAGTCTAGTGGTCCCAAGCACGACTGCTAAGCTAGAGGTTATGAGTTCAATTCCCGGGTCGATTAAAGTTTTATTTGTAAAATTCTCAGTAGCAGCTCGGAGTTTGGTTATTTACCCAGTTAATGGCAATAGGCTCTCCCTTTATGACATGGGACATAACGGCGAAAACTTGTCGGTGTACAATAATACACCTCTGACTAAAACTTCCACAGACAAAACAGGCGTTATGGTATGTTTAGTACTGTCTCTAATAGCCTGCTAAGTGTGGTCCTGGATTCGAATACCAGATCGAGTAAATTTTTATCTCCTTTTTCCGTAAAAAAATCTCGGTAGTAAGTCGGACTTTGTGAAAACTTATCATTATATCGAATAGGATTTAAGAGTACCCATAGCTAAAGGCGAAAACTTCATAGCATTCTTTCATGTAGGATGCTTGAAACAGCGGCTACCTAGTTTGTGAGGAAAACAAAATTATTTACCGTACCTACCTTTGTCTTACTGATGAGCAAAATTCTCTGTCCAAGTTTCCTTCAAGTCACACATTCATACAGAAGCTTCAATAAAACTGATTGAGGCATTTCATATTGATATCAATTGCAAAACCATTCGCTGACGCAGCAACGTCTTTGCAAATATACGCAATTGAACAGAGTCACGTATCATTTAAGCACAGATTAAGGGTGTACTCCAATGACCCTTGCGATTAGTAGCTGGAGTAGGAAGCCGTGGCTACGTAACGCAAAGCCGCCGGTAATTGCGGCTTCGGCAATATCCCGGCAAGCCCCAACTTATCCCCGAGGATGTTCGTTAGTGATGCCCACTCACTCACTCGAACGGAAAACACTTTCGAAACAATTGCCAACTGACTGCGTTAGTAACAGTATAGAAGTTGTATCATGATTGTAAATAGTTACTTATTGATATTGCCTAAAATTATACACAACTAGACAGTTCTCTAGAACTCCAATCCATCCAGATCCAACGATCTCAGCTATCAAGCGGGATTAGAAATAGCTATGTTAATCTGGGATAATGTAGTTTTTTAATGGTTAAGTAATTATTAAAATCGGATCAGTAGTTTCAGAGTTTACCAAGTACAAATAAACAAACCTTTCCTCTTTATTATAATATTGGTAAAGATTAATCATATCTAATATAATCAAATTGCTATCCACAATAATAGGTATTCTCAATGCGAAAGTGGACTTGTACAGAATAACTAAATTAAATACCAAGCTGTAGCGAGATTCGTTACCGTTTAGTTTGACTTTGTGTAGAACAGAATCGCCACCAATATCTTGTCTAATCATCGAGTTAGTAGCCGGATCCATCTCAATGCCTACGCGGTGCGTTTTTCACGGTCAAAGGATCAATGACATAAAAACAATCACACTGATAAATTACTATCGGAGTTAACTAACTGAAGTTGAATGTTAGTGATTTCTTTCACCGCGCGGCTGCCGCCCGCGCCGCAGCGCGCTGCAAGTCATCCAGGCATCTCGGCGGCCATCACAAATTACAAACAAAAAGCTAGGAGCGTCCTAATCTGACGTCGCATCACGTTCGATCATCGACTGATCATGATTTACGGACACGCTGAACGGTGATAGGTGATCAGCTCCATAACAATTGATTCTCGTTTGTTGAACTTGCGCGCGCACATCATCCATTTCTGTTTATTGTACTTAGTCATTGAACGGCGTCGAATCGCACACACCGATATGTACTCAACAAATCAGTACAATTGATGTTCTTTAAAAGCGTATCGCGCTTTCAGTTAATTCGCATATCGCGGAACAAGTCAATTTCGCAATAGGTCACGCGGCCTACCAAGCCTCTAATGAATTATGATTTATGAGTTCGGTTTGCACAAGGCTTTGTTCACTTTTTCATATTTGGTAACTAGGTTGACGTTATCGATGATTTCGAACTGCAGTTGCGCAATTGATTTTCTTAGTATTTTATCTCAGTTAGGTATAGGTATATATTTAATTATATGTATGCCGATCCACGAGTCTATATATAATAAGAAGGAAAGTATTTACGTTGCACAAAAAATCTGATCGATCATCGGATTCACCTGTGAAATATTCTAAAAATGTAACAAAAGCGAAGAATTAAAATATCGATCGATCACAACACGAGTTTTGTTCAGCGCGTATCTGGCGGAGCTGGGTCGCGCTCGGGGCACGGCGAGCCCCACGTCAGCCCACCTGTCCGATTAGCATCACCTCCTTTATACGGGTCACTCAGTGACGGCGCGCCGCACCACGCGCACCAATTGAAATCTGTTTCGTTATGCCATGTCAAAGGATCTAGCTGACGCAGAGAAATGCCGCTGGATTAGATGATGACTAATACTGAGTAAAACGCATTCCCAACTTAACAATTGTTGCGTGATTCAAAAGCAATCAACGTTATAGTCGGCACTCAACGATATCAAATTTCCATTACCGTGCAATATCAATAGACTAACAATCTTCTGCTTAATTGATTACAAAAACAATGTTGTTGGTAGCGTTAGGGCGGTTACATCCGCTTACTTCCTCGATTCTTGCATATTAATCCGAATTAAAAGCAGCGACGGGTACCAAATGCCGAGCATTAACCGGCCGGCCCTAGAGACTCCATTACGGGCAATAAAATGCCTATTATTATCGAGGGCCGAAAAGCTGATGCACGCGATGCAATTACTTGATTGGCGGTGTTCTGGCCTGCTCTGGCTGAGTCGTGATTGATGGTGTACATAATTAGAAAACACTTCAGCGTGTGTCTTCATCGGCGCAATCTTAATTGCGGGCAGCACTTACGTCGCTGAGTCAAACAGCACGTGCCACAGCATCCCTGCGTTGCCGGCGAGCCGTCGATAATAATTCGATACTGTCTGAAAAACATTCATGTTTGATGTACGGCGCGGCTGCAGCCACGATAACGTTTTAAACGTTGCTTTATGTGCCACTGATATGAGCTAAATCACATTTCATAAGACATAAAAGAAACTTTTAAATTACACGGTGCATCGCTCATGTATCTACAGGATGAATCTTTAAAAAACTAAGCTAACTTTACTTCTATTTATCCGTAAGATATTAACTATATATACCTTGATCCAGTGAATGACATCAAGAAGTACCTAATATATTCCAAGCATCATCATGTAATGTCATCCATCTTTATATAAATAAACTCTTGAAAATAAAATGTATTATGTACGAGTATGTGCTCACACGGCCAATTTGTGGTTAAAATAAAAGAGACGAATGTTCTCAAATAAATAATACCTAAGCAATAATAATTATAGTATAATTATAATAAATATATTATATAAAGCTCGTCAGAAGCTTCTAAACATTTAAACAAATTAACATACATTGAAATAGGTAGGTATTAAAGATTAGAGGACTGATGTATTCTGATTTAAATTACTCTCTTAAATCTACTTAAGCATTAGAGACGTAAAGAAAAGATTAGATAGGTATCTATTTGTATAAATTTACCAATGCTTATAAAATTTATCGGATCGCTCTCCATTACATGGAACTTAAACGTACCGGCGAACTGTGGGTGTACCTATATTTGAATCTTAACCTCCGTCTAAACCTTCCGGCAGTACAGGCGTGATGATGGATTGTATTTACTTATAAAATTTATAAAGAGTTGATTAATTTAATTAATTTATTATTAATTGAATTAGTCAAGTATTAATTCAATTTATTTATTGAATTAATACTTGACTGCCTCATTACTCTAGTAGTCCTAAGTGCGACTGCTACGCTAGAGGTCCTGGGTTCGATTCCCAGGTCGAGCAAAGCGTTATTGGGTTTTTCTATGAAATTCTCAGTGGCAGCTCGGAGTCTGAATTTGTGCCCGATTAATGGCAATAGGCTCGCCCCCTATTACATGGGACCTAAACATACCGGCGAAGTGTGGGTGTACATTAGTACACCTCTGCCTAACCCTTAGGGGAATACAGGCCTGATAGTATGTTAATTGAATTAAAGGCACACCTCATAATGACTCGCAAATCCTTGAAAGACTTGTATTGGGAACTGTTTTCTTTCCATTTCTACATGTGTAACGCGCACTCAAAATACTTCCTAAGCTGCTTTGCAAATGATACAAACCATCAGGCGGAGAGTGAGCGGCCGATAGTGGCCGACACCTCGCAGATTTATGGCCGAACGCTGATATGGCAGCTATTTCCGGACAATATTGATATTTTCAACTGCCGGCTATTAGCTCCCGACGCGTTAAAGTACTTTGCGAAGTGAATTCGATGCATCTCATTATTGAAAATCAAAATCAATTTCATTCGAACGCATTGATATAAAAATAACAATAACGATTTTTGATTTTGAACACAGCAGATTCCATTTTCTATTCAGATTGCTCCTTTATCGCTATCGCTTTTGCTACACACTGAAGGCGCGCATACTGCATTTTATTATTTACCACGGCTTTGTTGGAACTGCATACAATTGAAACAACTTTACAGTCGCAAAGCTTTTCTTAACTTGGTTGCATAAGTCGAGATCTGTAAGGCGGATGCAGATCGGCGGCCGGCGCCGCCCGCGCCGGTCCGCAAGTAATCAACCTATTAATAAGGGGCTCAGCTCTAATACGACCAATTAAAACGGTGACTCTCGTCTTGAGACGCCCACAGTTTTTGGGCTCGTTCCAGCCGGATTAGGATTGCTTCGACGAACTTACTGTGTGTTTTATGCGTTGCGTTGTTCATGCTTCGCGCGATTGTATTTTATCTCGTTTTCATGAGAATTTTATGTAAATTCCAGATATTAATATTCAATTGTCGATAGCAGTCATCGCTTGTAATTTCAGCCGGGGGCGAGCATTAAGTATGGACCGTGACTGCGTTGACAGGGCGGGAGGAGGGCGGCGGCGGCGTCTTTGTCGGCGTCGTTCTTTGATCGGTGCGCGGGCGCCAGTAGCGACGGGATCGAGTGCCAGTTTACGAGCACCGACGCGTTTTATTACCAGCTGCCTGGTTCAATCAATAAGCGCGAACGGCCATTAGCCAACCTACGCGGTGGCAATGTTGCATCGGCCAAATTTCGCACGCCTGATAAAATGCCCTTGATTTCCTCGTATTGTACCTGATTCATTTGAAGTAATAAAATCATTAAAATCAATTATGATACTACGGATTTATACGCAATACTACTACGCAATTTACTGCTTGTTTTTGAACTAATGTGATAAATGTTTCTCTCTCGCTAATGAAACATACCCACCTACCTAAGTACTGCGTAATCAGGTAGCCGCTTATCTTCTGTGCAACTTATGACAATCAGTCGAGGTAGCTGGGAGCAATCTGCAACTTATAATAATTGCTGTGGTAAGGCTTGAAATAAAATAAAAAGGCAAATTGTAGTTTATCTTGTTGAGATAACTAATAAAACCAACGATAAACAGAACTACTTACTACATAAATTACTTATTATTATTTTCCTATGATATGTTATTGGCATCTATATTCATAGAATTTTAAAACCGTAAAGGACCTGTTGTAAAGATACGACAGTAAAACAAGAAATAGTAATTTTGTATGTTTGTTTGGGGGTTGGAGTAAAAACTACTGAATAGTTTTAAATTTTGTATTCACTTTTCGAAAGCATATGCTCCAAGTTAAAGACTGGGGTAACTACATCTTATTGCAATCATATTTGAATTAATCCTGATGTAGGTACAGTCGCCAGCAGATCAAGGTATACAAAACTTTCAAATTTCTCCAAATGATTTTAAACCTTAAACTGTTGAAAATAAAGTTCAAAATCAACTGAGAAAATTTGACATTTTGTGGTAACTTGATGTGCCACCGTACATCATTGCTTGAATATAAACTCCAAGCCTTTTCCAAATTTTATTTTAGAATTTTTAATTTAGAAGCGGCGGTAGCCTAATGGCTAGGGCGTCGGACTTGCGATCATGTGTTTGCCGGTTCGAAACTCACCCATTGCACTACCGACGTGAACCCACTCGTAATACAAGCATTTAGTTTAGTACGAGGGGTTAACAAGATTACTAGTAATGTGAGACCCACATTGCTAGTAAGCTTTTTTTTAAATAATAAAAAAAAAATATGTTGGGGTTGGCTTCTAGTCCAACCAGATACGGCTTGACATCAGTATTTTACACAAAGCGCCAAGCGACTGCCATCAGACCTCCGCGACCCGGTTTGAATAATAAGCGCCCTAATGGCTAGGGCCTCGGACTTGCGATCATGTGTTTGCCGGTTCGAAACTCACCCATTGCACTACCGACGTAAGCCCACTCGTGATACAAGCATTTACCTTAGTACGAGGGGTTAACAAGATTACTAATAATGTCTGACCCACATTGCTAGTAAGCTTTTTTTTTAAAAACAAAACAATTTCTGGGCGACACCGATGTTTGAAGGATAGATTTGGTTGTCTGGCTTTATGGGTTTCTGACTACTACCACTTACGATTTTCATGGGTATGGTATATATATGAGAATCGGCACCGACGACTTTGCGTGCTCTCTGACGGAGGGGTCCCGATGTGTGAGTGGTCACCCATCCACAGACTGACCGTGGCAGACGCAGCTTAACCTTGCAGTTCAGCGATCACCGCAGTTATAACTTAGCCGAGAGCCCTTCATTGGTTTGGAGTTCATATTTTGCATAAAAAATATCTTAATCACCAGATATTGTCGTATTAGCAACTGCATTTAGCGATAAATCATAAACGCTCTTGAGTACAATTTAAACTATAAAACGTCTCTACAACAGCTTAGTTTATGTAGATAGCAGATGTCGTCATGTTAGCGCTTGCGTGCATGGATACTTTTAAACAATTAATCGACATAAGCAAGGCCTGCGCAGCTACCGAGCGAAGAGTAATTCAGTGGAGTAATATATTAAGGATCATTAAGTATCGATACAGTACCTACCGTAAATGCGCTATAAGGAGACTACTCCGAACCCGCCGCGCAAAAACTATTTCATCAACACCAACAAAGGACGGGTCGGTAATTAGCATCGATTGCCAATGGGAATCGTTTTATGCAACATGGATCATTTTTTATTAATTCTATAACGGACCGTAAAGGAATGGATTTCCCATTAACTTGTGTGATAAAAGGTCATAAAAGCCAAAGTCTTAGGAGTCCTATATTATTGCTATATAGTGCACAACGAGCTATGACGAGAGCTATGCTTGGCATTTCTCTTCGCGACCAAATCAGAATTTAGGAGATCCTTAGAAGAACCAAAGACATAGCTCAAAAGATTAGCAAGCTTAAATGGCAGTGGGCGAGGCACATAGCTTGGAGAACGGATTAGGTACCGCTGGGGCATAAAGGTTCTTGAGTGTACACCACGCACCGAAAAACGCAGTGTGGGACGACCTCCAACGGACAGACGACCTGGTAAAGGTCGCTGGGAGCCGTTGGATGCAGGCGTAAAAAGTAAAAAAAAAAACATTTAAACAGTTTGGATTCAGGCGGCATATAAGCAGTCGTTGTGGAAGTCTATGGGGAGACCTTCGTTTAGTAGTGGACCACATTTGGGTGATATGATGATGATGATGATGATTTCTACAATGATCAAGCCTAGCAGACGGATTGGTATATCCGTAGATTTTGTAAGAAAATAAATTTGTAATGTTTTATTCTGAGTTGTTGGATGGTTCTGTTCTGACAACTACCGTCCATCCGAGCAATAAAATTATATCGTTACAGCACAAGAGCCACAGTAATAGGCCACGCCGGACGAGCGGCGGCGGCCGAATTTGCAAAAAATCACGCCTCAACAGTAAACCTTGATGTACTTGTAAATGGTACAGTCTACACAATGGCCAATGTAAGACCATTGTTGTATAGTATAAGAGCACCCTGAAGTCACGAATACCTCTCGGTTGAAGATGATGAATGATGGATGGAATAGAGCGTCATTAACATGGTTTTAGTGGTAACTCAATTTCAGATATGTATTTTGTACTAATTATCTCGTAATCCTGAATAATCAATAAAAGTATCTGAAGGGTAATTCTAGTAATAAGTTAAATATATCGGAATATAGATCAGAATAACGTAAATTCGATTAAAAGTTTAATACACTAAAAATAACAACTTCAAATGCGAACAATTCATATGGAATTAAAATGACAGTTAACCCAAAGGCGAAAACTTGACCGAAATTCTATTTTGAACTTGTTGGATGCTTTAGAATGACCCTTCTGATATATCTCTTATCACGAAGTTTCAACTTTTAGTTTAGTAGTTATATCGAGTTTATTAAGCGATATATACGCTTGCGTGTCTGTCAAATTATAATAAAGCTAAAGAGTTTGTTGTGGGTATTTGAAAGCTTTATTTTTTAAATTTCACAACGAAATTCTAGAGGAAGGATCTTCAATTGCCTATAGCTATTTAAGATCACTCTAGAACCCTTAGAAGTGGGGCAAAGTGTATAAAGTACTTATATTAATACAGTACAGAAAACTTAGTTCCACAATTCACTTTTAGATGAACGCTATACAGGTTCCTTTTAATTCGGATAAGCAACTTCAGCAAGTGCTGTTAGATACTAGCTTACGAGGTTAATGACTGAATCTATGGACTGACAAAATCAAACAATACAGACAGCAGCGGATCTTTGTGTGGTTGTGATTTAAATCTCTCAGTATTCCATATGGAAATACTGCAAGGTTACAAAAGAATAGCACCACATTTGCCAACGGTACGTGAGGTTGGGTGCACTAAGAGCGACCCAGCCCAGCTTACAGGTGCTTAAATACCGTTCAAACATGATCGAGACGAGCGGCTCTCCGCTACCTCGCATAAATAATACCGCTCCACACATGATAATTTATATTCCCTTTATGAAACTTATACGCTTAGCCAACTTAATGGTGAGAATTTTGAATCACAGCGTTGGACATGCCAGCTTACATTGCAGGAGAGTAAAAAATACACAGTAAGAATAATATTTATTTTGATGTTTTAGAACTCAGACAATATTTTGTTAACTTTTGCCTGATATCCAATCGAGTAAAATGTAACAGAAGACTTTCATTTTTCAAGAAGCGTGTATATTCTTGGGTACACTTTGTATATGTTGATCAAGCAAATGCGGTATTTAAACTATATAGGTACCTATATTAAACTTTGATCAACTTCTGCCAACCATCCGAAAGGGGCTTGAAACAAAATCTTACAAAGACCATTCATATTTTCTTAACAACTCTACAAAGAGCTCTTAAGAGCACTAAAACAGTATCAAATATGTGGCGCCAGGACTCTCGAAAGTCGGCAGCAAGGTATACGCGGTTAATCTCTTTAGTGAGCCGCCGAATCCATCACTCTTGAGCACGTAAATAGACTAGGAAAAAAATGCATGTGCCCCAGTTATCTACAGAGTGTGCGACTGTACTTGTTGCTATCGCACTAATGGTATTTACTTTTTGTGCTGTTTGTACTTTGAGTTTACCTGTACATTGAGCAACGGCAAAGGACGTTATTGGAGGTGGGCATAATATATAAGCTATTATGAGTTCATTGGAGTTTATCAGTGTCACGGAGAAATATGTTAAAAAAAATTATAATGGACACTGACATTATTGTTTGGTCGGCAAGGATCCGCCATATTTCTCTTAGAATTAGGTATTATCGCACTGCTTAAAGCTTCTAAGTCATGACCATGCTAACATAAGGCAATGGTACTATAACAACAGCGCTCAATCTTAACCTAAATTGAATGACTCTACAGTAGAGAGAAAAATGTACATTCAACTTAATATCACATTACTTTGCTTGCTATTTTAACATTATTAACACATCTGTTGTAGGAAAACATCTCTCTTCACCCAAATGGTCGAAGATCACAATTGTCACCAATTAACAGGGTGTGGGGGCGCAAAAAACGACCACCATGATGGAAACACCTTGGCTAATGTGCCAGTTGACAAACCAAGATAGAGGGCACGAAAAAAATATAGTTTTGCGAACGGCAGGGGTGCTACACGAGTGGTCGAGTTGTCCAAACATGGACCTCCGTGTGAGACCACTGCACGACTTCTGATAGGTTTTTAATGAACTCAGGAGTTTATTGTAGTTTAATGAGAGGTTAGGGACTATGGGTATTTCAAAGTAATCGGAGCAATACAGGTGGTCGATAGTAAGTAGCGTTTCTTAGGTGGTCTAGATAAAATTACTTTTTAATAAAAAAGTATTCAGTCGTTAGTCTTTTTTGTAATTGTTTGGAACATATTATCTATCAACCATCAGTCGCGATGTTACCACTTTCAGTGTGGTTTATTTTTTGTTCTGTCCTCAATGAGATCAAGTGAACGTACCTAAGTATTAATTTAATAGATTTGTCAAAAATCCATTATGTAGTCGTAATTTAAATATCATATTATCACATGTTCGTTCATTCGATTATCATTATTGTTTCATTTGAAGATATAATATAAATAGAATATCGCTAAATCACTCAAAACGCCAACTTCCATGAACTCTTCGGTAGGTACAGTGGCCAGTACACCAGATTAAACAAAACTGTCAAATTTCTTCAAATGATTTTAAAAATTGTTGAAGATTAATTTCAAAATCGACTGAGAAAGTTTGACACTTAGTGGTAACTTGATGTGCTTTCGACCGTACCGTAACAACGTGATTTTTTTTTCCAGCCATTGTCCGGGCCATACCGATTGACCGCAAATATGGAGCTTGTGGGTAACCGACATTGAGTTTATACTAGAAGACGCCCACAATAATTCACGAATACAATAGTGGCCTCTGAAAGTGTCTTAATAGCTTCGTGAGTGAGTCGCGAGTTCAGTTGAGTTTCCGCGATCAATGGCACAGTAGGAGCTAACGAGGTTTGTATAAAGGTGCCAGATGTCTGCCAATATTTATAATAGGTAGATATAGGGTACGATATGGTTAAAGATGTCTCTATACTTTCAAAGTAAAGTGTCTATTGTAAAATGTGACAAAGAAAAAACTAGGTCCTTTATAGAAGTCTAGTTATGGCTTTACTTGGGAAAGCTTTAAAAGAATAAGATTTCTGTCATAAATAATGGCAAAAAGTGTTACTATAAGTTGGAGAGTAGGTAGGTACTTAGGAAGAATATAACTGGAGATTCCGGATTCAGGATTAATAATAAACTACAAATATTTAGAAAGGGAAAGTTTATAAGAACAATGTAGGTACCTACTTAGTTAGTTGAAAAAAACCGACTCCAACCTGCCTAGATATAACAGTTTTTAATTATCTGTCACTAGAATAGAATTATTTTGAAGTTGTTACGCACATCATAATTATTTTTTCTCCTCCCTACTAGGTACCTACTTATTTGGTTTTAATATTTGTCACAAATCACAATATTACAAAAGTGTTGTTACTGTTCTTTTGTTCAAGGGGGCAAAGCCGTCCAGTGAATGACTGTAAGAACGAAGACAACGACATTCAATATTATTTGTTATAGTCATTTTAACTCAAAAACGACACCTGGAGTATCATGCTGTGCTGTGTTGGCTAAATAAAGTCGTCTTGACAAAATATTTCGGTCATTTTAGTGTCATTAAAGTTTATGGCACATTGAAGAGAGCAGGTATTAAAAAAACTTACCTTTATAGGTAATGTAAATATTATGTACTAGCTTTCCGCCCACGGCTTCGCCCGCGTGCTTTCTCGGCTTTTCTGCATTTAAATTTTTCCCGTTTTTGTTACATTTTTCATTTATGCTCCACTCCTATTGGTCTTAGCGTGATGATATATAACCTATAGCCTTCCTCGATAAATGGGCTATCTAACACTGAAAGAATTTTTCAATTCGGACCAGTAGTTCCTGAGATTAGCGCGTTCAACCAAACAAACAAACTCTTTATAATATTATAAGTATCGATTTTTTTAACATAAAATAGTGATGTGAAGTAAGTTAGCGTTTTGTTTCTTCGACGAGTTATTTACCGGTGTATCGACCGGCAAAAACCTCTCTGAGGGAACGGCCAATTTAATGTTCGTAGTCCATGAGCAAGCAAACGGTCTCAATTTACTGTAGGTACTTAACCCGCCTGTTTCTTATGCAAAGCTACATACATCCGGCATCGACGGTACTTACAAATAAATATACAAATACAACCATAAATGATACTATATTAAGGAGAGGATTACTCGCTGTAACATCGTGACACTTTGTAATGAGCCCTGATATTTATTTGTGGATTTATTTACTTACAAAAGGTTTAGAAAATAAGACGGAATGCGCGTCGTGTCGAGTGAAGGCAGCGACCGACCGAGCTAGATATGTCTTCGTCACAATTTACATAAATGATATATGCGATCCGCCTAATACTGCGCGCTGGTCATTTATTAAGCAGTTATGAGTGGACGCGCGCGCAGCCGGGCCGCATAGCGCGCGTGCCGGCCGTGCGCGCCGACAGCCGGCCCGGACGCGGACCACACCAGAACAAGACTCGTACCTCATCACAGAATGCCATGTTCAGTTCTGGGTCAATCTTGTTGACGTATGTAAATGGACAAAACGATTGTTATCTCCAGATAAGAAACGTTGTGACGCCACTTGCCTCACGACACTGGTTCCATTCGAGTCAAATGGAGCTCTTATCGAATATCGAAATGTAACATCATTTATATTTTTTGCGAATATGTCATCTGGCCACAAAAAAACTACAAAATGTTCGGAACTATTTGTGTGTATCCACGTGTGAGCGCACACGCCCTCCGGCGGCCGGTGGTCGAGCGCGGGTGGTCTGCGCGCGCGCCGCCCGCGGGAGGCGTCAGCTTCACACATCTACCCGACACGTTTCTAGTGCACGAAATGGACGAAACTCAAACAGTCCTACGGTTGACGTCACAAGACACACTTTCCAGCAATACGAAAAAAACTCAATGTTACCTTTTGAAGATCACCTATGCACCAGAGACTCATTAAACATGATAGTACGTCTACTGAAAGTAAAGATTTGGACGTAATAACAGATGGGTGTTAATTGCTATCATGAGGCGTCAATAATTGTTTTTTTAGTCACTAATGGCAATAGAAGTTCCGGGTTATGAAAGTTTTTGTAGGGTATAATCAAGTTGTAATCAGCGGTTTGGCTAGAGCGTGTGAGCTACTCTGCGGGCTCACCTCAACGCGGGGAAATTATTAGTTTGGTGGATCT
This sequence comes from Subacronicta megacephala, assembly GCA_958496365.1. Taxonomy (NCBI): domain Eukaryota; kingdom Metazoa; phylum Arthropoda; class Insecta; order Lepidoptera; family Noctuidae; genus Subacronicta; species Subacronicta megacephala. The sequence continues at coordinate 5,995,439 of OY292515.1, read as the reverse complement.
ATTCCGGCGCAAGTTCGTGTTGAGGCGTTTGAGAGTGCCGTATGAAGACATTAGAGTGATCTTTATGATCCGTTGCGTGTGGTTCAGTGTGTAATTCACGGCGCAATCACATCTCTCGTGTTTCAGCAATTTATGATTAAACATCGGTTTGTAACACCATTGAATCATGATTATTCATTTTTTTGTTATTAGAGAGACATATTGAAGTTCTCATACGTTCATTAACCAGAAGTAATAAATAAGGCAAACATAAGTTTCGTAAAACAATTTGTAACGCCCTACTAAGACCATAAATCACAGACGTGCATCTTGTTTCACAGAAACGGAGCATTGCCGAAATATTTAGAATCGTTTCTGTCATCTCGCAGGTTAGTTTTTGTGGTTGGAGTTTTTGTGCGCGGCCGCTACCAACGGTGCTAATGAGATGAGACTGTTGAAAGTTAGCGTGCCCACATTAGCTGTTAAAACGTTAATTTTACTTAATGTATAAAACGACTTCTCTAAATTGCTATTAATTTAACAATTTTATTAAAATTAACACTCATTACATTATTGTTGTTGTTGTTGCTATAATATCACTGCGATAGTTGAACTATTGTAATAATACTCATAGGTAGCTTATCATCACACCTGCATTTTCTGAAGGGGCAGACAACGGTGTACTTATATCTATACCTACAAGAACGCCGGTACATTTCGGTCATAGGGGCGAGTCTATTGCAATTACCCGGTTACAAATCCAAAGTTCAAATTAACACACACGAGTTTATATGTATTAAAAATAGGGTACCTACCAGTCGTGATCTCTGTGCCACCCACGCCTGCCTAACAGCCAGACAACATAGGCTAGAAGCACGGAACTTATCCGTGACGTAGCTAATACCGTATCATGCTTCTCTGGCTACCTCGGAGATCACTAAATTGGCCAGCATATGGGACGTGACCCGATCCTTTTATCTTAAATTGTCATCTTATAAAAACAAATATTATGTACATTGTCGCTGTATTAAGGTTGACACCACTATGGCTTCTTTTCTTCGTAAAAAATACAAACAGCGTGACAAAAAACATGATCAACAAGAAAACTATCTTGCAAATATACATTTCTATAACAACGAGTGCGGGATCCGACAGATCCTATCGCAAAACCCACTATTTTCCATCGGGGTCGGCCATATTTTTGTCAATTTTTCGTCTGACGTATCCCATTTCCTATTCAGAAAAAAACATGGAGTAGACGTGAAGTTGGAAAACAAGGGAACGGAAAAAAGAGCGTCTCGTTTGAAACGACAGATAATCGTGTTAGCCGGCCGCACCGGCGAATAACTGATGCGAGCTGCCGCTCCCGCGCCCGCTGCACCGAACACAATGAGATTGCGGTGTTTTTTCCGCCGACGCTCCGCTGAGACAAACAAGGGATGCAAATTCGTGTTGACACCGCGATCCATCTTGTTCGCCTCTCTGGAGACCAGTTCCTGAATAAATAGTACCGTGATTGAGACGTCCCGGCGGTTTATTTGTACGAGTACGTAGCACGGTTGTAGATGTTTTTCTTGGCCGTCGTACCGAAAAATAATCCCGATTTCTCTGAACGGGAGTAATAAATAAGCGTGAGGTCAGTGAGTACTTAGTGGGTGCCAGCAGTTTAGTTTCGCTGAATCTTGGACACAAAAGTGGCGGTGCATTGTAAAACAAGAACAGAGAGACAGCGTCACTACAATCTGCGACCTTCCTGAATGAGGAACATCGGCCGCCCCGCATTTCCACAGACAAACGCCCTACATATTCTCTTTCGCTACTTTTATCTTTCAGCATAATCTTGCAGATGCACAGTTCTTTTTTAGATTTAGCCTAATACTCCGGATTATTTTAACTTTTGGCAATGAAGTGGAGTTCTAATTTACTTATAACATACTTAGGTGCCTACTCAAAAAGGGTTGAAATTATTTTCACTAACAATTTCCCGAATTTTCAACATTCTCCGTTTGTAAACGTATGTTTCCTCGCACACGGTGGCAACGTAAGGGTACAGCGAATAGATCATCCTCTGGATCGGGCCGCGCCGCGCCACTGTCCAATAAATATATTGTTTCGCGCACAGCCAGCGCAGATAAAGCAAGCTCGCGCCTCGCTTTGCCTCGCTGCCTCTAGATACGGCCCCACTGTAAGCGGATTTGAAATAAGAATACAAGTCAATAGATTACGAAACTTAGTAGTGTTTACGAAAATTACTGTTTCGATAAGACGTAAAACTGCCCTACGAAAATCAAACTCTCTAGTGCAACCAAATTAACGTAGCAAGGCTACGAGGGGTAATCTAAAAACGACGTTGGTAATTAATAAAATATGATAATATCTTAAATTAACTTCAAGAACTATAAAATTAAATATCAGGTCAATGCTTGAGCACTATTTTGCAGTGCTTTTTTATCAGAAACTTTTGGTAGGAAATCTAGTGGTCACTGATGGATCGTTATTATTTACGTGTTGTATTTAATTTATGTCGTCAAAGTTTTCTAAGACTTTTGGCTAATAAATATTAATTTTAAAAGTATCGCTCGCGCTGCGACCGTACCCTGACTTCTGTGCCCGAAACAGTGTCAGCCAAACGCGGAGAGCTTGGCGTTTGCACATTATGACTAGCCGAGGGTGTGTTATATTATCCTTATTTATCATTCCAGTATTTTACTACCCAGCTCCGAAATATTGCGGGTCAAGCATAAAATGACCAATGAAAATGTTGGTGCATCTTAATCGTGTGAGGAAAAGAAAACAAGAGCTGAAACCGGGTAATGGAAATAAGTTTCTTGGTATTCTTAAAGTAATGAGAATTGTAGAGTTATTGTTGCTAATTTTACTACAAGCATTTTCTTGACGTAAAACGTCGGTAACTTTAGAAAGGCTAAGGCGTATTTAATGGACTTTTAACTACTTATACATATACTTATACTACTATATAAACTAAAAATTACACATGGTTTTCATCAACACACCTCTGAGAGTATATTATGTGTTAGTACCCACCAAAAATATTTGACTTACTAATTGTGCAACAAGCCTTAGCTGAATCGGTAACCTATTTACCTAGAATATCGTCGGAAAACGGATGATTCAAGTGCGCTATCAAAGCGGGGGTAGCATACGGACGGAAAGAGAGCAAATAAACAAAAGTGGGGAGAAACCAATACGATTTAGCGGGTCCCTGGAGAGGCGCCGGCGCCGCGTGTCCGACCGGCTGTATTGTCACGCTGAAGATACGTTACACCGAGCATACAACTTTGCACTCCAACATCTTTCAAAGGAAACTTTTCTCGAAATTATTCAAGAAGGAAAATTTGTGAACTTATTTTATATGGAAAATAAATTTGTCAAATCATTATTAAAATCATTGATGTCATTTTTTTGTAATTATTACGGTTTTAAGGTGGCATAAACGGTTGTGGAATATAATATCTTACAGTTCACGAACTTATAACTATCTAAGTAGGTATGTCATAAAAGTAATAAGCATCGCTAGTTTTTATTGATTCGCCTAGTACAGTTTGTTCGAAATAAGTAAGCCGATCGGAAGTTAGCCGTTCCGAACTACAGCGGTGATAAAATCGTTCAATAAAGTGTTTTAATACGTAGATATCGAAATTACTAAACAAAATAATTAGAAATGTGAAACATACACGACTCTATTATCTTTACACCGACTCTTTCTATTAAAATTTACCACTTCTACACCACTTGCAGATAACTTCCGATCGGCTTACTTATTTCGAACAAACTGTAAGCTAAATGTTCTCTACAAATAAATACTATTTAGTTTTTATTTATATTATCAGTGTTTTTATCTTTACAACAAACATTGTTTTCTTAACTGTGACGATGAATTTTTCACTAAAACACATGTAATCTTGTACACAATAAACAGCCCATTTTCGACTGAAACCCACTTAGATTCGCACACGGAAGGCTGTTAATCACGATAAAAGTAGTAGTAGGATGTGTCGCACATTAATTAAGATCGGACCTTCGTAATTTATTCAGGTGACAAGGAGCGGCGCGGTGCGACATTTAGTCGCTGTCGTGTCGCGCGCAACGGTCGCAGGTTGCCACGTCGCACCGTGGTCTCGTGACGATACTGGACATTGAAGCACTGGGTATGTGGCTGTGAGGAATGAGGAAACCTACTATAGAGGAACTTTACTTAACTTTAAGTCTCCAAGGACACCGTTAATAAAATAATAAGATTTGATATTATAAGTTGTTTGTTTCACGTTAATTGTATTTAAATAAATGTAAGAATAAATTATACTAGAGTGTATTAATACTTAAGAATCAAAATTGTAAAGATTACCTATTTTCAGATGTTCATTTTGGTCTTATCTTTTTTTTTGTTCAACCTATGTTAAAGTAGTTTAGTAAGTAGGTAATGAAGGTTTATTATGTATGTAAGTTATTAAATTGGCATAAAAATATCCTCTTGTCAGATTTAAAATCCTTTAAATTAAAATTAAATAATTTCTAGATCCTACACAAAGTACTATGCAAAATCAGGCTACCTATAGAAAACGTTACAGTTTCTTTGTTCTGTTCGATGTCAGCCATAGAGTGGGGTGCCACGGCAAAAAGACTCGTGCAAAGAAGATGAATCGTGTGTTCTTCACCACCGATGTAACGAGCGGTCACTCGTTACATCGGTGGTTACATCGTTACACTTTGGGATTAATCTTTTTAACCATACCCTTAATACTAATGTTTTAAGTATTGGATGTTTTTTTTATACACTGTCTCATTAGTCTAGTGGTCCTAAGCGCGACTGTTACGTTAGAGCTAGGTCCTTGCTTCATTCTCGGTTAAGCAAAGTGGTACCGGCGAGGTGTGGGTGTACCTTGGTACACCTCTGCCTAACCCCTCAGGGAATGCAGGCGTGATGGTATGTATGTATGTATCTTTTTACTTAAATAAGTGGGTATCAATAGAACAACGGATAGATACTTTTTTTTGAACCATAATGTAATGTGATAATTGGTGTCGAATGTCAGTGCTGGAATATACCTCATATTTATATCATGGATAAGCAGCAGCGCTTGAGGCGCTTCAATGCCCCTTTTTTGTCATCAAACATAACATAATTATCATCACAGTCATCGTAACCGGATGAATGGTACAGGAATGCATGCATTATTTTCAAATCAAATCAAATCAAATCAAATAATTTATTTGTGAAAGTAGTAGTAGGTAGGTTAGTAGTTTCAAACTTGGTGGAATATTATATTATTGTGTCACTATGTTTGACCCTGAAGGGCATACAAATGTTGAACTTAAAAATTAGAGGTTACATATTATTAAAAAACTATAAAATGGAAATTGCAAATTACTTTCATTAACAAATATACACACACTCATAACACATATATATATAAAAAAAAAAACAATTTCAGAACATTTATAGACCATACCTACATTTTATCATCCAAATATTCTTTCACAGAGTAGTACCTATGCTTTTTTAAGTAAGAAGTCTGAAAGCATTTTCTTAAATTTATGAACATTATCTGTATTTTTTATATTTTTTGGCAGTTTATTACAAATTTTCGGACCCATGCCCAGAAAACTCTTTGAGTATAGTGCGGTTTTATGTGGTTTAATGCGAAGTGTGTTCTTATGACGTTTATTGTTGGTCGTTTCAAATATTTCAAAATGTTTCCTAATAAAAATGTCTACCTCGAATATATATAAGCATGGAAGGGTTAGAATGTTAAGTATAATGAAATACGGTCTACTTCTATTTTAGGTAAGTATTTTAACTTGCGATCCGTGCGCAGCTTCTTCTGTGTAATTATTCCTTTCCTTTCGAATTTTCCGGTGAATTAAAAAAAATCTTTCATAGAAGCTTTGTCCTGTCTATTACGGAAACAACGAAATAAATCTGTGTATCAATCGAACCGATCGACGTTTTCAAGAAATGATCATTCATACATGTGTCCACTGATTTTGATGTAAGTTTATATCTAGATACCTAAGAGAATGATTTATTAAATTATTCTTATTGAACTAATTTTATGTACACACCCTGCAATGTGAAGGAAGATGTTTTACGAAGGATTATCATCCACTGATTCATATATTTTACAAAAATATTAGTTAGTAATGTACTGTACCTACGTACCTATAAAAAAATTCAACTGTGGTTATAGCCACTGAGGAATGGTCTAGTAGTTACAATTCTGGCTGCTAAACGCATGTAAGTACCTGGATTTGATTCCCAGTAAGAGCAATGTTAAATGGTTTTTCTATAAAATGCTGAATAGACACTCGTTAATCCTATCCTATATATATATATATATATATATATATATATATATATATAATATCCTTAATATCCTTAATCCTACTTCCTACTTCCTACTATCCTACTTCCTACTAATATTATAAATGTGAAAGTTTGTGAGGATGGATGGATGGATGGATGTTTGTTACTCTTTCACGCAAAAACTACTGAATGGATTTTGATGAAACTTTACAGTATTATTGTTTATACATCAGAATAACATAAAGGCTTTAAATTATAACGATATTTTGGGAAATTCACACGGGATCGGAGAAAAACTATTCCACGCGGACGAAGTCGCGGGCAAAAGCTAGTTAATTTATAATGGCAATATATGTGGTGTGAGATATTAGAATAAAAATCGATAAAATAGTCGAAAAAGTCATATGTGACATTCGGTGAGATAACTATAAAATACCTTCAATCTATTATAAATAAAAAAAAAGGAAAATATAAAAACAGGCTAAGTACTTACTTCTTTCTAGAGAAAAAGTTTCTGTTAGTACGAGTACAATGTAGGTACCTACTTACTAGTAGTTTGTAAGTAATTATAACAAAGGTGCCTTAGTTATTCAGTCTACAATTAAAATAATAAAATGTTTGAATGTTAATTAGCCGTTGTTTTTACAGAGTAGTAGGTATTTAAAGCTTTAGTTGGAGGTTTGTTAATTTTGTCATAGTTATACGCCTATGTTATTATCGTAATAACATATTTTTTCCAAATTGTCTACATCATTGGCTGATAGGTAATTAGGTAAAGGGTAAAACATGAAATTAAAAAGCTTCTTAGTAGCCCGCGATTATTTCATATTTAAGTTGTTTATAAGGGGTTACCTACATTGCAAGAAAGACGCGCTGGTAAACTAAATTGGACAGTATAGTAATTAGAATGGGTTCGATTTTTAATTATTTAAAATAAAAAATTTGAATAATTTCATTGACTAAAAAGTTTTACACACCATGACAGTCTTATTTAGTTTAATGTACCAAATAGCAGACATGATATAAAAAAAACGATTTGGCCGCCGGCAGACGTCCCGGAGAGGCAACCTATTGACAGTCTTTTCTATTAAAAAACTTCTCTCCAATCAAATCAGTCTCATTCAACCAATGTCTCTATTTTTTTTCTACTTTGAATATCTTCTTCTTTCAGTAACTTAGTATTTGCACATTCTTCATACTAAGGTATCTCTTTCATTCTGAACATTTTAAGCCCTGTATATATATATGTCCTGATAAAATATATTTAGTAATAGAAACTCACTTAGGTGGTATATTTCAAAAATAAACAGTCAATTAAACTTGTAGGTATGGTACCTAAGTTCAAACTCATTAATCCACAAGTATCCAGGTATTATTGGATATTTTCAACGAAAGTGAACGAAAAACGGCTGTTAAAAGTAAACGATCAACTCTGATTTAAAAATTATCTATATTTCACGAATAAAAACCGTAGTAATTATGCTACGATTAATTCAATACAACTACGGCGTAGGCCTACGCCGTAGTAGATATGAATCCCATTATCTTATTGTTCTCTCTTCTTCTTCGTTCTGTTCTATCTTACGGACTTAGATTTCCTCCAAATATTAAAAGAGTTAGGTCATAGTCCAACACGCTGATCAGGTACATTTTGGTAGATTTCACCTGAAGGCGTCGATAGAATTTCTCAGCAATACAAGTTTCCACGTAGGTACCTAATGCTTTCCTTCCCCGTTTTAGTACATAATTATCATGAGTATAAGTACGCGTACTTATTTAACGTTCGAATTCAGAACCAGTCGATAATGGCTTGTATGGAAACAGCGTTGTCTACGGTGAGTTTTTTTCAATCTGCATTTTAGAGAGGAAAGTCTCAAGTCTCACCAGGCACCAGCATGAGGCAATCGTGGTGGAATATATAGCCTTACCTGAGAAGAGACAAGTAACCACCATTAATCTATCCAAAACCTTCTCTGTTCTGCAATAGAAGCTCATCTGCTGTCGCCCCGGATCCCGAGCAGGAGAGTCCACCTTGATTACCCCAGCGAATGATGTGTAGGTATTTCTGCTTGAAATTCCACCGACTTATAAAAGGGACCAAGTATTATAATAAAGCTCGTCTAGGTGTATGTTACGTGCATTATGTCGGTAATATTGCACTGAATGATTTAACTGTTTCAATAAGGGAACGGTGCTAAAATTTTATCGTTCCAGAAAGCGGGGCAAGCAGCTGCGCCGGCATGTATTGGTGGACCGGCCGGTGCAATAGTGTGCATAGTTACACTACTCACTGATAGTAAGTTTACTCAATATATTATGTGTGGGATAGTTCCTATCGAAATCCAAACAAACTTAGATATTTGATTGCGAAATTTTTAAATAAAATTTTACTATCGTATATCCTAACTTAACGTACAGTAAAAAACGAATAGGTAAGGCAGCTTTTCAAATTAAAAAATGGAATAGAATTTGAACGTACTGCCAAATAATCTAGCGGGAACCACAGATCTTTTAGAATTTTGTAAACAGTGTTATTATCGAATCGTAGATTCAGGTTAAATAACGATATTTTGCCTCGACGTTTGTCAGTTTCCCCACAAGCAGTTCGGAACAACAGCCGTAACTACAGATGCAAAAGTATTATTGCTAAAATTGGTTAAATATTTTATTTCATAATTGATTTAAATAGGTAAACAACACCTATAGGACCTATTAGAGTTTAGGCCAATCAATCATATAGGTAGGTAAGAGTATCTAGCTGTTAGGTACTCTGAAATTGACCCTTGCACGTTAAGATGTGGGTCATTTTCAGAGTAAGTAGGACGTTCTTTTTATCTAGGATTTTGTGGCCACTGCGAGCACCCTAAACAACAACAACAATAAATAGTGAGTTTTAAAATGACGTACTTACTTGTATCTTCTTACTAACTTATTTTGTATACTTACTTAGCGCTAAATATTGAGTGCATCTATTAATTAGAGCAATTGTGCTCATTCCCTTAACTACCACTACTACTAGTATTTCCAAGATAGTAAATTGTTTATTTTAAATTTAAACGAGTTAAGTATTCTAGCCATAGTCACCTTCAGCTAGGTATAAGTTGACATACTTAAATAAATATACTTGTTTTATTGTATTATTTTTTATTGACTTGAACTCCATCTATGTCGTTATTTATAAGATACTTACTTAGTTATCATTTGTACGTATTTAACTTAGGCCTACCACCTAATAGAAATAAATAATTAAATTGCCATGCAATTTGCATGGCAATTAAATATAGATACCTAATCTAATCTCTCTATAACCTGATCTAATATATAATAACCTAATCTAATATACCTAATACTTAGTCTATCAATCATTGTAAAATGAAAGCAAACTTGTTACCTACTATGTTGGTAATTATGTAGGTAATGTTTATCTAGCGATCAAAAAAAAATATTTGATTGGGGATTTTTATTTTTTTGTGGGCTTGTCTAAAAATAAATAAAAAAAATATTGACGTGGATAGGTATACTACGAAAAACAATATTATCCATTTCCAATTCTCTAACATCAGACTGAGCAAAAAGGTCACTGATGTCACCTCTATTCAAATTTGGAATAAAACTAAAATTTTCTGGGAACTCTCCTGAAACGATCACGAGGCTTTCCGTCGAAAAAACAAAGCACGTCGCGTACTCGGACGATACTTAGCAAAGAATTGCCTCTCCCACACCGACTTGCACAGGATGCACACCACAAATAGAATTATATTAAAAGAAACCCTACGTAAAGAGGATAAAGCTGAGTTTTGTTTGTGGAGTGGCCGTCCCGCCTACAAGGGGCGTCTGTTCCCCTTCTTTCGTCGTCGTCCGCGAGTGCGTTCACACGAGTTGCTACTTTTAAATTTTAATCACAACTTGCTCGTTGATTTGGACAAAAAGTGAAATGGACGCGTCCTGTGACAACTGAAATGTTTGCAATGTCGTTTGTATGTACAGTGAAATTGCTTGGGGGGTAGCTTGTAATAATTGAATTTTTGATATCGTTATGAATCATAGGTTTTATGAGAAGTGGAGACTTTTTTAATGCTTAGTTAATGTATACATATTTAACGAGTGATTTAAAAGGACGTATATAACAAAAACGTCTTGAAGTATTTTTGTGAAAGAACTACCGAGGTATAAATTGTGTTGCAGGTATTTTCCTGATGGCGTAAATTTAATTATAATCTATTAAAATAGCAATCAATGTTTACGTCTCTGCAGTTTTCAGCCGTTAAATCGTTTTTTCAAACGGGTGTAAAGCTGAATCTATAAAACTGTTAGCCTGTATAAGAAACAACTTTACCTTAAACGAATTCGCTGCTTTAGAAATAAATCAGTTTAAACAATTTAAGTGGAAACAAAAATAATAAACATAATGCATTTTTTTATTATAGATGTTTTATCAAGGGATGGTTCTGAAAATATTATCTATTCTTATACAATTACACATAGAAACTTACTTAAATTAAGTATATATTTATTCTTGGAAACTACAATATCACATTACATGTGCATACTTCCGTACCTACCTCTATCTTTTCCTACTTCAAAAACTTTAACTTATTTTAAATTAATTGCTATCTACACATGTTTTAAGGTAAACCTAGGTATAGATGAGAAGTTTCCTTTTAAGTCACCACCGATGAATGATGGTCTCTGCTATTATCTTAGTGGCACTTAGGAAATAGGTACTAGGTCCCAAAATGATACTAGGTCCAAAAATGTGCAAGCGCACAATAACCAAACGTGCTTAGTTGTTTAGCTGAAGCTTTACGTGGCCATTGAGTAGGTAGCTAAGTTGATTTTTCTGTCTGAACAAAAAAGGGCAGCTTTTATTTCCGAAGGTACAGTAGACAGCAGAACAAGGTATACAAAACTGTCAAATTTCTCCAAATGATTTTAAACCTTAAATTGTTTGAGATAAAGTTCAAAATCAACTGAGAAAATTTGACATTTTGTAGTAACTTGATGTGCTGGCCACCGTACTTTAAATTTTAATATAGTTGCCAGCAAATTACTGCTTTTTGACCACATTCATTTGTATAGGAAAAATTTGAAAATCTTTTAATTTCAGTACTTAAGTACCAACTTAAGTATAATATCTATCAATATAATATATAATAGATCCAAGCTCTTAGAAATAGGGAACCATCTACTTAAATTATAATATGCTGTTATTTTTTTTATTTATGCACACAACAGACCAAGAAGTAAATAATAAGGAAAGGACTTAGTATAGGTAAAGTACAAAGGTATTAGGTAAGTTCAGAGTTAGCTAATTATTCGATACTAATGTTTGTACTAGGTAAAGTCTAAGATCTATAAGTATAAATTTCTGGTTACTTCTAACTAATCATTGTTTAATTTTTGACTGGCCAGTAAGCCGGCTGCTTTTTTAGGTATAATTTTTAGAGAGTCGAACAGGTAAACCTAAGTATTTTTATCCCTATGAGAGATTTAAATATTATATAAGCGTTATTATAAAAAATGTGCACATAAATAGGAAATTATATAGGTACATTTTTCATGACACGAAGTTAGCATTCCTTTTATGTATGATATTCCAGTATTTAATAAGTACATAATTTTGTATAGAATTCTTGCCGCTGTATTCATCATTATAATAAAACGTATAAGTAATCAATTTTATTCAAAACTCCGAAGGCTATTCAAAATTAACGAATAATAACTGTTATTATCGTTGCCTTACATGGAAATCAACAAAATAATTAATGCGATTCGTCACAATTCGCGTATCGGCGGCCATTTGTGCCGCTATTACCGGCTCAACTCCGATAAGCTTTATTGCCTAACGACATGGTTAGTTTGAGCTCCTCGCACGTAATAAATTATTATAAATACAAAACTAGAAGAAAGTCTGTGAGTTTAATTTTCCGCAAATTTGATCTAACGCTATAAAGGTGGGCGCAATCTCGCTCGACGCAGCGCGCCTGCGTTGATTACGCATTTTACCACTGTTTATTCTGCCTTCACTCTGCACACGTAATGAAGTTTATAAAGTCATTCTAATTGAGCGGTTACTGTTGATTCTCAGTGAGGTAAGGTTACAATAACACTGCTTTTAGCAATAGAATTATAGGGGGCTGGAAAGCTCGCGCTTATTGTTTAGTAACTAGGTGTATAAGTAATACTTACCTGTATCTAGATACTAAAATTCTGAAATTTTGATCCTCTAGATCACAAATACCGAGCCTTGGAGTACTAAGTGTAGGTACGTTCACCTTTACAGCCACGACTTCTAGATCTGATTAGGGAATTTCATTCCTAAAAGATACAAAAAACCCGAATTAAATTAAATTTTTAATTGAACATTTTCAATTTGTCCCTGTTTTTCGTGTTAGCTTTTTAGAAGATTACCCAGATAGGAACGCGCAGTAAACTGGAACTGATAGATAAGTAATCTAAAGCGTTTTTCAATTGAATGCGATAGTAGATCTATTTTGAAGGTTGGTAATAATTTAGTCAAAAATAATGGATTTCTATAAGCTCATTGCAATTTGCTAGTTTTATAGGTACTTGTAGTTACTTCACGTAATGAATCGGTAGGCGTCTACGCACACTTATTGAATTCTTTGTAAATGTGCAAGCACCAACCCATCTCCGTGGAGCTATTTGCGTCATTTAATAAACTAAGGGCTTATTTATTCACGATATAACCGCTAATATTGTGAGGCGGTAATCGGCGCGCGGGCACGGCCCTATCGATGGAGGCGAACTCTCACAGTGCATAAATAGTGATGCGAAGCGTATGCGCACCGATTAATTCGAATAAATACCTCGATACGATCAACTCACCGTTTAACGAGAGAGCCTTTTCCGCGCCGCGGTGAGCCGTTTAGCGAATTTCAATAGTTATCACGCGGAGAAAAACTCGCTTGCCGAGAGGGACGGGCGCGAGCGGCGAGCCCAGCGCGAGCGGGACGGACTTAATAAGAAAGAAATAATAAAAAAGCGGTTGTGTGTGCGTGGTCGGAGTGTGGTGGCATAGGGCGGCGATGCAGGCCCCTCCCTGTGGCGCGCCGCCTGCCGCCTGCCGCCGCCTCAGTCGAGTCGACAACGCGCCGAGCCGCACCGGTCCGCTCTACCCGTGTCCACAGTGCGCGTAAAAAGTTTCAACACAAACTACGAAACTTGCACACCGCGATTACTATACCGAACTACGTAGCGATTATTATTGCTTGCGTTATTCTCTAAAAGACTTGCTGAAAAGTTTGTGTTTTGTCATTTCTTTCGATAAATCTGTGATTCTTGCGATTCCGTATATTATTGAAATACTTATTTTTCTTGTAAAAATAAGTAACTTTTAAATATCTTATTTAACGTCCGTTTGTCAGTTTAAAAGCCAATCTGGAAAATATCCACAGTCATAAATTCTTCAGTCAACAAGTGCGATCCGCAGCAAATATTCTTATTTGAAATTGCAAAGATTATGTACTGCAATATCGATGGGATGTTCGGACGGTGACGGCGAGTGGTCAGCTAGAGGCAGGCTGGGCTCGCAGGCGGTTAACTTGATGCTGCTGCAAGGCGAGGCTCGCGAGCGGCAGGGGTCCGCCATGGACGAGGACTGCTCCGCGCGCCCCTGCGCCACCGACTTCTCCATCGCCGCCATCATGGCAAGAGACCGCCAGGAGAGGAGAGAGAGGCGAAGACACAGAGACCCCAGGGAAGACACGCTAATGCCCTTAGGTAAGTTCAAAGTTAGTTAATTATTCGATACTAAAGTTTGTACTACTTAGGTAAATTCTAAGGTCCAATGAAATAAAACAAAGATAAATTAGAATTCACAATAATTTTTAATAAGAACAGATATAACAAATTATTAATGACACCCACTATAATAGGAATATACCAATCAAAAACTTTTGTAAACTTCATCATCCAATAAGAAAAGTTCCATTCGGGAGTAAAACTTCAATATAAACTTTTAGGTTATAAAAAGAGGCTATAAAAATTGTTTCAATAGTTCTTCTTAACAGGTATCTAAAGGTCATATTGTTTTGACACACGGTTTCATTTCCGTATTTACATTAATTTATATAGTAATACTGCTTCTAAAGGTGTATCCGTACTTTTATTTTGAAATAAACATGTTATTTTATATATGTATTTATTCAAACTACAAGTAATATATTAAGACGTCATAAAATGTTTAGGCCTACTTAAGCCTAACACTTATCTTTCATTATTCGTAAAAAAATCATCAAAATCAATATTAAAAAACTATTTTTCCTAATCGATTCTAGCTTCTAATGATTCGCTATGGCTGTCATTATAAGGTTGCAATATTTTCTTGTAAAATGAAAACATTCCAATTATTTACGATATTATGTTCTTATCGCGAATAAATATGTATGTTACCTATCAGCAGTGTAAAGTTACAATTTATGTTTACTTACAATATTGAGTATTTGATAAATTTCAATGTAGGAAAATAATTGTGAATAAAACTGCACACGTGAGAGATCTTTCGGAAGGATTTGAAGGTGTGTGTGCCTATTCTGAACTAAACTAGGTAGCATTGACATTAGTGAACTGGTGACCCAGATGAATGAAAGCCTATTCCCAACATTACAGTGGTCCAGTTTTGGAAAAATATTAACATCCTAACATCTTTAGATACTTACGCTAATGATAATGAAACAGAAAGACTTTATAAACATAATATCCCCGGCTTATTTCTGTTGTTGTTCAGGTATCATATTTTTTAAAATAAATGTATTACAAACAAAAACTAATGCAAAGACATGCAGCACGTTATAAGAATCATAGGGATCTCCCTGAGAGCGATGTCCGGGTCAAGCAAAATTATATTGAGTTTTCCTATAAAATTTTTAGTAGCAGCTTCGAGTTTAGATTTGTAACAATAAATTAGGCTCCTATAAGATATAAAAACATAGCGCTGAACTATCAATACAATATATTCTGCCTAACCCTTCGAGTATACCGGCACGATGATATGTTCTGTTGACGTTCATTCAAACATGCTTTATTAACAATGGCCCTCAATAAAATGCTCGATCTTTTCGTAAAACGCAAACGTTATTTATGATAAAACCCTTAGTTACAGTAACATTGATAGTGTCATAAAATTAAAAATGGAAACTAAGTTTTATATCTTTAGTAAGAAATCATTTTGAATTGGAACCGCATCATATATTTTAATGTTGTTATTATTTATCAGTTGCCTAAAGTATGTTTATTGATATTAATTCACTGATCAGCCGCTGGTGACCGAAATATTAAAATTTTCATTGTGTCTACAGTATGGGACTTGTTGCATTTTTAATTTAAATATATCGATTTGATAACATTATAATACCTAACTTTATTGTTAAATAGGCACTACAGAAGCTCGATAACTTACTAAAAAAACCTATTTACTCGCAGCACCATTATTTGCGATAACATCTATGATTTTGTAATGTTTCCCTTTTCTCTTGTAACTTAAATTTTGTTTTTATAATAATAATTCTTTACTTAATTATTTACTTTCTTGTTTTTATAATAGTAAAAGAACAATAATAATTATTCTTATAAAAAAAAACAAGTAATCTACCTATACAAATACCTAAATATAATTTAAAAGTCTCTCAAAATTAACAGCTGTTTACTATATGATATAAATGTTGCAAAAATGCAAAATTCAGTTTTCCTAAAAATATTAGAATTATTCAGAAGTTGGAATACCTAATATTACTTATCGTTAGCTGAAACCCATGACTAGTTTGACTGAGAGCCAACATCAACATAGTTGAGAAAAATTTAAGATGATGATTTGAATACAGAATTAACCAAAATAGAAATAAGTTCAACAATCGTTAATAATACCAAAGGTAAAATAAATTTTAATTTTGTTCGACTACGGCGTAGCGTAAGAAAAAAAAATTAAACATAAAACGAATGTTTATTTTTTTCACTAACTGTTAGGGTACAAACAGGATGGTAATAGTGCCCGTCATTAATAAAACGAAACAAGTAGAAGCGATAACAACACAATTGGTACAATTTTGAGGGATAAGCTGGCACATTCTTATTTGTATTATTATTTTGTCACTCATTGATTTTATTTCAAACATAAAAAAACATAAATAAGTAATACGACAGTTCAAAAGCTTTAAAATTTATATTTTTTTAATTTAATTGAAATTAAATATCATTGGCAGATGACCATCGAATTTGAAAAAAAAAAACATATGTCATGCTACGGCGTAGCATAGAAGGATAACCGTCATAATTAATTTTAATTATGTATATGTATATAAATCTTTTATATTAAATAAAAGATTTACTTTTTAAGAATAAATTCCCTGCAGAGAGTTAAAGTACATTTTACTCTGATTTTGTAAAGTTGACAAATGCTTAAGCTGTGAAAACAAAATAATTAAATTTTAATTTTAGTAGACTACGGCGTAGCGTAGCAGCGAAAAAATTAAATAAATTGATATCAAACTTATAATAAATTTATTCTTGTTTAATACTTCTTTAAGTTAAATAAAAAAGCCCTGCAGAGACCTAAGGCAAGTTATAACCTACTAAGAAGTTATAGAGAACTGTAAAAGAAATCTTGATTTTAGAAGGCTACGGCGTAGCAAAGAGGTAAAAAAAGGGATCTATTATTTTTGTAGTTGAAACTATAATTTTAGTGAGAAGCGAGACTTGACTTTCTTTTTAAAATTATAAAAGTTTTTTCTTATTTATTATTATTATTAGGTATATTGTTTTATTCAACCTTTTAAATAATAAATACCGATATTTTTAAATACGTACATTAAAAAATTTGTTACACAAAGATGATACAAAAGTTACTCAGATGTTGCGGCTATGAGAATATCGAATTATCATTTATGTTAAATTTTATCAAAATTCGACAAACAAAAGTAATCACTTTGCCTTTATAAAAATAAATATGCGATACTTTCCTCTTTATGTAGAGTTTTCAAATGTTTATTAGTTTATTTGTACCGCTCGCTGGACCATACCCCATATTTGTAAGAGAAATTGAAAACAAACCTACGACATCATAAATCAAACTTTGAATAATTTTTTTTTTGGTTAGACTGGTTTTTCAGATATTTGTGAGTATTAATACTCACATGTAACGTTATTTAATTGATCTAATCTAAACTGATTGATATCTTTACCAAAACAATCAATACTCATATTAAAAGTATGAGACTTACTTTCTGTTTATCTGATTGTCTGTTACTTCTTCCGCATAGAACTCTGAACTGTTGGGCTCGGGTCTCCTCTCCGATTGAAGTTAGGCGAGTTAACCGTTAGAAAGTTTTAATTATTTATTATTTATTTATAGCTGATTTCAATGTTTTTGATACTATGGAAGGGAAGGCAATATAGCAAGCAATTTAAGTAACCCTATTAGGCTCTCGTTTACATCAAATGACTGAATAGCAGTGAATCTATTTGGCACTCAGTACGCGAGGGTGATAGCTGTTCTGGATTATTAACCTACCAACGAATACCTTTTCTTTTTATAAAAATTGTCATTTCACGACGGCGGCGTATGAATTAGAAATTTTGTATGCCTTTCCGTAAGCAAAAATATGAATATAATTAGAAAAATAAATACCCAGAATTTAGTTTTATAAGAAATATATAACATACTATCTCGCCTGTATTCCCCGAAGGGTTAGGCAGAGGTTTACTAATGTACACCCATATTTCGCCGGTATGTTTAGGTCCCATGTAATAGGGGGCATGATTTAGTTTTATGGTTTTATTTATAATTCAGCATTCAGCTTGGTTTATGATTTCGTGTCAAATAATACTATTACATTATAACACATAGACTTTTTCGATAAATATTTGGTTATGTATTGTGTTTCATTTCAATCAAACGCATTAAACTTTAGCTGTACTTTACAAAATACACTCTTTGAAATGAAATGAAATGATATTTATTTCTGTAAATAGATATTTTAAGACACTTTTACAAGTCGTTTTTTTTACATATTTTTTTTAACTAGATGGCGTCGGCTTTATAATTAGAACTGATGCATAAGACAATATAGGCGATCATACCATTTACTGTAGCATAGTACGATTACTAGGTACTTTATTCAACCACTAAAAACTAAATTTTGGTTAAACATATACTATCTCTAACTACTGTATCCTTTGCATGTAAGTATTAGGGGCTATAGAACATAAGGGATTTTTTTGGAACCAACTGGTGTTGTATTATAACATTGTAAAAATGTGTGAAATAATATTTTTTTAAATAATATACATAAATAATGTATAATATTAGTATAGATATTTATATATCCCTATTTCCATACATTTATGTATAGAAGTGAATGTTGGGTATGGCAGAAGAGACCTGAAAGTAGAATAAATGCTGTTAAAATGCGTTCCTTGCGTAGTATGTGCGGTGTAACTAGGAATGAGAGTCTGAGAAATAGTATGATTAGACAACGTTGCGGATTGAAAGATGATATACCTAGTGACACGTATTGAAAGGAATATGCTAAGATGGTTTGTTTTTTAAAGAATCGAATTTATAAGGCGAATGCGAAGGCTTTAGTGGCAGCGTCGGAAGAGGTCGCCCTAGAAGGACGTACACCGATCAGTAGCCCGATTCACGTAATTAAAACCGTAGCGATGTCGCAGCGACTTAAT
This sequence comes from Subacronicta megacephala, assembly GCA_958496365.1. Lineage (NCBI taxonomy): Eukaryota > Metazoa > Arthropoda > Insecta > Lepidoptera > Noctuidae > Subacronicta > Subacronicta megacephala. The sequence continues at coordinate 5,976,439 of OY292515.1, read as the reverse complement.
CGTTGAAACAGTTTTCCTATTAATATCCGTCAATCAGACCGATTTAGAAGTCGTCCTATTGAAAAATCGTTGAACCGTTGAATGTTCGTAGGGCGAGAATTGTTCTAAAACGTTGGCTTTACAGCATTCACATAACACCCGAAAACTGTTTCAACGATTAAGTCGCTGCGACATCGCTACGGTTATAATTTCGTGAATCGGGTCGCTTATCGGCGAGGTTCTCCAAAAAGGTCAGGTGCGTAGTACTCGCAACCAGCGCTTGTGTATGAAAAGTTGTATGAATGAGGAAGAAGCGAAAGAGATATGCAAGAGTCATAGCAAGTGGCAGTCCATAGTTTCTGCCTACCCCTGAGGGAAAAAGGCGTGAGAGTATGTATGTAAGTATATTTAAATATCAGGCTAAATTATTACACGACAAAGGGCGGCCCTGAAGTAATGACGCCATAATCATCACGTTCAACATATTCATTATTACTAGTGATGTTGCCAGTTATGTGCTTTATACCTATGTATGTATTTATATATAAACAACATTTATAGCATTCATAGGGCTATGGTATTATATAATTTATAGTATATGCGTAATTACGCATCCACGATGCATTTGAGGAGCAGTTTTAGCACCATGCAAGTGCAGTGATAGCCTAGTGATATGACCATTAGAGTATTGGACTGCCAAGTCAAAGGTCTCGAGTTCGAACACAAGGCACGCACCTCTGACTTTTCAAAGTCATGTGCGTATTAATAATTAACAGGCAGTGGCGCTAAAGCCTAACCCCTGTCATACGAAGAAAGGACCCGCTCTGTAGTCGGACTGTATTGATAATTATTATATAAATTTATTTAATTGCGTCAAGCAGTTTTCCAACTTATAAACTTTGTCACTAACTGAAACTCCAGCTAAAGAACAAATTTTCCATATTCAATGGGGCACCAACAAATTCCAGGTAACACACCAAAATATTATCCAAACTTCAACTTTTATACAGGGAAATGTGGTGGATATTTGATGTCTCACTGCTATTTACACCAAATTATTTAGTGTATTATATATTTGTTTTTATTTTAATTTCATTTTTTTTGCTCTAATAAAAAACTAATAATTTATAGTTCGAAACAATTTTCTTATAGTAATTACAAAAATAAGAAAGAATATACAAAAATATTGGAATAAGCATGTACAATACAATGGTGTTTACATTTCTTGTTTTAAATCCTCCCGTCGCAGGTCTGCTGGAAGAGATTTCTTTAGAAATAAGCTGTACCTTTGTACTTTATATTCCTATATATTATTTTTCTGTTGTAAGCACTAATATATAAATAAAGAAAAATATTTTCAGGGTCAGCCATAACTATTATACTGCCATGTAGAGTTATTAATTCAGGGTTGTCGCACCTTTTAATATTTTAACACCTCAATATGAGACGGTTTGTCGGTTGTCAATCTGTCAGTTAATAGAGTGTGAGATTGAGGACGACGAGATATAATTATTACTTAAAAAATCTCCGAAGTATGTGATAAAGAAATTAGAGATGTTCCAAATTGTTTTGGTGCCGTCGCCTCTGAAGTTGTAGCCTCGTAATGACTTCATTACGATGACAGGTTTTTTTCAACAAAGCGGAAAAATGTTTTTAGTGACTATTTAACTAAATATACATCTATAATGACGCACCTATTTTTCACGAAAATTCTAAATCAACAAAATGATATATTGTTTGGAATTTTTATTTCATATGTAGCATCCCACAACTAGGGTAGAGAATGACGAATGATTGACGTGTTGCATTGGTCTTTTCAGAAAAGTTTGTTGACGCGACAGCATCAGCTTCAGGGTCTCCGTCTCCGCCCCTAGCGGAGTTCGAGCGCGACTCTCCCGTGGATGTGTCGTCAACGTCAGAGGCGGGGTCCGCCAGCGGAGCTCCCGGCAGCTCCAGGCCTCTTTCACCACCTCCCAGGAACCCACAGCTCGTAGAAAGATGGTCCAGCGAGGAAATGCGACACATACAGTGCCACCTCGAAACTAAAGAACTCTGGGACAAGTTTAATGAATTAGGAACAGAAATGATTATCACTAAGACTGGAAGGTGAGTCTCTATTCGTTTTTGTTGTACTTAGCTAAAATTTAATGACGTAAGAAAACTGATTTTATGTTTGGGTTCCGATTTAAGGCTTGATTTTTTGTATGATGATTTCCACATTTGGATTCACGTGTCAGTTATGAGAAAAGCTGATATAACGATCTATTTGTTTTAATTACCTACGTTATTACCAAAGTAACGAAGAAACTGAAGTCGTTTTATCGCAATTAAAATTTCATCAATCGAACCGAGAGGCGGATTCATAACAAGCAGTACTGACGTAAAGCACGCGTTATTAACCACTTAAATGACGAAACGAATTGTTTTTAGGCTTCTCGTGTTGAACTTGACGAGAAATTAAAAACTCTGTGGTAGGTAGGTAATCGAATCGCGATTGTTGGTTAACGAGATCAAGGCAATATCCACGGCGCGTTTCAGAGGCGATAAGGTAGGTGGCACAGTGAAGGCGACGGCGCGAGGCGTGTCGGTCGCGGCGCGCTGAAGAACAATGGGCAATCGACCGCCGCGCCGCGCCGCGCCGCGCGCCCGCCGCGTCACGCCGCCCGTGCGCTACTCGCACGTGAAACAATGAACGCCACAATCAGACACGTAACGATGATATCAATCGACATAATTTAAACTTAATTGTCGCCAAATAATCTACTCGTTACAGCTACACGGATGAGTACCTACCTATTATGCTAATTAAAACTGAAAGTTGATAAAAGTCGTAATTCGAAATAACTCTAAGAGAATCTATTGTTTCGTTTAGCAGCTAGCGGCATAGGCTTCATCGTGTTAGTGAGTTACGTAATTAGGTACGTTATAGGTAGGTTCCATGTATGTACAGTAACCTATGCTGTCGTAAATCCTTTGAAGTACTAAAACACTCAAAATATCATCGATATTAAAACGCAGTGCAATCTACAAAACCAGGTTTGAAGACTGTTGTAGGTATCGTATAAATTCTGATAACTTCAAATTCTTAAATCTAAACAGCAGTTGCCTTAGCAATATTTGACACCCGTGCAGGTGAAAATGATTTGTGTGTAAGTGTTATCGAAAACATTAGGACGGTAGTAAGCCGCGCGGCGATGCGGCGCGACGCGGCGCGGCGGCGGCACGGCGCGCAGCGGCGACGCTTATCGACGCCCGCGTAAATCAACGCGACAGCCCACCGATCGTGACAAATTCGCAAACCTAATCTTTTGATAACGTTGTAGCTTACTCAGACAAACCATACGATACATGCCGACTATAAACGCTCTACCATAAGGCCTGGGCCTCTCACTATAAGTTTTACAAAAATTATATAAAGCTAACCCCATTTCAAGTTGGTCGTAACATGAACCCAATTAAATCTAGATATTTCACAGTTTCGCCTGAAAATTTATTTAATGCTTAATACGTCATCTCCACACAAATAATGTGAACAAAGGCCGGGATATAATGAACAAAACAATGAAGGCTCTTTCACGGACTATAAAGCTGTATTAATACCTCACTTATTTATTCCTTATAATGTTCTCGAGTTAACGATGCTTCGGGCGTCCAGTTTTTCTACCACGCACCATAAAATACGACATCTGGAAATTTATACAAGTCGCATACATTTCCGAATTTAGCAACACAGAACACAATAATAACAGCGTTGATTTGTTATAATAACCGTTTGCAAAAAATATTGTAGCCATGTATCGTTTTTATGAGAATATTTACATGCGATAGATCTTCATAATTACATCACGTTATCTGTTTTTCCAGATTATCGATGCGTTAGATACGGCGGGTATCTGTAATAAAAGATTGGGCACGATAGTAGGCGTTACAAAGGGCTTTGGGAAGTAGCAATGGGAGACAATTTGCCACACACCGTCACGCGAGCTTATCCGAGTCGGCCCCGTCGATTAGCATAAATCTCGCCAACTAACCGTCACAAATGAACGACGGGCGCGGGACGCGGGTAACAGCTAAACAAACTGACGCGAGCGACGATGCGATCGCGCGACATTCGCATGTCGCGGCGACGATGCGCGACGAATCGCGACCGTCGGCCGCCCGCATAAATCAGCATTATCTCGCGAGATAGCCGCGCGCCTGGACCCACCCCGCCGTATCACGCGGAGCCCCGTGTCGTTCGAAAAAATTAATGACTTGGAAAAACGATTCGCTTATGAGGGATCTTTCACTGTAATTGAATTGCCCCGCAGAGATCGGCCGAATTGTCGCACAATATGTCGAGGACGTGATAGCGTATCAGGTGCATCGACCTTTATAAATCAATATTGAAAAAGAAAGCTTTTTAATAAATTTATGAAATCTAACTGTAGACTTGCTAACTTTAAGTATTTTAATGTAAACAGTTATAATATCAATGTGTAGGATAATAAGTTGCAAACCGGTGTAATTAAATCCCTATTACTGATTTAATATTTCATGCCCTATAAAATATAAAAAAACAGAGTTGCAGCAAAATGAAATCCCCACAATCATCTCACCCCAAAAAGATAATCGCTGCACGCGTAATAGAATAATGCAAATATGTCGGTCTGTCCGTCGCTAGTTGGCATGCTAATCGCGTTTTCTGTAAGCTCCGTTTTAAAACCTGCCGCGTTGTTCACCGCTCTTTTAGTTTATTCAACGGGGACCCATTTTTCATCCGCTCGGTAAATATTTTGATGTTTGTCGATTACGCGGCTTTGTGTGCAATAGCTTTCATAAACGTAGAGTCCATCTGATGCCGTTGTTTATTATATTCAACAAATTAGGAACGTTTTATAAATACGATGATAATATCGGAAATGACAAATTCTATCAATTTAATTAATTGTTGTCATTATTTATTTGGTTAGTTGTATTTTTGGGTGAATTCTAAGGAAATAAGAAATATAAAATTTTATGTATCATTATTGATTACCTAAATACCTACGCTGTGTTGTAAACTCGGAACATGTTTTAAAATATTAATTTGCTTATGAAAGTTATTGAAAGACTAAATAGAATCCAATCTCAGACCGTATTAATTAACTTACCTACACAAACATTGATTATATTGAAATATAAAATCAATGAAAACAATTTACACAAAAAAATATTGTCAAAGTTCGTTCATTCGGCTATGTGATGTGTATCATATTATTATATTGATATGCAAACTGACTTATAAATATGTCACTTATATGTATGAAACTTAAGTATTATGTGTGGGGATAGTGCTAACAGACTTAAATTAACATGTTTTACTAAATATACAATACGATCTATCGTCGATAGCACGCAGCTCGCTGAAGATGTTTTCGGCGGTTCTCATTGCCAACACTTTAATCGTTGGAGCACACAGTTGGCAGCCAACACACTCTTTGATTTACTTCTCACCAGCATCTAACCGTCGTAAATCTTCCACATATGATATATAAATACCCTTTTATCTTATACGTATACATTCAAAGGCATTTTAACTTAACAGAGCATCATTATAACATTTGAATTAGGGTTATAAGATTGTTCTTGTTAATAAATTACTCGTCGACTTTGCGGTCACGATGTTAAAACTGTGAATGTAGTGAAATATTTTGATGTCTTCTTTGTGAACTACTTCGGATGAACTCTAAAGAAATGGTTTTCTTTTTTAGACGAAATTTGATTTGTGAACGTTTAGCTCATGGTCTAAGGGTTATTCATACTTACCTACTGATCAAAGGCCATATTTGATCAGTTTATATTACGATCATTAAAATTAAAATTCCCGGCTATAAAATGAAATTGGTAACTTTAGTACTGCATTGTTAAATATAAATTAGAACAAAAGAAAAAAAAATAATATTTTATTTCCTTAGTTACGAGCGTTACGATTTACAAAGTACATAAATGGTCTTTGTGGAAAACCATAGGGGAGGTCTTTGTTAGTTTGTTTGTTTGTATAATGATGACGATGTGAATCAACGCAGTTTACCAGGCCTAGCCTAACTAGTTTAGCGACATAGATAGACGCTGGCGTTTCTTTTTCTTTTTGCGTAGGTATAGCAAACCTTTAAGCGGTTCCTCAAGGAACTATAATCGCTGCTCACTGCCGTACCTACCGTTAACATTTAGAATTTGCAAATATTTGTGTAATGTCAGACGACATGGTACATTTTTTCCTGTAATGGCACATCGCGCTACGAATTCCCACAACTATGTCCGTAGCGATTTATCGAACAATATTGTAGTCCGGCCTGGCTCGTGCGTATGTACTGAGCGAGTTTGTGAAAAGTGCAAAGTGTCCATGAACTGAATCTTATGGATGCGTTACTTTAAATGATAGGAAACTTGTTTTATTTTAGTATTTCTCTTAAAGGAGATGTTCCATAAATGTATGATGCCTGGGCAGCACTATGAACAATCTATAGATGTAAATATACTTAGGTATACAAAATAAGAACCATTTTTAATGTTTATTTTCTAAATTCTACATTAATGTACATACAAGATATCTTGTTGAAGGAGAGCTTCACACCCAATGACATTAATTTTGAATCGTGATCAGAAAGCACATAAAGTTTGTATCTTATCATACAAGTAAGGGTAAGGTTGTGTGTGTCATTTGAGTTTATTATTTTGTTTTCAGCATTTTTATTTATAAGACACTATTTTTTAGTTAGCAGGATTTAAGTTATAAATGTTATGTTATAGCCTAGGATCGTTGCAAGTTCGACGTGCAGACCTGCACCTGCTGACCTGCATTTGTGTAATTTACACAGTTCACAAATCATATTCCTGAATTTTATCGAATCGGTTTAGCCGTATCCAAAGGTATGAAATATTTTCGCTGTTCAGATAACGGTGGGCGCACACCGCGCTTACACGTGCACGAGGCCAGCTCGCCATTTGTCGCACTCGCGCGATAATTGTTGATATACGATCGCGATCCGACACCGTAATTGTCAACGCTTAATCTTCTAATTGGCTCGTATTTACCAATGCCAACGTGTCGCCTCTGCCCATTCGCATCGATAGTGCGTTTACAAAAAAAACACTGTCAAATTTTTCGTAACAATCGTTAAACATAACCGACTCCTATAAAAGTTGTGGATCGAGCAGTCGAAAAGCAATTCGCAACGCCAATTTCAAGAACAGTAAAAAGTGCGATTCACAAGTGCAACTTGAAACGGCGTTTAAGAGCGAACCGAGGGCGGCGCCCACCGGGGGCGAGAAAACAATTTGGAATTTTATCGGTGGCGGGGTGGGGGTGCGGGTGGCGGGGTGGCGCGTTACCTCTGATTTATGAGCGACATTAGACGCGAGGTGGGCACGACGCGCGAAATGCACACGCGCCGCGAGGACCATTGCCGCTCACTTGCCACTCACTCTCTCGCCGCGCCCGCACCGTCTTCTATACAACACTACATTAAGCTATTAACGTGAGACCATGCATTCATTAACCTTGGAGACCTGGCCTAAGTGCTAATTATCTGAATCACAGATTGAAGTCAAATTATTGAGTTTTCTATTATGCACTTTTCTGTTTAAAGCTTTTAATTTCCATTTTAAATGCAAAGCGCTTTTCTTCTCATCAAAATGTTATCGAAAAACCAGCTTTTATTAATGAAACCTTAATGCAGCTTAAACTTTACCAACTGATGCCGTGGATATTTCAGTGTCATTCGAATTCAAAAGCTAATTTCACTAAAACCTTAAATGAATCGAGTTGGTCGGAGCTCTCACATTATTTAACTTGCTCCAAGTTTAAATTGAAAACGCCACCAAAACTCTTTGCGGAGTCGGAGTCAAATTTTGAACTTTGCCGCTGAATCGGAAATTTCTTTATAAATATCTTATTATGCTTAAATTCAGTTGGTGTCACGCTGCCGACACTAATTTTATTCGTGAAAGACGGCGACTGAGCGACGGCGAGACGCGCGGCCAGAGGAAGCAGTGAAAATGTATGCAAACGGGAAACGCGATATTTGACAGAGCTGAAAACGACAAAAGAATTAGGAGGATGCGGCTGAGGGGTGGCCGCGAGGCGCCGCCGACGACACCCGCGCGCCACCCCTGTCACATCGCGAATTCACTTTACTGTGTCTTATTAAGAGATTAGCTGTCATTTCGGCACGATCAAACCCTTTCATTAGAAACCAATGTATAAATTACAAAGAGCTTTAATAGTAGCACCATAATAATTATTAGTCTGTGCCACCGTATCGATACATGTCATGGAAAAAATTGTCATGTTTTGTATAATTAAAGTGAAAACTGAAAGCACTAATTTGACTACGACTATAATGACATGGAATGTGTTTTTTTTTTAATTTTCATGTATTAACAATTCAAGCCCTCAACCCTATCTTTTTTATCTAGGTTACGTGAAGTGAACACATGCAGCCTATTTGAATACACGAGTAATAGATGTGTGATTCATGTAAATGTACCCTTAGCAAGTGTATCGCGGGCTAATCTGCCCCCGCGCCCCACCCCGCGCCGCCAATATGCCGCGAGGGGGTGGCGCGGTGCCCGAGAAAACGTGTAAACTAATTATGTACATTTTCGTAGCCACTTATTTACATAACCACGGCCTGAGCCTCGCTTTCACCGTGAATATTTCATTCGTAATCTTTACTTTGACGGTTTAATATGACAGCTGTTGTTTTGTTTGGAAGAAACTTTTAATTTTTGTCGTTTTCTTCCGGTGGCAGAGGCCTTTGTGTACGCGTTAGACTGACGCCTCCCGTAATGATAGGTGATTGTCGAACAACTTTTTATTAATACGGATAAACGGGTGGGAAAGTTCGTGCGGTGTAATTTGGAATTTTCCCCGAGACATGTCCCTTGTTGTCTGACAATGGGGTAGGTGCTTATTATTTTGATAACTGTTTTGTCTGCTGTACCGCGGAGTTAATTTATTGATACTTGGGTACAATAGATATCGATTGGTTCAAAGGGTTGTCACGTAACGCAGTGCGAGGTAGCTACAAGAGTGATTCACGAGTCGTCAACAGGCTGGGTTGTTGTGAAGTGTACAGGAAGCCGATAAGTAAAACTATTAGTAGGTAATGAGCGAGTGTTGCGGCGTTTCGCGGGTATTTATACCGCGCCTTCGCGGGAACTAATTTATGGAAGTAAGTACGCGGAAAATGTTTATGTACGTACTTCGGCCCTCCCGCCCTATGCCGTTGACATCCGGTGCCTTCGCTATTTGCTGCTAGTTGGCAGTAGACGTGGAATTATAATACAGTAGGAACTGTAATACACTAGGAACACAATTGTCTGGAATTTAACGTTCAATTCCTACAAACAACTACTACGGCTAATAACGTTGCCAAATCTTTTCAGACATTGAAACATAATCATTTTTTATTTTATTTTTTTTAGATTTTCCATCCTAATATTATAAATCTATTTTAGTGAAGGATTTTTTCCTTGAAACGAATTATTCTTACTCCACCGCCATCCCCGCAAAGTTCGAAGGATAACTGTTGCAGAATTTGGACACAACAATACAGCAAATTAATGTTAAATTTCTCAGAGCGCATATAAAGACAAGATGTTGCGTTGTTGCAGCACAAAACGAATGGCAAAGACCACCGCGTGCGCATAGCCGCGTCCTTTGATGCTGCAGTGTTCAGGAACGAGCTGATGACAGATGCGTTTCATTTAGGCATTACTCACGGGCTCGCGGTAGTCTGTGTCTCACTAATGACTCCTTGTTATTATTATAGGAATTGGAAACAATGTTGCCGGAACACCTTGTTCGTAAAGGGTCAATTGTAACTAATCATTGAACTAAAATGAAAAGGTTATTATTCAGAAGAAACGGGTTTCAACTTTATGTGGATTTTAGTAGGGAAATTCCGACTTCACAAAAACAGTTTATTACTTTGATAGTCTTATTTTGAGATTTATTTTCATGTTGTTAATTATAATGTAGATTGTTGTTAATAGTTTTGAACTACAGTCAATTTCAAGTGAACCAGAGGAGCTAGGAACTATAATTCGCAGTATTTTTTTATTCTTATTTCCTTGATATTCAAAGACAAGCCATATACTTGTTCCAAATGCTAAGCTAGTTTAGTATCGATTATTGCTGTTTAAATGTATCGAATATTTTAGCCAGAAGGTATCTATATGTTGCGCGATAATGTCCTTCTTCGTAAGCCATAGGTAGAGGTTTCATTTATATATCGGTAGGTAAGTATATACCTATACCCTCAAAATCATGGAATAAAAATCTAGGTATCTAACTTCAACAGTTACTGCATCATTAAAATAAATCTGCCGTTAATTACACTGAAACTCGACGCAGCTATTTAGTAGCTAGTCGCAGCTATCATATAGGTCACGACATTATCGTGGCGCCTCCATCGTTCCGATTACAGCCTGAGACGAAGCTCCGCCCGCTTCTCGTTGACATGTAACGTTTTAACAGTCAGTACGTGCTCCCCCCTACGACCCCTAGCCCACCCCCTTGCAACCCCTAGAACTGACGACATTAGCAGCCGCAGACATAGGGCACGTCCCGGCCAGACGTTGACATAGGTAGCTAAAGTTAAATTTGCTTTCAGCTTTACGTAACATTTTGGAGAACTAGGAGTTATTGTAAGTCAAGTTTTTATGCGTTTAGACTTTTAATTTGTTAATTGGACCCCTTTCTGATGTTCTGAACGCCACTAAAATCGATAAATCTTTTGTACCTATTTAATTAAATCAGCTTAATTTTTTGAGCTTTATGTAAAAAAAATAAACGAACTCCTCAATTTCTATATGAAAATGCAGAACATAGTTGTCTGTAATTAATTGACGTTAAAGAAATATTAATCATTAAATAGATAAAAGTTATTAATCATCTTTGAACAATCAAAATAATTCTACATTCCCCTGAAATACCTACAAAGTTAGCACTAACGGCCCTCTATATAATTTGAAAGTATTCATTTACTGAATTGATTCACATACAGAGTCGGCAGTGGCGTGCACAGAGATTTCAGACAAGGTATGCAATAAAAAACTGACCAGTTTCAGCTTTTTGTAGGTATCTTCCCCACCTACCTGTCTCTTACCGAAAATATTCTTACTATCGCGATAAGTAAACAAAATACAATGGAAAAAATACAATTTGTTTGTATGTACACAACCAGTTAACCAGTAATGATTATCATAAAACTTTTTATTAAAATGACGAGTAATATAACCCTTTCTTCGAGTTAAATCCAAACTGAGTACTGACCTTAACTTTGAAATCAATTTAGCTTTTTCCTTCATTCAGAAAAATAATGTCGAAAACGCGCCAGATTTTAATTTGTTTAAACACACTTCACCTACACAGGTCTCACAGGTATATTTTTCAATTTTTACGAGTTTAATATTACTTTTTTACAATAATAAACTTATTAAAAATTACTCGACAAACAATCACTTGCGCCAAGAAAAACAATATGGCGAAAAAATTTGGAATGAATAAAAATATAGTCGATCAATTGGTCAATCCGACTAAAAACGTTGACCCTCTGCAATAAACAATATGCGCTGCTTTTGCGGGTTCTTAATTTGGTCGCAAAGCAAATAAGCAGTGCTTCTAAATCTGTCACACACGCTCATATTTACACGCACACAGTCACACTTTTGCCGTGCACTACACGAGATGCGTCCAAATGCATTGTATGAAGAATAAGCAGCGAGGTGCACTGCTTATCTCAGCAGAGCGCGCCACCAGCGCGGAGCTGAATGACGCGGCGCGCGCAAGTTATCGACGCTTCAACGAATTAGTTCTTAAAAAAAAGTAATAGATGGTGCGCAAGCTAAATTACCATTTTTTAATTACATTTATTTATCATTAGAGGGGAATAAATTTATTATTAATTAAATACATTTAGGGACTACAGGGTATGCAGAGCTTATTTGCTTGTATGGAGTGCACGCCACTGAGAGTCGGTAAAGATAAAAACACATAGGCACAAACCACAACAGTTTGTCATTGCATATAAAAACCGCAATGTCAGACATCATGTAAACGATTATCTTCAATAGTGCTTTTGATTTAAAGGCTATAGTGGTGTGTACATGTGTTAGATGACATAACTAACTGCTGGCAACGGACTAGTGAGTTTACGCGCCCGTCGTAATGGTTCCCTCTTTATGGAAATGAAAACAACCTAACTATAGCCCTCTCTTCCCTAGTGTTTCTAACTCACGAGCTGCCTAGCTGTGGGTTGTTATCTAAGCCTGGTTTAGCTAAGTTATAGAACAGTTGTTGAAAATTATTCTTTGAGAAAATACTCGTATAAACTGTGCTTATTTTTCTGAACAGACGCGACAAAGTACTACCAATCTATTATAGTAAAGTTTTAAAACTTTGTAATCAAGCAAGACAAGACAAGAGACTTGCAAGCACACTCAATTTAGAGATGAATGTTATGGTATTCGAGTATCAAGACCAGTTTCATTTTAGCACATTCCAAAAACACCAAACCGATGACGGGAATCCATCAATAACTGTGTTCGGCACTGAAACGCATAAAGCACTATTTGTAATTTTGTAAGCATGCACAGGATACGCTAAACGCATGGCTATAATAAGCTACCAGGGTGGCAGACGACGTGGGGAGGTGCAGGCGACAGTTTTCGCAATATTGTCGCCAAACTTCCCAATTTCGGTGTCGACTTGCGAAACTCCTCGCCGCGTTTTGTGAACCTCACAGGTGTGAGTAGCTACTTGCTATATGTAGCGTGCCATCGTCTATGAACGTGACTCGGAAACTGTGGCCTTTGCAGAAATTAGCGCCGGATTTGCAAGAAATAATTCGTATGGATGCTAGGTACGTTTATCTGCATGGCGCGTTTCACCTTTACGGATTTGTACATCAGGGACTTAAAATCCTGTAGGTACCTAACTATTGTTAAGAAGGAAAATGGAGATAGTACGTACATTGATGATATTAATTATGACTTCATCCTCATTGTCACTTTTTATTTTATTTGTTACTATCTGTTGTCCGCAGTTTCACTTACTTCTCGAAAGGATTTACTTACTATTAACTCTGCTTCTAGGCAGCGTATCAATATTAAACATGCACCAGATTTGAAGTTAGATCCTAAAAAATACAATTGTGTAAACCTCATTCAATTTCGTGCAATAGTTTTGGCGTGATGCGTGTAGAAATAAACAGATAGACATAATTTTTACAAATTGTTGTTTTGGCTCCTGTTGCTCTTAAGAGACCTTCGTTTTAGTCTTTCTTTAATACTTACTTATCTATAATGCATATACGTCAACCTGTTCATTTTTTTATAATATTATTATGTAGGTATAGATATATTCCATTAGTCTAGTGGTCCTAAGCGCGACTGCTACGCTAGAGGTCCTGGGTTCGATCTCCAGGTCGAGCAAAGTGTTATTGGGTTTTTCTATGAAATTCCCAGTAGCAGCTCGGAGTCTGGATTTGTGCCCGGTTAATGGCAATAGGCTCGCCCCCTATTACATGGGACCTAAAACATACCGGCGAAATGTGGGTGTACATTAGTACACCTCTGCCTAACCCTTCGGGGAATACAGGCGTGATGGTATGTAATGTATGTAAGATATATTCCAAGTTCACAAATACGAACATGACAAAAACAATGACAGGTATACGTTTGCTCCTCCCACAGAGCAGTCGACATTATTATTCATTCTCTAAAAATTTACTAACGACCGAAATAAGCGGGCAACAAGAGAAGTGCGAGCGTGTTCTGACATCGTTCGGCGTGCAATGTGACACCATTAGCGTAGCAAACCGCGCAAACAATACGAACAAAACGAGGTGTCGGAATTTCGCGCGGCGGCGGCGCGGATACCGAACGCGTCTCCGCCTCCAGTTGTCCTATAAGTACCTGGCTGAACTAAGTTTATATAACAACATATATCTACAATACGGTCGGACTATCAACGTAATCCTGCCTCCGTTTCATTAAATCGTCGCCTTTATCGTTGAGATGGCCACTTAGTTGTATCTATATCGTAGTAAGACTGAATTGAACGTGCTACAGATTGGTGTGTTGTATAACACTATTAATAAAGTACTGTATAGTTTTTATTATCTGCTTCTTCTTCCTCTCAATTCCCTACTATTCATGAATTCAAATTATTTTCTATTTTACCTGGTAGGCAGTGGCGTGCACTCCATACAAGCAAATAAGCTCTGCATACCTTGTAGTCCCTAAATGTATTTAATTAATAAGAAATTTATTCCCCTCTTATGATAAATAAATGTAATAAAAAATGGTAATTTAGCTTTCGCACCATCTATTACTTTTTTTTAAGAACTAATTCGTTGAAGCGTCGATAACTTGCGCGCGCCGCGTCATTCAGCTCCACGCTGGTGGCGCGCTCTGCTGAGATAAGCAGTGCACCTCGCTGCTTATTCTTCATACAATGCATTTGGACGCATCTCGTGTAGTGCACGGCAAAAGTGTGACTGTGTGCGTGTAAATATGAGCGTGTGTGACAGATTTAGAAGCACTGCTTATTTGCTTTGCGACCAAATTAAGAACCCGCAAAAGCAGCGCATATTGTTTATTGCAGGAGGGTCAACGTTTTTAGTCGGATTGACCAATTGATCGACTATATTTTTATTCATTCCAAATTTTTTCGCCATATTGTTTTTCTTGGCGCAAGTGATTGTTTGTCGAGTAATTTTTAATAAGTTTATTATTGTAAAAAAGTAATATTAAACTCGTAAAAATTGAAAAATATACCTGTGAGACCTGTGTAGGTGAAGTGTGTTTAAACAAATTAAAATCTGGCGCGTTTTCGACATTATTTTTCTGAGGAAAAAGCTAAATTGATTTCAAAGTTAAGGTCAGTACTCAGTTTGGATTTAACTCGAAGAAAGGGTTATATTACTCGTCATTTTAATAAAAAGTTTTATGATAATCATTACTGGTTAACTGGTTGTGTACATACAAACAAATTGTATTTTTTCCATTGTATTTTGTTTACTTATCGCGATAGTAAGAATATTTTCGGTAAGAGACAGGTAGGTGGGGAAGATACCTACAAAAAGCTGAAACTGGTCAGTTTTTTATTGCATACCCTGTCTGAAATCTCTGTGCACGCCACTGCTGGTAGGTACTTATTATCGGTTGACTGGTAATAAGTACCTTCATATCTTCTCTCTACGTGTTTGTCAGCTTTTACTTCATTAGCATACACGTAGACTACTAATAACTATACAGCAACATTATCTACTTGTATCCTTCCTTGACTGCATGACGTATCTGCTGCGTAGGCGCACCATTCGTCTAGACCGAGTGACAGATTCCACGCTAAATTCCACACACTCCCAGATACCGTACGATCCGCCTCCCACAGTCCGGACATTTCATTGCAAACTAACGATGTTAAAATCTTCAAGAATGTTAAGTAGCTACGGATAAGTTTTGTCAATATTCGACGTCGAATTATTTCGTGACACTTAACTGAATGCCTTTAGTATTTTGAAAGCTTCGCAGGACAAAAAGGCCATGTTTCCGGTGAACCGCACAACACACGCGTCACAATAAAGGCAGGTAATACACGGTATGTCATTACCTCGGCACGCCGCAATTAAAATGGTACGCATAAGTAATATTTGTTTAAATTCACTAATTATGTTGCCACTAATAAATACTTACACGCCGCATCTGCTGTGCCCTGCACTGCACTAATGGCGAAGTAGTGTATTGTACAAATGTTTTATTTGGTACGCGCGCCGCCCGTCCGCGAACATGTCGTACCTTATAATTTGCTGTTTGTGTGAACACGGTTTTATGTCAACATTTAGAAGGAAATATGTTATTATGGCATGTCATAGCGTCATAGTGTCACCAAATATACCCCCACAGTAAAATACATGACCTGTAATTTACATGAAAGTTTTTTCAGGTTATCATCGGTAACCTGTTTTGCGAGTATCGTTAATCTTTAAGCATAGTTAAATCATATTTATACTGAGACACTGCTAATAAGCCACAATAAAACGTTTAAGTAAAACAGGCGGAACTGGCCAGACACAGCCAAAAGCGAGTAAGATAAATGGTTTGTTACTCGCACATTTTGATATGGTAATTGAAACTTATTAATAAATGAAGCGTAACAAATATTTCTACGGGCATTAGCATTAGCGAGTCGCAAGCGGTGTGTGACGGCACCACACCGCGCGGCTGAACTTATCTGGGATCTCCGCGTCTATCCGACGGAGATATTAATCATCGGGATTGACAAAATCGTGCGAGTGTCGAAAATTTGCCGCGGTTTTGTGCCCGGACCTCCCAGGAAGAACTATATTTCACGTGGAGCTGCAGCCGCCGCCCAGCCACGCCCCAGTGCTCATTAACTGACTCTAATGCGCATCAATCTCATACTTTCTCCCTACGTGAAAAATTCAGTTGGAACGACACGTTTTTTTCCTTTCAGGAACGCCTTAACACAACTACATGTGTATTTCCATGTTGGAACACTAGATTGATTTGATGCCACACATGCTGACAAAACATGCGGTATCTTAATACGAAATTGATGATAGCTTGCAGTAACCCATTCTAATGTTGTTGATATAAGCGGACAGGCTGATGGACATCGTAATTAATTAGCACTCTTGAAAAAACTAGTGTACCATAATGAGATGTTGGATGGGTACAGCGTACGCGTTCCTGAATGTAATGATTCCCGGTGACGCGTGATCATTTGTCATCGCGTCACTCACATGTCAGCGCCGCTGATACGCCCTTTTCCTTCGTAATCGCAAATCGAGATTGTATGAAAAAACTTAATAAGTAAAGTATTAACCAAACCATAAAACTTTAATCGCCATATCAGTAATGGTGTCAGAAATAAGATGTAATATTTACGGAATAACGTATTTTTTTATTGAATATCTGCGTTTACCTAATACCTACATACTTCAAAGTTATAGTGATGAATACGTTCAATACAAAGATCACCACTATAGATATGTAGAGATCAGCGCTGTATACCAATGCAAGTTTGTTCTCATGCCCTAAGAGAAGGTTAAAACTAAATGTCACGGACTTTATTTGATGTAGGTTCCTTACGTGCTGTGAATGGAACAGATCCAACTGATAGCGTATTGAAACTTCACCAGGTCTAATTGATTTTGTAATGCAGCGAATAAAGGCAAACACAGATGATTTTTTTTTGATAAAGTACCTACTTAGGAATTTGACAGATTAGTTTTATCTTACCATTGAAAATCAGCAGGGTTGTTCTTGTTGATTTCCAACAACCAATCAGCAGTCTTAGGTATTCAATAGAGTCAGTTTCTATTTATGTAGGGTATTTGTACCTACGGGAAAAGAGATTTGCCCTAAAACTTACATAAACTGACATTATTAATAAGATTAAATTACTATGTTTTGTTTCAGTTTCCATTTTTTGTTTCTATGTTTCTTCTTTATGTTTTTTTTATAATTTTAGTCTATCCATTATTTTATTGAATTAATTAGATCAGCGCTATTATATTCCTTAACTAATAGTCGTCATTTCAGCACTTACATTCTTAATAACCATTTCAATCCAATTTCCCACAACTCATCAAACTCATATCGACATATTCTATACTAACGTTTCTATTAGCATGTTCCTCATTCTTCCAATCTGTAATTACTAAGGATTTTTTAACAATATGTGTAGCTGTTATAGGAGCTAGAGTGTTAAGTTTCAAACGCACGTCGGATGCGAGGAGGCGACGAGTCGTGACCATGTCAGGCTCGTCAGTCAGTCAGTGCGAACTGACACCTCGCATCAATCCGTCACGTCATGACGACCATGACGAATACTACACTTGGCTGCTAGTCTGCCACACAGTTTATAGACCGTGGATTGAAGTTCTGCAACTATCATTTGCAAATGAAGTGTTATTACGAAACGGGAAGTTCACATTTCTACTTTGTGCTAGTTTTGTATGAAAGCTGCTCGGTTGAATGATTTTTGTTAATTGAATTACTTAGCGAAATATTATTTGATATCTTTGGAAGCGTTTCACGTCCCAAATGCGTAATCTCAAAAAGTATAAGCTAAAGCGTAGACGTAAGTATAGCTATGATTCCAATTTCAAATAAACACGATTGCAACCAAACTACTGACAATCAACGAGGAAGCCCGAAGCTAAGTCTAACAGTGTACGGCCGATAACAATCTACGTTTGACGAGGCTATCCGAACTTACTCAATCGCATTCGTTCGTTGTTTATCATCGGCTAACTGCACCACAATCGGCCGTAAGTAGGCCTATTATCCGACATGAAATATTCATTGGCCACCGACACAGATTGTTGTCACTCGTATTATGCGGCAGGAATCACTTAAGGCCGACTATAGAGAACTATTAGCGATAATTCGCGGTAATAGCTGCCCAAGCGAGTACCGTGTACAACAGGACACGACGCAATGCACATGATGTTGCTAATGTCGATGGTAGCGGTGTAATACATGGAAATCTGACAAGAATTACAAGGAAAAATTCTTTTCACAAATTTATATACGCACGTAGAATTTTATTTTGTATGAATATTTTGTATCCTCTATTTAGCTTATATAGCTAACTATTAATTAATTGATTTAATAACTTAAAAGAAGATGTCTAAAAAAAAACAAGCAGATCGAGTATAGGAATCCAATTCTTACCACTGAATAACTTTTTAATCCTAATTCTAGTTCGTAGTTTTCCACATACCTAATATTGTTTTATGCCTTTAAATAAAAGATATAACAGGTAACAGGTACAGCCAGCTGAATAATTCTGCAAAATGATTTATCACCTTACAATTTAATATCTGATCTAATAAAACAACAATCATTGACATTGCAAATAAGTAACCGATCTCTATGTAAACATTCGCACAGTTTTACCAACAAATTATCAACTATTAACATTAATAATATCGCGCTACAGTTATCGAGTGGCTTGCGTCAAAACTGCGCTAATGAGCGCTCAGCATTCGCAATCTCGCGCCATCTGTCTCTAATCAACGAATCGAGTTAATTAAAACGCTTGGCAATATGGCGGCGGGGTGTAATTGCTATTAATAAAGCGCTTTTCTGTATAATTAGACGGCAGTGCGCGCGGATTGGTTGCTCGGCGGGCCCTAATCACGACGTGATAACATTGCGCTAATGGCGTGCATAGCTTTCTATTGCATAATCACGACCTGCGCTGTTACTGTCGACGTACTAATTTGGTTTTACCGTATGATGTTACGTTTCAGTTACAAGTAATAATATTTTTCTTATTTTATATCGTGATGATTTAGACCAATATCCATATTCCACAGTTACAATTCCAAATTCGTAATTTTAAACTTAGAAAATCCCCTGACGCTGATAAAATGTGCTAATTGAGTATCAAATTCACAATGAGGTTTTAAATAAGTATTTACAGTTCCATGAATCATTATGCTATTTTAAGAAACATCATTAAAGGATTCATGGTTGAAAAAAATCCAATTGTCCGTAGGAACAGATTCATCAAATGAGACGCCGAAGGAAACAATGATTGACGAGTTCGCACCTCGGCTCGTGCCTTTCTAATTAAGACGACATGCGTGCGCGCACTGCTGCAACTCTTCGCGCTCGTTTAACTCGCAATGCACTCATTCCGCCGAGTGACTCTGCTACACATTTAATTGTTACATGAACACTAACAATGTACCTACTAAACATTCTCCACATTGACATCAAAACAACGATAAAGCAAATTGTATTCAAAATGATGAATACACAAGCATTTCCGTCCCGCATAATATGAAATAGCGTTTCTCCTACCTCTATAGCAGTAAGGAACTTTCATCCAAACAATACTAATCTATAGCAGACTTTAATTTATGATACAACTATAAATTTCTATCATAGAAATGTATTTTAACAATGTCATGACGATAAAAGGGCGCTGTAAACGGGCGCCTCTTATTTCTGTCTTCGGTACATGCTCATTAAAGCGAGTCATATGCGCGTCTGGCGTTCTTTTGCTCTCGCTCGCTTTTCCACTAACTTTTGGGTGGTAGGATGATGGACGACGTCGGTGGTCATATATCATTGTGGTAATATATCGCGAGTGCGGCGAGTGTCGCCATTAACGCATGCGCGCAATTGCCCGTGCTCGGACGCCTGCTTGCACATGCACCAGCGACTGCTATAAGAAGCGTCTCACAAATCGACGCGCGCGACCACAGCTAAACGCGCATAAATCTTATTAATGCTATTCTTATTTTCGTCCACTCTCTCGATCTTGTAAAATCATTAGACTGCGCAGAACGGCACTCACATCGCATCGCCTTTGTTAAAATATCCTAACGTTATATGGAGACATAAAAATTCATATGAAGGAACATCCCAATCAAAATGATATTGTAAATCATAATACGTCTACACAATCGTGATATACGGCTTGGGTGGTCGACAGTCATCAGTTATGAATGTTCTTGTACCTAGTTCGCGGGTCAAAAGCCGCATACCGTTTGCGCAAGCCCGATGGCGAATTGTCAAGCGATCTCGCGCACCGCTGCGCCTCTGGCATTGTCGACAAAAAGTGAGAGGCCGATAGACGAAGCCGCATCTCAGCTTACAACTAAAGATTTGTTGTTTCCGTTCTCGCCGCCTCAATGACTACCATTTTATGTCGATTAGGAGATAGTGTTTCACGCGCCCGCTACCGACACCAGTTTTTGTGACACTCCTTTCTGCTTACAACGAGTTTATTATCGTTGATCAGTTGCTGTTCGTTGTTTTTTTGTTATTTCTGCTTCAACGTTTCGTTGTTCTACTTTTAGTTTCTTTTTATTTGGCTGCATGCTGAATATTATGTACAGTACCCCTGTTCAAACAAGGAATGACAACAGGAAACCGCAGTGACATAAGAGTATGCAATAGGAGCTATTTGTCGACCAACCGCAAGCAATTTTACTCAGTGAACAAAAACATACACCTTTACAAAAATGTCTACCCATTCATCTTTCTCCGACGGAGACATTAAAGAATGTCTCCGTTAAGGAGGGGAAGGGGACGACAGCCTAGTATGAAAGTCGTATGAAGCGATTCACGCTCTACCTTTATTTTTCCTTGTACCACTACAAAAAGGTACTCGATTTTGAGCTCTGTTGTTGTTAAGCATTAGGATTTTTTATTGTATAAACATTTATTATTGACAATTTATGTTGCGGTAGGGAGAGTAGGTACCTAAATATAGTAAAGAGGACCCTCTTAAATAGGAACTACATTTATTGAGGGACACGCTGCACTAATGCGCTATTTGTGAAATATGAACTGGGTAGTTACTCTCTCTAATAAACTTGAAGCCTTCATAAATACGGTCCTGATGGTACTACATAAACTTTATTTATTTGAGTCGTAGTAGGTATGTAACAAACATTGGCTTATAATATTTTGTTATATTCATGTGAGGTTGAGTACTAATTATATGCGTTAATTTGCGATACGATAACACCAGTTCCTAATGAGCGAAAGTAGATTTGTGTCGGTCTCAGCGAGCTATAATTTCAGTTCAGCCGAGTAATTGACGAATAATTGCGTTAATGTGAAAATATACGGTTTAACATAACAATGGAACGGGGAAGTCGATAATATAGAAATGTATATTGTAATAATTTTATGTTCTGCACAAATAAGCGCTCCGACGTAAAATGTTCTTTGTTAGTAACTCTTTGTGGAAGAAAACTTAATAATTAAAGTCCCTTTCAGTTACTCACTGCGAAAGTTTGTTTCATTTGGAAAATAATACCGAATAGACTCGTCTTTAACATAGATAAAATTTTACAGCAAAACTCTTTCAAGTACAGGTAATTTTCCTTCTAACAATGAATAGGGTCAGTCGCTCAATCAATCGATAATTATTAAAAGGAAGTTAACGATCATTTGCGTCCAGCAATTAATTTATTGATCAATTTAAAAAATAAGGATTTCCCATTATTTATTCGTAGGATTTCCCTTATTAGCTTTCTTCGTAGGTGTAGGTTCAAACTATGGAACATCAGTACATAAAATACGTCTGTGTGTGAACTTGTTGGCTTGCAATATTTTGCACTTTTAAATACCTACGTCTCGTATTACCATAATTATCAGAAAATATTTTTGTAATTGTATATTTCTATTTTATCCATGTAAGCGGGTGTCGTATTTTCATGGACACCCTGTGTAATCTGGATTTACCCTAAAAGAAGCGTTCATTGACATTGATTACTACCTAAGGAAAATTATTACCTAATATTTTATTCTTGTCCGTGGCAGACGCATGTTTCCGACGGTGCGGGTGTCGTTCGCGGGGTGCCGCGCGGAGGCGCGCTACGCCGTGCTGCTGGACGTGGTGCCGGTGGACGGCAAGCGCTACCGCTACGCGTACCACCGCTCCTCGTGGCTGGTGGCGGGCAAGGCGGACCCGCCCGCGCCCGCGCGCCTCTACCCGCACCCCGACTCACCCTTCTCCGGGGACCAGCTGCGCAAGCAGGTCGTCTCCTTCGAGAAGGTCAAGCTCACCAACAACGAGATGGACAAAAATGGACAGGTCAGCTGTTATACTATACATATGCTATACCTGCTTTAATGGTCACTAAGTATTCATAGTTTTACCAAACTTATAAACCGAAGCGGACTCTGAAATCTGTTTATTTCCATCACAGTTGGTCCTGAACTCAATGCACAAATACCAACCGCGCATTCACCTGGTGTTGCGACGAGAAGGTGCCATCAACGCGCCCATTACAGACTTAGAACAAGAAGAATTCAAGACGTTCATATTCCCCGAGTGCGTGTTCACAGCCGTCACCGCGTATCAGAATCAACTCGTAAGTACTGTGACAGATTTGGCACACCTTGTTTACTATTGATGTCCATTTGCCACGTACGCGGTTTATTTGGCATCGGGATTCCTGTTCTTAATTCTATCATTTGATTTCTAAAATAGATCAGAGAGACAAACGTTTGAAATCGCATAGCGCCAGTCGGCTGAGTATCGACGAATGCTATTTGAGTCGCACTAATTGCATCTCGCTGAAAGGTATGTCCAGTCTGAACAAAGGGAGGTGGCACATCATTTTTTGTGTATCGGCGGCCACACGCGGGCGACGCCGACGACGGACGGACAGCGCGCCTGACGCGTGCGCCACGGTGACGATTAAAGTTTTCACCCGAGCTAAATATACTGCCCTAGTCGATACCCGACTCGATCGTGTCCAGCGACGTCTCAGCTATTATTGCTTGTGCTTTTTCCATGTATAATTTGCTCGCCAAAGATTTCTGAGAAATGCCCGCTAAATTATGTCAACTTTCAAGTTAAACGTTCTCTGAAACACACGTGCCAATTCCGATCACCAACGGTAAAACATTCGTGAGTCAGTCGGTTGTTGTGAAAATAAGCTCCACAAAAGTTTCTTACGCGTTGTGCTTCGTAATTATTTAGCGTGTGTAACGTATAATGACAGGTTGCGTGTGACTATGAGTAGTTCTTGATTGAGACATAAGTATTCACTAAATTGGACAAGTGGGTTAAGTAACAGAATAAGTGGCTAGTACAGTAAGTGATCCGCTTGTCGCTCCTCTTGTGTGCCGTGGACGACGCGCCCTATCTCCGGCAGCGCATGTGTCGCCACGCGCAATTAATTCTCTGTCACAAGAGCGTTTGGGCGTCTCCAAGTTCCTCGTTTTGTATCATCCCGCGTAGTAAAATAATTAGGACGTTTTGAGGTTCATAAAGGAAGCGTTACTTTATATCGACAACGCGGTACATAAATCTTCATTCATTCGTTAATTAGCTGTTACGAGCTCGGGTTTAATATTACCATTTGTGGATATTTTAATTCTTACATTTATTTATTACGTTTTATGATATACCTACTAGTGATA
The DNA here is from genome assembly GCA_958496365.1 of Subacronicta megacephala. Lineage (NCBI taxonomy): Eukaryota > Metazoa > Arthropoda > Insecta > Lepidoptera > Noctuidae > Subacronicta > Subacronicta megacephala. Next base: position 5,952,499 of record OY292515.1, on the reverse strand, counting down.
CAGCGTGCCATATTTATGTATATAATTGTTTAATTTACGTAATTGTTAGATACGACAGAATATTTATAAAAGGAATATATTTAGAAAAAGTACCTATGTGCGTAGCTATTATGATAGATAATAGAAACTTGTGGCTATTAGTGTAAAGCATCAAGTGCTGTTGGCCACTATATGGAGGCTCTACCTTCGCAGTCGGCCTCCAACGACTCCCCAGGGTCAGCGGTTATTGATTTTCATTGATTCTAACGCGTTCCTAGATTTACTGCCTATACCTAGTGACAAGGCCATCGATTACAAATGTTATGTTGTTGGATTTACAATAGCCACCGAATAATTAAGTACAAAAACGATACGCAGAGTCTGTACGCATTATCACAAAAAACTAATGTTACCTACCTTAAATTAAATACGAAATAAAAAGGATATTTCATAGCTCTCCACGCTAAGTTCAAGTTAATGTTCAAGATAGATAAACTACTTGACGAGGTAAAAAGCTCGATATCAACGCTTCGATCGCAAGTGTCCAGGCGGGCGGTGCGGCCCGGGCGCACCTCGATTTGGCTGACGTCACAGCTCTGACAGCTAAAACATTTGTCGAACAGCAGAGATAGTGTCATTGATAACTCAATCCCTTATAACAATAAGAACACACTTAGCATGTTTGCACCTGCGTGCCAGCCAAGATCGATAGTGCCCGCATAACTTTATATCGTATAAAAAGTAGCCAGTTTAACACTTCATCAAAAAAAGAAACATAATCCTACGCCACTTATAAGCGATAAGAAAATGTGAATATTTAAGCACTATCTAAACTTTAAGAAAAAAGTGTCACCAAAATTTAATGCACGCGCGACGTTTGTTAAATCGATGGGAATGAAACATCATTATTGGTGCTTTATCATATTGAAACGTTGATATAAGATGAGATAAACACTGCACAAAAAATGTGAGGTGTGTTTTTTGTGTGTATATCGCGGTGTGAGACTGAGCGTCGCCTGCGCGCGCGCCGCGGGGAGGTTTCCCGGGAAAGCGCCGTTGGGCCCCGACCCGTTTCAATATTTAACATTTTTACACCCACCACACTATTGTCCTGGTGCTCGTTTTCTCTAGAATCCTTTGTCTGAGATTGGACTCGCATCGAGGTGACAATGTTTGTTGGAGTTTACGCATCCTCAATGCACACAATACGTTTTTTTATTAGTCGATGACTTGTGAATTTGTTATGATCGATTGCCTCTAGAGGATATATCCCAAGCAAAAACTTGCGGATAGCAACCTGCGATGTTGAACGTTTCTAAACATGTTTATTTTATTTAAAAATATTTGGTTATAGAAAATAATCTTTCCTCGAAAAAGTAAATGTTCCGTTCATAGTTATTATATTGATTATGAGAAATGCCACTTTGTTCGTTTCATAATCTTCTGGTATAAACGTCCTTACACCTCGATGTTTTGCTATCTCACTATTTTGTCTCCCAACTGTGTTTTTAAGAGGTCAGCTTTCTTATATGTTTCTTATGCCATTCACCATTACAAAAATAAAAACGATTATACCTACTTACTTTTCCTATGGATACCATCAATCAAAGCCATGGCACTTACACGTTCTGAATAATAATGTTATTCACAAGTAGGTCTAGCTACCTACATATTACCCATATTAACATTTACTGTCTCGTTTGAAGACACGAGTAGTTTATTTGAAACAAGTCTACCACCGCTACTTATCTAAAAAGTACACCACAGCATTTGACAAATACAAAACGTATAACAAAATAAAACGATTAGAGAAATCGTGTCACTAGTTGTGTTGGTCATGCTACATCAAACTATTACGCGGCTTGAGGAGATAATCACGAAAATAACTGCGCACGCTCACTCTCATGTAGATGCAAACACGCTCAATAGAAGCTTAATTGAAATTTATATCTCATTTCTCAGTATCAACAATCAATATTCTAAAATCTCTGAAGCTATTCTCACATTGAGCATCCACAAACGAGTTCTACGCAAGTATAATCGAACAATATAATGAAGGAGTAAAGGCAAACACAATTTCAATAACAAAGGGCAACCATGACAAATAAACATATTTCACGGGCCAAAATGGCTGCGGTCAGGTGTCACGAGGTGTCCCTCCCGCACTCCCCGCTACCTCACCCCCTCACGTTTCTTTTTCTTTACCAATAATCGATTCATTCTTTTGAATGCGATCCTTTTATATTTGTTAACTTATTGCTCGTTTGTAGATCGTTTTGTTAGAATATTTCTTTATTCAATCATTTAGTTTCGTGTGTCAATCAATTATTAAGTGTTATTGATTCATTTCATTTCATTTCATCCTCTCATTCAAATTCTGGATGAATGGAAAGCTAACAATAAATTAACTCTTCAGTAAATTGGCCTACCTTTACATCTATCCTTAATTACTTACTTACTTCAAATGATTCAGGATCATGATCAGGTATCTACACATGATCCTTAATTATCATTTGAAATTGTTTGTTTTCTTGCCATGAAAGTATATAGGCAGATGAACCTATACCCAATTAATAAGTTAGCCATTTAAACCATAGATAATATAAATGCTCACTTTAAAAACTTTGAAATAATAAAAACAACTGATAGGGCAGTAAGTTTTTATGACAAAAACTGGAGAAATTACAATAATTTTAAATTAACCACATCAATTTCACTATAACAGTTCATAATTCAATAAATAATATGGCCCGATAACACGACACGCACATAAGTCAAAAATACAAGAAGTCAACGTACTTGCTTAAGAGTGGATTTAAAATAATTTAAGATGAAATTATTTATTGGGTTTGTGTCTCATTCTCACTTATTCCACGTTACGAGGTGAGTTATAAGACGCTCTCCGTCGCTCCTACCATCGATCACTGGAGGTGTGACGTCACGCAGAGCCGTCGTGTGCGGCCCGACTCAATTTATTGCGTCTGCGCACCAAGCTACCACAGAAAAACTGAACATTTGTATACTAGTCTTTAATTAAATTTACAAATATCATGTACTGTTGTATTCATCTATTTTGGAAATAGACCTACATAGCAAGATACAGGTATCAAACCCACATACAATAAAAAAATTAACACCTATTTATTTTTGTATACGCGGTTCTTTATTTATGATTTATGATAATCAATAATTACAAACTTTTTCTATCTTATCTTTTTGGTCTCCTTACTCACTGACATTTTCATGAAAAAGTACATTTTCAGTTTGATTTACGTCAAACTCATTCCGGATAATATTTTTACAACTAATTGATGCTTTAAAAAATTAACAGATTTTTGAAATGTGGCAGATTGCCTACTCGCTTATATTTCGAGTTTACAGCCGTAACTACGGGCACGAGTGCAAAGTAGACCTTATTCTAACAGTAGGTCCTTTGAAGGACCTCCTGAATCGTCTGAACTCTGAGGCGGTTGAACCACTACCTAACTAATTGACTATTTGGCCTAACATCATGATGAAATTGATACAGGTAACTCTCAAATCAAATACAACCAAACCCGAAGGCAGTTGAAATGTGGATGTGCAGAATGATAGTAAAAATAGTAACAGAGATAGCGGATGATTTGTACAACTTGCACACGTTGTCATTCATAGTGTCAGTGGGAACAGTAAGAGAGAGTCTGCAGCTGATCGATGTATTGGACGAAGACGAAGGCTCATAAACCGGAAATATACTTATTGGGTTGATAATAAACGTGCCTACTTTTTACAAAGATGAATTCTCTTTTATTGCGAATTTCAAAATCAATAACCAAGTTCAATTTAGACACCTACACTGTAGTGTAAATCGGTAAGCTGTTATCGAGGAATTCATTCATATTTTTGGATGTCATCTATTTTGAAACGAATACTAAGTATTCTTGAAAACTAGCTTTAAAGTAAGAAGATAGCCTGTACATACGAAAGTGTGTAAATAAATAATTTCAGTTACTAGATCTCATCTTTAAACTTATGCAAACCTAATCTTAATCTTATCTTTCAAATTATCTAGACATAATTGCAGAGCCTTATTAACAGTCTTGTCTCCCGAAACAAGTTTTGGAAGTGCAATTAATTCGGACTGTTATGAACACTTTCTGGAAATATTATCACATTGGTCGGGTTATACGTCGATGCCACATGCAGCGTTCATTATTTTGGTGCATTTACGAATTACTGTCGATAAAGCATCCGTTTTCTGGAAAGCGTCGTTATTCTGCGCAGCTGTAGGTCGTACGGGATTCACGAGACTTTTGATAGCAGAACACTTTGAGGAACTCTCATTAAACAGCTTTACATTACTGCGTTCATTTAACTGCCATATTATTCAGAGGTTCATAGTCACGAATTAACGGATGAGTAAAATACAGCTCTAATACTGCACTTATGGTTAAGCACTAAAATGTTAAATGCTTTTAAAATAAGTTTTAAGTCGATTAATGCAAATTTGGATTTACTAGTAGCAGTTATTCTAATAGCATGATAGAATGTAACCAAACACTCATGTGAATATTCATCAAAATAATATCTTCTTCATTTTATAAAAAAAATAGTATTTTACTCACAAATAAATAGAATTTATTGGTGACGTTCTTGTAAATTTCCTTATACTTGTACAAGGTAAGTGCAGCTAAATGTGCCTTTGGTGTGTCTACTAATACATCGGTAGCAGATCACTGAGTCGTCGTTCGTCGCAGCACTGCATCAATCAATGAGATATGTAGGCAGAAGGAGCGCGCGCGCCCGCTAACGTGACATTTATTTATTCTTCACAATGTTCCTGTCGTGTCCCGATCGTCGCTCACGTGTTCCTTTACACTGGCACATAGCTTCATCTGGTTACCGTCCCTAAACATCCTAAGCATGCATTAATTAGAATTGTTTAAGTGATGTTACTCTAATTGTTCTCAAAGTAGGTATAATGATATCTGGAAATTATATTTCAAATGTATCATCTCTCTTGAGTTCGTATGTAAATGCTTAAGCAAGACATAAATTCTCCTCAACTCGGCAGTTTCATTTATTAGCGCACGTGCAAGACATCTGTGGACATGTTTTTACTGTCAAATCGGAGTATGAATTGCAGAGTATGAGATTGGTAGGTACTTCCACAAACAATACATCACCACCCCAATAATTAGAGCATCGTTTGCAGTGTTGCGTGCGCGGCGGTCGCGGCTTCTGGCGGTGGCGCGACGCTCGTCTTTCTCTCCTTGACGCCTTTTTGTGAGATTTTTTTGTTTCCCGCCCGGGAATAATGTCATTATGGCGCCTTTAATGTTGTCAGTGAACGGGAGCGCTCCGCCGCCGCCCAGGGCGAACGTTTGTTGATACTTAAATTAGGTTGTTTTGACACGCCTCGTTCTTATGTTTGTACTAAATCTAATAAACGTCAGTAGCGAGAAAGCGTATCATTCATTATTCCGGCGTTCTCTAAGCGATAATATATTTTAAGTAGTTTGTATAATTGAATAGTGTTGTATCGTGGATCGTGTATGTTGCCTGTGGGAGTAGACTGGGTGTCTTTTACGTAAACGGAATTCAAAAAACAAACATATGGCATGGAAACAATTACGAGCGGTGGGACAGCTAGGCATACATAATGCATAATCCTTCAATATTGTCAGCTACTACTCGCATTGTGGTCGAGTCATTACGTGAGGCGCAGGCGCGACGATCGTGTCGCCATTGTAGTCAATGGCGCTGCCAGGTGGGTGTGCAAGCGTAAGTAGCTGCCATGACATGCCGGTGACCCTCGCACTGGGCGCCGCCCCTTTGCAATACGCTCCACCACCATAAATTCGCCCGTTAGAACATAGATACCCTGTAACGCTTTCCAAGGTGTCCTGCATACTCATCCAATCTTATTAAGAAAAGACCTCATTGTTGTAATATTTACAAAAATCTAATTTAAAATTGATAACTGGCAATGTCTTCATCCATTCATATTTCTTGCGTGAATGACGATCTGAATGGTGCAGTGGCGGAGCGCCCTTCTGAACTCAGGACCGAGTTTCTGTCTCGGGACAAATATTTAAATGGAATTTACATATTTGTTACGAGTTGGACTGGTACAAGTGATGGGCCTGAAGTCCCAAGGAATTTACGAGTGATGCTTTATTCATACGAGTCCACGTTTAGAGGTACTTAAGGATAGCACAAAGAGACAAAAAAATAGATGCCGAGTCGAAATAGTACTAAATAGAAGGAGACTGCTGCACATATTTTTAGAAGAGATAATGTTAAATGGGCCACGAGTGGTAACAAATGTTCTTTGTCTAGTTTCCCTGTAACTATTTTCGAAATCATTAGTCTTCGAGTGACACGTTGCTCATGAAATTACTCACCGCAGAACTGAACACTTGACGCAGACCGGTCAATATTTTGTACTGTTTATGATGTTCCTTTGATCGAGAACAATGAGACAGAGATATTTGTCAAGGCATTTCGTACATTAACTGAATTGACGCACCTCTGATGAAGCACTTCAAACAGACGCATAAATATCTTTAACAAAAATTAAAAAGTTAATTGTCGCTACAGAGAAATGTCTGACTGTAATAAAGTAAAATGCTTTATAATGTAACACTAATCATGACTTACACTTTGGCTGTCTATTTACTCTTTGTATTTTTTTTTGGTTTGAAGTTATTGTATTCAAAGGAAATAATTAATTACAGAAGTCATAAACACTCATAAAATGTCTTACATATTTAACTGAGTATGTAAAACACACTATTTTTAATTTTACAAAATTTTCGTCAATTTAACACTTGGCCAGTTACCATTTCCTCGAGTTCGTTGCGCTAAAATCCGAGTAGTGTGATGAACATGTGAGAACAATGTTCAATTAGGTGTCGTGTGGGCGTGAGGGAAGAGCGACAGGTATGCGGCGGCGGGGGATGCCCGCCGGCTCAATCACCAGCTAATTACCGTCGCCGACTGGACACGCTGAAAGATTGACACCACCACGACCACTCTCGATGACTTGTATATAGCTTACCATTACAAAATCATACATTTTTTCTCACCTTCATATCATAAAACTGCCAAGAATATGCTAAAATTAGTATCGATATTGGTTTAATCCGCTTGGATATTAGGCGAGTAGGCGCTATTTAATGGTAACAGGTTCCGTGGAAGATTTTATCGTAAATATTATTCACAAATTGTGTGGAGCCCCAGCGGGGGCGCCGCCACTCAGCAAGGGGGCGATTTTTCATCGACGCTACCTCCGCTCTTCCAAACACATTTTTTAACACCTTGCCCGAGCTTAAATCAAACATTTATTTTGTGGTCCTTTTATATTCTTAATTCAATTATTTCCCCTGCAATTAGGGGACCATTACATGCATCGACAGACCAAACATCAACTGATACAGTTTATACTAATTCGTTAAACTCAATAATAGAAATCTTCCTTAGAAGTAGGTACCTAGTTCCTAATATGCAAATAATTTTAGAAACACGATGGCATTACCTGCTTCTGTACAACAATACTCGTGTAAATGTACTACCTATCAAACTTACATTACGTGGCACGTTTAAAGTGTGCCCGGTATTGTAATATCGTGGTAGTCAACTAAAGTGATAAACCGATGTGGAATGTCGTCAATAAGTTAACCTTATTAGTTGGTGTGTGCTGATCTCGGCGGGTGGTGTGGAGTGCCCGTGCCCGTTCACACTGAGATATGGAGAACCTTTACTGACCCGTTGCAATACAAACAGACGTATAATGAAATTAACTTCGCTTCGTCTGAACAGGTCCTTATGATCGTCGAACTTTCTCTTGCCATACGCATATAATTGAAACGGTGCATATATTAAGCACCCTTAATTGATTATTTACTTGTAATGTATGAACTGAACACTGCTCTCTGTAAATATTAGATAGAAATTTCCAGAGGAAATCATAGTGTCTCCTTTGTTGCAGATCACGAAACTGAAAATCGACAGTAATCCATTCGCAAAGGGATTCCGTGACTCTTCACGTCTCACTGAGTTTGAACGGTAACTATCATAAATAAATAGCGTATGTTGTTAGATATGTCTTTTGCTGATAGGAACCAAATACAACATTTTGCGATATCGATATTTTGGTTTATTACATCGTTGAGAATGTGTATTTTTTTCATTCGAAAGAAACTGTTACTTTGTAATGAAGACAGGGAACTGGAAAAATTACTGAAAGCCATTCCTATTCTCATTCATAGTTCAATTTTACTGGTACAAGTGATAGTGCTACACAGTTTGGTTAGTTTTCCAATCGTTGCATTGGATATGCTCACAGATACAAACATAGCTGTCTGGTACTGATTGATATCTCCACTCGACCAATTATGTCTCTGTATTTATTGCTTCTAAGCCAATCCAGTATTTAATTGCGGGTGATACCGACATAAAGTTTCCACCCGTGTAATTTATAATCTAACAATTTCTCTCACCACATTCGCTTCGCAAATTTCATCTCTTACTGCTCGCTTTTGCATTTCTAATTGCGTATTGCTTCCATGTTCTATTGATGATTGGGTGTTTTATTTTTTTTTGTTTGTCTGTTGAGATACTATATCACGGGGGAGCACGAAAGAACATCAGTCTTCCCCGATGACGCGCGCTACAGCGCCGCCAGTCATAGGTAGATACGATCATACAATCATATTACATAACTGCTTCTATTTACTCGCCAACAAACGTGTCTGATGTGCGGTTCTGTACCGTTTCAGAGAAACGATGGAGTCGATGTTAGCGGAGCAGCACTTCCTACGCTCCCCGCTGCGGCCCTTTGACCTGGACCAACACAACAATAATCTGACGCTGGAGGAGAAGGCGATCCTAGCGGCGCGCTCGCAGCTGTTCCTGCGTGCGGCATACCCGCTGTACGGTGTGCCGGCGGCAGCGCTGTGGGGGCAGTGGGCGTGCCTGGCGCCACAGCTCCTGGCGCAGCAGCACCTTGCGGCGTCGGGGTCAGGGCTGCAGCTGCCGCGGCCCGTGTACCCGGGTGCGCTGGGCTCGGCGACGCAGCCGCTAGCGCAGCACCGGTTTTCGCCATACCCGGCGCGGCGCGCATCCCCGGGCTCGTCGCCGGACTCGCTGCGCGACGCCAGCCCGCACCCTGCGCCGCTGCACCCGCCGCACTCCGCGCATACTCCACACGCGCCACACCCGCCCCACAGCCCTACTTAGTGATAAAACGCCGAATAAAAACCTCCCTGAGATCTCCCCGTAATAATATACGATATTGTATGAGAGTCTTCAAATGGAATGTTTTCTGAGAGAACACAAAAGGAAATTTGAAGTGCGTCGGTGTTTTGCTACGAAACGAGATGGCGTCGTGAACTTCGATAATTTTATGCGCCGAGAAGTGAATAAACTGAGTGCTCCGAGTGTGTGCAGAACATTTAGAAGTACATTTTAAGTCGTGAAACGTCTGAACGCTGCGCGCTTCTGTAACCTTATCGTTACTTAGACTGTGAAAAAGCTGTATTATATTGTAAAATATTATATTATTTAATTGTTATTCTTATGTTCCTAATAGTTTTGTCTCGTAGTGTTGGTTTCTGCTGAATTCATGTTATAGCGAATTAGAGTTAATTGCATTAAATTAAGCATTTGATTGCTGTGTACATTTTGTTTCATATATTTCAGACTTGATATTTAATATTTGATGGTTGTGGGGATATTACGACAACATTAGAAATGGTGCCGAATGACGTAAAACATTGGGACCTCAACATCGTTCAACACTGTTTCTGGCTGATTTTAGGTAAAATGTGCAATACATCAGAAAAAATGTTTTAGTGAAACTTACAAGTTAAGTAAGTAGAAGTATTGATTAAATAATAAATAGTAGAAATTATATTGCTGTCTATGCTTAAGAATAATTCCTACATCCAACTACAAACGGATGCCTAGGTTAAGTACCTTATGGTTACTTTGTAGTTAAATTATAATTATTATAAATAATATATTGCTAAAGAATAAAAAATTAAATGTTTGTTAACATATACCTGCCTTGTTTTATTTATGTACGTCCTATAGGAAAACATACCTATCTATGTAATAAAAGAAGTCACCTCTACGTTATAATGTTACTGGAAAAGTCTGAACTACGGTAAATGCTAAGATGTTCCAATAAAATCTAAGATTTACCAACTCTGCATGGTTAAATTTTTCTACGGGAACATATAGGTACATGTACCTACTCCCTACATTATCATATTTCTACATACAACAAAAATATAAAAAAGAAAATATGAAGCAGTATTTTTTGTATTTTGTAAGTATATTTTAAAATAAAAATCACCCTCTAACCTCGTTAGGCATCGCGGCAGTAAGCACGAATGCTAGCAACAAGTCCTGGGTTCGATCCCCACAACTTAGGAAATGCAAAAGAAACAGAGGCAGCTCAGAGTTTGGATTAGTGCTACGTAAATGGCTATACATGGGGGCTAAACATACCACCAAACTGGGTGTATAGCAATGCGCCTCTGCCTAACCGTTCAAAAAAACAAGCGTGATAATCTATGTTAACATACATAACATACCATCACGCCTGTATTCCCCGAAGGGTTAGGCAGAGGTGTACTTAATGTACACCCACAGTTCGCCGGTATGTTTGGGTCCCATGTAATAGGGGGCGAGCCTATTGCCATTCACCGGGCTCAAATCCAGACTCCGAGCTGCTACTGAGAATTTCATAGAAAAACTCAATAACACTTTGCTCGACCTGGGGATCGAACCCAAGACCTCTAGCGTAGCAGTCGCGATTGGGACCACTAGACCAACGAGGCAGTCAATCTATGTTATCACCCTTTACTAACATCTTACATTTTATTTTTATTTTTTTTTTCGGTTATGCCATAAATATATAAGTAGATACAGCAAAACTGCCTCAATAATCTAGACACAATATATTAGATTCTTGTATTGTGGTCTAGAGGTCCTAAGCGCGACTGCTACGCTAGAGGTCTTGTCTTCGATACCCAACTCGAGTCAAGTGTTATTTGGTTTTTCTATAGCAGCAGGTTGGAGTTAGGATGCGTGCCCGGTGAATGGCAACAAGCTCGCCCCTTATTACATGGGACCTAAACATACCGGCGAACTGTGGGTGTACATTAAGTACACCTCTGCCTAACCCTTCGAGGAATATAGAAGCGATAGTAGAATACAGCATATATTTCGTCACCTGCTACGTTAATTATCTCTTTAATCTTTCTTTGTGATACCTTTGAGTCACAAGCACAGCTGTTGAGCGTGGTCCTGGGTCCGAATCTGAGGTCGGGCAATTCATTATTGGAATATTCTTTGAAATTCTTAGTAACAGCTTTGAGTTTAGATATGACGCCCTATTAAATGAGACTTAAAAATAAACTAGCCAATTATCCTATGTCGAGAAAAAATCTTTCCAGCTTATAGTTGTTATAGCTGAGTTGTCGGCACAAAGCGGCATGCGACTATGGCTACAAGCTGGAAATTATATTTTAAATGGGCATAGGATAATTTGCTTATTTAATACTTTTCAGTGGTTTTTTAGTTCGGTTTTAGTTTTAAAACTAAATTTTTTATTTGTCACTTTTTGGCGTCTTGTGATTATGTTGTTGAATATCAGATACCTACGAGTTTGGCAGTCTATTTCAATCGCTGATAGAATATAACATAAATTGTAGAAGGCACAAATTGTAGAGGGCAAAACATCTAGGAAGGTCGGAATAATCAATCTAATTACTTGTTTGTCTAGAGAAAAGAATCCAGAGCTAAATCTATATAGCCATTGTACAGTCTACCTAAAGTGGCGTTCGTTCACAACAAAATGTTTGTAATTTACAAGAGCGCCGTTAGATGGCAGGGCACGTCACGTTACGTTCGTAACATTATAAGGAGCTTTCACGCAACCGATGCAACACAAGCTTTTTGTTTTCTTATTTTCATGCAGTATTCCATGGGAAGACATAGGACATTTAAGAAATTGGTTTATTTAAACCTATAGTTGAGTAAAGGAGAATTTCATAATTTCTATTTAGACGTTCAAAAGGGCTTGTTAGTTAGTCTTGGCCTATTACCGATATAATTAATATCTTTTTCAAAGTTCTTTGACCTTCGTTTGTAGCAGACAGTTACTTTTGTTTCAATTAGCACTCGTTTGTCTCTATTGTACAAGTGTGACAGATTGCGAAATGGTAACAAATTAGAGCGCCGGCGGGCAATTATGCAAAGCGGTTGTAAAGTTATCTTTAGGAAAACAACGGCGGGCGTCACCCCACGCCAACTATTCAATTAAAATGAAGCAGTGTCGAGGCAAGGCATTCGAGTCACATAGAGGAAGGGTCGACTACATCGAATTAGTTGCGCGCGTGGCTACATTACTGGGACAAATTTCACGTCCCTAGGGCAGCACCCGAGGCCCGCAGGGTCGGGGATGCAACGCTAATCTAATCGGGATTGTAGCTAATAAATGTTGTAGCCAGTGACACGGCCACCAAGAATTTATTGCTTGTAAAAGTGTTTCCAATCGTAGATATTGCTTGGATGACTCCTATTTGATAAGCTCCGATTGAATTTAACGTTTGACTGAATATTTCATTTAGTTTTACCTAGTGCCGGTTGTAATGTTGTTGCGTTAATTAAATACCGTAATGGGGGCTGTTTTTGCTGGGAACAATAAGTGATTGCGAAGTATCTGATAAACTCATGTAAAATACAGATCTACGATAAGACGCAGTTCATCGTTTAGTTTTCTCAGCTGGTTTATGAACCTCTATGTAATCGTATTATAAAAATAAGCTCACACAGTACAAACATTAGTGTTTATCTGTTGGGCCACCTTGGAACATTTCATTCAATGGTGAATTAAAACATAAGTAGATGGAGGTAAATAGAGACAAAGCCTTATTCAGTGTGGCTTATCGGCAGGCCGGTGGAGCGGGGCTTGTAATGCGGCGTTATTGGCCACTCGGCTCATAATCCCCTTTTAAGTGCGGGCCCCGAGTCGCGGCGACGTGCCCTGAATGTTTATGTCCAGTTTCTTCTGCTCGTGAACATTCGCACTCCTTAGTTCTGATGTCGACGACACAGCGTTACGTGCTCGATGGAAAGTGACGTGACATTATTCAATAAATATATGTTTCGGCACATATGTAGTAGGAACATTACATATTATTCCCCTCCAATCATTTTGCAATTATAGGGCCAGGTGGTCAATATACATATCTACTATGTAGACAAGTCGTGATTGTGGGAGAGAACTTCAAACTAGATTCGGAAGTCTTATAGTTATACACTACTTAAGTATGGGGTACACGCTACTTAGTACTATAAGTCTAATAGGTACACTGAGTATGGTCTTAATTTAATGGGTTTTGAAATATTCCAATAATTATTGTGCAATTGTAGAATATCCATTAACATCAAGGAAATTAGTATGAAACATGTGTATAACTTAGGTACGCTTTATATGCAGGCAGAACTCTCTCGTAACCAAACTGGAACAATTATACGGTATAACGTAGACACTTGAACAACAGACATTCCTTCTGTTCCCAACATTTGGGTTGTAAAGAACAATGTTCTATATCATTTACATAAAGCTTGATTTAATACATAGGTACGAAGGGCCCGAGACAGGGCGGAGATGCCGGCAGCCGGCGCTAATGTCGCCCCGTACGCCGGGCGCACACATCTCCACATTTCAGTAAAACTGCAAACGTAACGGGGTAATAAATTCACGTTTATTACCGCAAATATATGTACTCTTACCTTGGCAGTCGCTACCGGAACAAATCGTGGGTCCACCGTTTACGCGGTATATGCGAAACGTGCGTCATGAAATATTAACGTAAACGCGCGCGTTTGCTGAAACAATGCATATAGAATAGGTGAGCAGGCCTCATCGCTAAGGTGGGCACATTATCAGAACGGTGCGCTAATGGAATTGAGCATTTTTATTTATTGCCTGTGTATTCATTGGTCCGTCGCGTTTATGTGTATCGCGGCATAACTCACGTTTATGATTACCTATTATGTTCACGTTATGAACTTTTTTAATGTTTTAAGTCTGCTCTATTTATAACCGAATTAATTGAAATCCTACTATTTTAATGAATGACTATAAAATATTATAGTTAATGGAATTTCTGAATAATCATGTAACTTGTTACCATGACTAATTATTATACTTAAATAAATACCTGCCTAAATTATTTATTTAGAAGAGTATTATTTACTAATTTATAAGCATTGTAATTTAAAACAATGATCATTGTTTGTAAAAGCGAGACATATTGTCTGCATAATTATAATTATTGTAGGTATTTCATTAGGTAATATGTATAAGAATACCCTATTCAAATAAAAGCACCTACCCACTTAACAATAATGCAGTTTCCAGAGCTCGCAGCGCATATTGCAACTCGATAAAGTTATTCGCGTTCAATAACGCGAATGATCTGACTTTTCCCGTTTTTCCTCTACGAATGGCTACTCCCTCCCCCTCCCTCCACACCGTCACCTCCCCCAGGCACCCCTTGCGGTGCAAAGTTGAGGGCATTAGCGTGTTATCGGCGGCAGCGGCGTGAAGAAGGCGCCCACCTGAACCGGTATTACAACACCCCTGACTACACGGTAAATTACGGTCATAGCAAATTTCATCCAACACATAGCTGGCTCCAAGTGAACCACTAAGGACACGGCACAAAGATAACAGGCATTGTAACTACAATGTAGCGTTACCTGCTCACTGTCTACCACCTCTAATAGGTGTAACAGATACTATCTATAAGCGTTGAGATGTGGGGATAGGTGGGAAGCGTGAACGTGTTTTGCAAACCAGCCGAGGAAATAAGGTGTCCCCAATTTTACTTTGTCGACCGCCACTGATAGCAGATAATGTAGTGTTACGAGGGAACTTTGTAAATGGAACCTTTTTCGTTATGTTTTATTCCACGAATGTTATGGTAATTTTGCCGACAGACCTTTGAGAGCAAAACATTTTTCAAATTGTCTGTGTATCTCGAGAGATTAGGTATTTTTTTGTTTATCTGTTTATTATCTACCAAAATACACGAACTACTTGAGTTTGCGTAACACAGATGGTAGAATCCATAATTTATGGTGCGTCTCTAAGTATTGAACATCGAAAATTCACACGCCTATCGTAATGCATTCCTAATCAAATCAATGCGGTCATAGACAGACGCAAGTATCAAGTTTGTGGGGCAGAGGTCCCCGCGGGCCGCGAAACCATTGACAGGTTATTGATACAAATAGTCTACTCCCCCTCCCCGCCACCCCGCAGCCCGCCACTACCCAGCCGCACCCCCGCACCCCGACAACACCAATAAAACCTGATTGATATTGTGTAAGTGCGCTCGGAAAATGTGGGAACTCGATTGATGTTACAGCCAAATTCGATTGGAGGAAAATTGAAAAGAACCGTAGATACAAGGGAGCTTTCATTCTATTTGGGGGTGTTAAAGTTTAAAATTGGTTAGCTCAGGTGAGCTCTAATGACTTTTCTGCATCTGGATTTTCATATTGATAGTAGTCGGAGGCGTGAATAGTCTTGTCTAATGGTGGAGCTACACGTGCTACTTATGGTATAGGCACACGTGTATTGGCAGAATTCACCTGTTTGTAATTATTGGTTTCGATCATCCTTTTACTGGACGTCTTGTTTGAAATTCTTAATACATTACAGCAATTTTTACTATAATATTTACTACGACTTGTAAAGAAATGCTCGCAAGGAGAAACTTCTGAAAACCCTCTTAAGATCAGATTTTACCATTGGTATTTTTCTTGTACAACAACATAATAATTTCAACATATCACACTTTCACAGAGGTTTTCCCGTCGGCCAGGTGGACTGACGACTTGCGGAAGGCAGCTGACAGTAACTGGATGAGGAATGCCGAAGTTCGGGTTCTGTGGCTTCCACTAGGAGAGGCCTACGTCCAGCAGTGGATGACTATAGGCTGATGATGATGATGATGCTGGCAAAGTTTTTAACTTTGTGGCTTATGAGGTAATAGATATCAGGGTACGTAACTACTTCTGGGTACTAGGGTACAACGTATGGCGTAGGTATTGGTCGATAGTGTAACTGTAGAGATGGCAGCTTAGAAACGAACGCAAACCTGTTAGTTATCCAATTAGTAGTCCAAATTTTATTTCTAGTATTTCTAAGTCACGATTACCTCAAACCGCACCTAAGTAACCCTATTAATACAACAAGAGGAACTGCTTTTAAAACTGAACTTATTATATCCATTTAAAAAAATGGTCCTATTTAACCATAACAATTGCGTTTCTACCTCAAAGAACATGGACATATCTGCGTGGGCGCCATAAAAAATATCAAAAATGGAAGCAATAAGACGTGTCACAGACATGTAAATAATATTGCTTAGTAAGTCTTGACGAGGTAGTAGTGACCTCAAGCAGCGTAGGCGGCAATTAACAGCTGATAGGCGTTACAACTGAGACAAGTTGACATGCGCGATTTTACATCGGTCATTAATTCATTATCGAAAAGGCTATCTCGTGTACTGGTGTGTTACTTATCGTAGAACTGGTATTTACCTAAATTTTGACAGGTATGTGTAACTGTGGAAGTGTGTCGAGGTTTCAATAGCAATTTTATTGTTTAACTAGCTATTTCTAGCGGTTTGACCCGTGGTTTAGGTTTTTTTTTGTTTATGCTCGGGTCCTTAGGGTAAACCTGATGCTAAATATATGATGTTACATAGAAAACAACACTGTCGTTTTGACATTACAAACAAACACTTCAATTTTATTTTTTATACACGTAGGTAAGTGGACTTTTTTGCGTCCTTCCTAACATTTAACTGATTTAAGAATGTCAGCGGGGCATAACAATTATTGGTTTTCTCTTGCGTCTACTAATTGTGTCCTGACCCATGAAAAATTTGTAATTTGACCTAAGTTAGAAGAACAAATCGTTTATTTTCTTTCTTTTGTACTACCTAAATAGCTAGTGACTGTAATATATCTGTGTTAGAACCTCCTCCTCGTCCTCTTCTTCTTAAATATAAGTTACTAATTTACATCACAAACAACATAAATCAAATTTTATTTACATTTAATAGCAATCAATCATATCCACATTCACCATCTCAGAAATTAGTCACGGTGGTTTTTTAAATAAAAAAACCGATCGGTAGCCGGGAATTCCATAAATCATCAAACTGCGATTGAAAGGAGAACAATAATTGAGACAAGCAAACAATTTTGCTTAGTAAGCTCTTAGAGCCGGCCAAATGGAATTTATGGCTCTCCGATCAGTCCCATTTTTACGGTACACTCGAGGGTTAACGGGTGCGAATAGCCACCCCATTGTGGGAAAATATCTATTAAATATTTATGAACGTTATATTGAGCTCTGAATATTACTTGTATCGGCAAAATGTAATGTTTATAGTAATGTGCTGTGCGAGTGTTTTTATAGCTCATAACTGCTGAGTAAAAATTGATACTTAGATCGTTACGGTAAAAAATGTAGTAAGTATATAAAGTTATGGAGGGCTTAAAAAATTTACCTATTTATGAATAAATTCAAATAAGTACTCAAATTTAATACACAGTAAAAAGTAAGGAGTGACTTTTCTGAATATTATCATTTTAGTACAGATATTATCATTATCTCCATATATCATTAATATAATCATTTAAGGGTATGTAGGTACATACCCTAAAATGATGTTTAACGTTATGTTAAATGTACCAAACGAAACCAAAAATAATTACAATACAACACCACAATAAAAATCATCGAGCTGTAACGATTGATAGACATTTGCCGAAATCCCCCGACAGAGGCAATCACAGAGCGCAATGAGGATAGTGCAGGGTCGCATTACAAGCGTGGAATAAATCAATTACCGACACCCGCCGCGACAATTACACTTGTAAAGTTGTTTCGTGGTGATTTACCCACCCGCACCGCACACACCCACGCACTCTTACACACACGCACACACGCACGCCTGACCCCTGACGTTTCGGTAATAAGAGTATCAGTGTCGCTGTCTGTTTCAAACTACACTCACAAGCTTATGATACCCCAATCAGGGGATCCTCTGATTTGAGAGAATGATACCTTGACCTCCACAAACAAAACTACACTTTAATCCTCTGAAATAGAATACGTTTTTGCAATTAATGTGTAAGAAGGAACAGTTTTCACAAATAAAGCAACGGATTCTGCTGTACAGCAATTTTATTATTATGAAATGAGTGAGTGTAGAGGCGTAAAATTAACTTGTCGGCGTTGGTCTGAGGGAACCTTTACATTGCGAAATGTTTCCGCCGAGATGTTACGGGCAGGGTAAATGATACTTTATACAGCTGTTGTTGTATCATTAGGTTGGATCAAGTTATGAAGTACTTGGAATCATATCTAACTGTTTAATTAAATAATGCAATAACTTTTTATAGGGGCCTATATTTTGTCTGACTGCCTCGACAATTCATGAAACAAAGTAATAGTATGTTGCTGCAGTGGAGTGTAGTTTACAGATATAAACTAAACACGTTAGTGTGGAAAAGTGACTCCAGAGTTATCAGACACTATCAGAGCACATAATTAAATTGAAGCCTTTTAGGAAAATTGGATTTTAACAGCAGCAAAAGTGTTTTTAACAACTTCGCTCTGTTTAGAGTTTAGACAATAGGTACTAAGAGAACACAGCAAGTCCATGGGCGGCGGTTACCGTCTGCCACAAATTGTGAACATTGTGATTATGTCTACGATATTAGCCTTTTAAACAAATTTTAGAAAGTTACGGCTGCTCAGAAATGCGACAAGCGAAAATGCGCTGATTTACAATACAAAAAGACGTAACAGTTCTACCAAACCAGAGCATTTAGCACACGTCTATTCACTTGAAAAACTCCCACATGTCATCTTAAATATTATTAGGTACTATCATGTCCCAATAGCTTCCTTCACACAAAATAAATGCAGAAAGTAAAGCTTGCTTAGCTATTAAATTCTAAATGCCAGCCAACATTAGCCACATAGCTGCTATAGCTACACCAGCTTATTCAGCTCGGTTGCAGATTATTTTGGCTTAGCTTAGCCTTACCTAGCCTGTAGCTGCAAGTTTAGCAGTCACCACATTTGCCAAACTAGTAGTAGTTCGGCAAACTATTTTCGTAGGTAGATAGTTGCAAGTGAAACTTAGCTGCGTCGTTTTTCAGACGTAGTCTGTATTAAAAGCTTTAAGTGGACACTTCGTGTACAAAATGAATGAATGAATGCTCGTCGTTTTTTTATGGAAAGATCATTATTTCGGACGTCTAAGTGAAATGCATTTGATTTTTTTTTTGTCATAAATATTTATTTTTGCTTATATATATGCTTTTGCCCACGGTTTCGCTAGCGTTAATATAGATTTTCAAGTTTTATGCATAAACAAGTAGCCTGTAACCGTGTCGAGGGTCCCAGCTATGTCTGTACAAAAATTCATAAAAAACGGTTCAGAGATTTACTTAGGCTTGAAAGCATACGTAACGTTGTTGTTGTACACTAGGATTGGAACTAAGTATATTTTCTGATACTACCTTCATATTCTGGTTACTTAATGTCAGTCTAACTTTAATATTAAATAAATAAATGGTGCTATAAAAGCCAAGATGGGTTACCCGAATACTTTGTTTTCAACGCATTCGCCATTTTTATTGCCTATCAATGCATATTATATTTCCCTGATTTAGTTTGCCGACCTGGAAGGTAAGCAAGATAGTTGTGAAACCGAGCTTTGATTAGGATTATTGAAACCTGTAGGTACTTTTTTTGGGGTGAGGAAAATTTTCGTGGATCCTCTGCGGCCTATGGGGTGGTAAGGTCAAGATTAGTACAGGATATCAGACTCGTTCCGACTAAAAACCGCACTAGCCTTTCTTTGCTCTATAGTAATGGCCATGGGATTTATTAAATTAGCCACTAGCATGACAGGGTTAATATTAAGCTGATATCGCATTCTGTACCAGAAGATGCCGTGTTATTTTAATGTTAACTTGATGTGTACCCGTGTGTGCCTTATTTTTTTAATTTATCGTATTACAGCGCTAGTACCTTATTTCTCATTCTTCTTCTAATGATTTATGAATTGTCATCTTAAATAAGTATAGGTTTTTAGTTCCCGACCCAACCTAATCCGGATCATCAGAACCTAACCCTAGTCGCATGCGCCAAAAGATCACCTTAAAAAATAGTAACACTTACAATTGTATTTCAGATGTATTTCAGATGATCCTGAAAATAAATTGGTTTTCATTTAAATATAAATGTTTATTTGTCCTTTCTTTCTCTCAAGAGGTTTTTAAATCCGAGTAGGTACTGGTTTCACATCATAACAATTAGTTAAACGGTGAATGTGCCGTGTACCTCATTTTTCTGTGAAACTTGTAAATAGAGTTTCTCGACACTACAAGTTCAGCATCAATTAAAAAGAGAATAAGTTGTTTTTTTTTCATTTTCAAAACATTTTCATTTAATTCACTTAATACTTCACTAATGTTAATTATTAGCATAATAAAATTGGCTTATGACGTTACCGCTGCTGGGAAACAGGCCTTCTCTCGTTGAGAGGGAGTGGGTCATAATCCTACCCGCGGGTCTAGTGCGGGTTGGCAGATATCTCTGAATTTTTTTGTTCTAATACATGCCGGTTTCCTAAATGGGCCTGTCCTATTCGCTAGTCACATAATGGGTATATACTTACATACATTTAGGGGCCGTCCATTAATAACGTGATGTTTTTTTTTGGGATTTTTAACCCCCCCTCCCCTTTGGTGATACATTAAGACTTAAGTTTAAGACTGCCCCAACCCCCACCGATTATATCACGTGTATTTTTTACGTTCAAAGAATCTTAATATTTTTTTAAATTTGCGGCGCGTTTGCCGAAAAAATTAATACACGTGATATATTACTACACCCCCTCACCCCCTTGTGAGATTTCGTGATTTTTCATGGACCCCTCCCTCCCCCCCCTTTCGAGACTCACGTGATTGATGGACAGGCCCTTAGACGTTTCTCAAGAAATTATGTTGAAATTCTAAATAAAAAAATTATATCACGAATAAAGCAAAAAGTGAAAGCAGAGCCAAACAGTCTGTGTAGAACTAACATTCGTGATCGGCGATGCAGCGCAGGAGTCGTAAAATCCGATGCCGGCCGGAATGTGAGCACAGGGCGACGCGTGTTTAAATAATAACACCTTTTATTTTATAGCCCACTATGTCGCCAGTTCACAGGTTTTGCAACATAAACTCCGGTAAAAGGTTAGGTAACAAAATATCAGCTAACGAGACCAGAAAGTTTGGAGCAGGAAATACTAGAATCGAAAGGTGCTGAAGATATTGGTTATGCAACTGAGGTTGTAGTTCTTCGGGTTATATCTATATAAGCGAGTAAATAGTAATATATTGTATATATTTTGTTACGTTTTTATAGATAAATAAAATAATTATATTATGCAATGAACAAAAACTAAACCTAACTCAATACTATTTTGCAGTCCATAATGTAAATATTAACAGATATTAGCGTAACAATTATGGACCCTATCGGGCATAGCAAAGCTTCAATAGTTCAGTAGAAGAGCTTCGTTAGAGCTAGTAACTTTGACCTCCAAGCTCCTAGACTCGAGTTCTCTCAACTTTACTGAATCGGAAAAGAAATCTCAATTAGGTACTAACTTTGACAATATATTATAAATATTTACCTACCTAATAGATTTGTAGGTAAGTAAATTAAGGTGCTAAATATGGTTATTGGTTTTCCAAATAATTTTTTATCGTATTTAATTGTATAGCGTCTTTAATGTAGTTCATCATAATTATTAAAAAGCACCTTTCCATTATTATTTATTCATTTAATTCTCTAGTAAATTGCGAAATTTATAAAAGATATAAATACAATTATAATCATTAACTTTCCCTAGTAGGCTATCAAGAGGTGTGTCCCAAATTTAACATACCGTAGTTCACAAAAGAAGTAATTACATTTATAATTAAACGGATGTCACTGGTGATTCGAAGAGGCGATGAAAAAGTGGGTGCTAGCGTGTTGATAAATTTAATGCAAATATTGGACCGTTCGTTTCTCTGCAACGTTGAAATTAAGTAATATATTACAACCACTCGCAGTCGTTTTATTTTAACTTCCGATTACCGTTTAATTAATCGTCATAATGTTTTTTAAAGTTTAACGTCCGTGTAAGCCTATAAAATATAAACGAACATAAAACTATAATTGTATATAAGATAATACGTAGGTACGTGTATTATTGTTGCAGCAGTTATTATTATGATTTATCTTACGAGTTACTCAAAACCCTATGATATATTTTATCATTGTTATAAAAGTATATGTATATTATTGTTATGCCTCTTTTATACCCAACCGCGAGACGCTAAGAAGAGTAATATGCTTATTTTGTAAGTGAACAGAATTAATAACTTCCAATAAAATATAATTTCAATACTTACTAAAGTGATTGAAAAGATATTTAAATAAGTACTTAGGTATAAGTTGTATATTATTGCGCCCATAGGTACCTAGACAGCCTGATGTTAACAAAAATCAAATACTTAGGTACTGCTACATGAAAAGGGAATCAAGAATAACATGGGTAGTCTGTCCATTATCGTAAGTAAGAATCACTAAAGAAAAAACTCTTTGAGATTCCGTGTCATATGTGTAATCTTTCGTTATATTTGATAAATTCGGGCCGATTGTGTGCTATAGCTTTGAACGTTTTCTTCGGCGCGGCTTCGTCTTGAGGGTTTAGTGGTGGCGTGATGGATGGACGCCGTGGGAGTTACCACAATGGTGCAGTCTGCGGCGAGATCTTGGGACGATAGCTTTCGGCGAACGAGCGTCACCAAGCGGAGATGGTATCACACACGCGCACAATATGACAAGTCACTACGGATCATAAGGTGACGGTTTGGAGAACTTGTGTGTTCGAGATATTAGATAGTTTGGGAGCTTAATGTTTGAGTTTGAAATCTGAGAACAATGTGCTACTTATGTCATTAGGCATTATTATATTTTCTTAATTCGAATTATGAACTCGATCGATCGAATCGAATCCAAAACCTTACGCTCAATAGGCGTTAAACCCACGACCCAATCATATTAATTATGCAATCCAAATGACAACAATAATTAACATTTTCATTCAGTTACTTGTTTATTGTAATGGTTTGTCTATTTCCTATCCACGAGTTTACATAACGAGAGATTAAATCGAAGCAGCCCTCCAGAAGGTCAATCGAACCAGTAAACATTTTCTATTACTTATTATGAGCAAATTTATCACCACATCCGGGATATAGGGATCCGGGATTCACATATTTACGGGTTGTACCAGTCGGAGATCATAATCATCGGAATTCACGTTATCGTCTTAGTGAAGTATCGCAGGCTGATCCAAATCTAAACCTATACCTACTTTAGTCTTATGATTGGCAAGCCATTGCCCTTGGTTACTCATGTCCCAAAAGGATTTAAGTACTTGCTATAATTCAGCTTCTAGGCGGGCGGCGGTATCGATATGAAACATAGGTACGCCAAATTTTAAGTTCCCATCCAGGAATAAATACAATTGTAAAAACTACATCTCATTTCGTGCATTATTTTTTGCGTGATGTGTGTACAGACATACAGACTGGCAAAAATTATGTTGCGATTATAAAGATCCCATATTAAGTTTTCTTCATAATCTATAATTTGCAGACATAGGCCTGTTACTATTTTATTATAAATAGGTTTACCTAGATTACAAAGATAAGAACTGATATATTCTTCAAAAATTTTGTTTATGGTTAGATTTTTTTAGTATGACGTGTTTGATATACGTTATACTTTGAAGTTAAATCTACTATTGTTGTACCTAACTATAAAACTGATCGGCACATTAAGCACTACCTACAATATGTCGAGTTAGTAATAAACATCTAACAAATTGCCTAATTAGTTTAGGTACATTACCCACAGACTTAAAAAAATACATTGCCGAATATCCTAATATACAAGGTGTGTTAGGAGCGCACCACATCAAACGCTGGTAATGAAAGTGGCGGCGCGGGCGCAGCGCCGGATGCGCCAATTAAACTATCACATCATTCATTACTTTATTACAGAACGTCCCCCTCATCGCACCTCAATTATATGATCGTAAAACTTACAATATATTTTAAGATACAACACAATAATGTGAACTGGATAAAAAAATGTTTGCTCCTCATATATGATGAATATCATGGCATTGCCGTATTCTAAGCTAAGGTTATATCGAAGTTAATAAGATGATGGACGTGTCTTCTCAATAAAAGAAGAGGATATTAAGCCTGCTAATTAATGATGAATTAGGATCTTACAAAATATATAGGTAGGTACCACCTATACTTAATTCGTAAAAGGAAAGGTTTAACAAATAACTTGATAACTTTTCACATGACGTATGCTAAATATGTAGAAAAACTTAACAGTTTCTGAAAGTTCAATTCAATAGCGAGTGTAACGGTCAATTGACGCAAACGAAAGCCTCTACTTTGTTGACATCACGAAACACCTTCACTTGAAGGTTTCGATGCCAATAAAGATAAAAGTTAAGATTATGCTATTTTAAGAACGATAAAACCTGTGCGGTTGATTTGTTAGTTCGGTTCACACGTAAGTATTGGATTATAGAGATGGACTTGGCCATCAGACGAGATACTATAGTAATACTTTATATCAGTTTTGTAACAAAAAAATAACTGATGCTCTAAACACGTGAGCTGCTTTAGTTTCTATGCTCCACATTTTATGGTTACCGAATTACCACAAACCGTCGGGAACCGAGATAAGACTGAAATTAATATTTATTGTTTTCCCTGATCATCAAAAAGATTGTCACATCTAGAATTTTAGTGACTCAATCAATCACACATCCTATTTAGCTACTGGTAGGTATCTGTAGTTAATAGGATATGTTGTACCAGCTTTACGTAAGGATCAATAGTTGATTAGTATAAGTAGACACGCTGAAATAAATTAAAAGTAAATTTATTAAGTAGACATTAAATATGATTTTAACATACTTTCACGCCCGAATTCCCCGAGGGTTAGGCAGAGATATACTTAGTGTATACCCACAGTTCATTGGTATGTTTAGGTCCCATGTTGGGGAAGAGCCTATATTGCCATTCGAGTTGCTACTGAGAAGTTATTAAATTATCACTGGGAATCGAACGTTACCTATATTTAGGAGAGTTTGCCTTGGAATAGCACGATTTAATTCCTTAAAGTCCATTCCACCATAGGACAACCGGCACTGCGCCACCGTTATTTGGTGGATATTCCAACGGTACAGACGAAGCGTTATGCTTCCTCCTTTCTCATACGTATTGCCCGAGAGACTCTTTTTCTGAATCTGTGTTTTCAGTCTCGTAGGTACAACTTGGGAGTCTTCAAATCACTAGCCAGTAGGTTTCTCCTAGGCAAGTATGCTCCATCATCGACCGCATCGTCACTTCTTGACAAGTCAAACGCGAGCCTATTCAATATGAAAAAGACCACTAGACGAATGAGGCAGTCTTTTAATTTACTTAATTTTGAAGTAATTTACAATTTCAATTAAGGCTTATTAATTTTATATCGTTAAGCCCAACTTCTTTGAAGATATAAAGCGTCTGATTAAGGCCCCGCAGTAGACTGCCAAGCATAACATTACCTACACAATTACAATCGGAACGGCCGGCATAATATTTCCCTGCACGGTTCGTAAATCGCGAGACAATTAACAACATTGTTGTCGAGTTGTGTTGATCGTCTGCTTGTACCGATAGTTATAATAACTGAATAATGATGTACAGGAATGTGTTACGTGATGGATCTGTTCTACTTACTAAAGCATCTCTTTATACGATAAAAACTAATCGTGAATAATGTTCTTAGAAGTCATTATGTTTAAATGCAGTATCTTATTAATTCATTCAAATGCATGTTTTCAAGAGGCAATTATGAGACATTAGTACTTACCGACATATAGTGCAAATAGAAATTAAATGAAACCTATACGTTATTGTTATTTCTTAAATAATGTTGTTCTTAAATAGGTATGGAGAGTAAGCAATTATTTAATAACTACCTAAGTATATTTATTAAAATCTGAGTTAATATCTCTATAGCCTCAGAAGGGTAAGGCAGAATTGCACTTATGAAGCTAGGTACACTCACAGTTCGCCGGTATGTTTAAGTCCCATGTTACATGAGACCTAAACATCTCAGTGTTTAGGTCTCATACCGGCGAACTGTGAGTGTACCTACCTGAAGTGCACTTCTGCCTTACCCTTCCGAGAATACAGGCGTGATGTTTTGTTATATTCATAGCATAAGACTTAAAGCTAATTTAGTCTTATTTTTTATAAAAACGTATCATAAGTTCAAGGTCGAATGTTTTTATTCCAAATAAGCTTTTCTCCAAGGTCACTCTATTTAAAAAATAAAAGGTGTAACAATATCCACTGGTACAGTATGTGCATTACATTCAATGGTAATGTCATAGCTGGCCTATAAAACTTGGTCGGGATTATTAAAATTAAAAACTCAATGTAAAATACACATCAAAATAAAACTATATGATGTAGGTATCTACTTAGACATCAATTGCTACAATATTCTCATATTTACACCTACTGTTTATTGTATAAAGTGGTGGTAAACAATACTACTGAAGCCATCTCGAAACAATATTTGAATATTCACACATAATTACCTGAAAATATTGCTTACTCATTTCTACAGGCCCTGTCGACAGCTGTAGATTACGAAGCCCCATGAATTATCTCCAACTCCAACCGTTCGCGTTGACAGGACAATAGCTACTAGTAAAGAAGCCAGTATTTACGATGCACGAATCTATACTAAGTGTGGTCTAGACTCAAAGGAAGTTTTAAATACGGTGTACGTATTTGACACACGATAAGATGTAGATAAGCTTGTTACAAGAAAAATCTCATACTCATTTCTCCTCTTATTTATTTACCTACTTAATTTAAACGGCCGCAGGCCACTTTTACTAATTAAAAACAACACTCTCGCACTGGCTTCTCAGAGTACTTCGGGCATAGATACTGATAAGATCTTCTTCCATTCATCGGAAAAATATCTCGATCAGTATTGACCTCCAGGGAAGCGTTCAGCGCAGTAAGAAAACGAGGTACGCACGGCTACACATCAAGCTATACAAAACCAGTTTATGCTGGTCTTTTATATTATAGGAAGCCTATACAGTGCGAGATCAGTTTAAACTGGCTTTGTATAGGTTGACCTGTAGACCGTGGGTAAAGCGAATTTGCACTCGCCACAATCCGGCAAGTAGGTACAGCAAAAAGTTATAAACTTATAAACATAAACTTCCTTTTAATCCCCTCACAAAACCAACGATACTTTGAAGTTTAAACACATTTAGCGGAAATCGTGCAAAGGTTTCCGTGCTCATCCACGTAAACGCAATAAAGTTATTAATATTCTTATTTTTAATTACGGCAAAAACACGGCTATTTTCAAGAAACGTGTTGTGAACGCTATAATCAACAATACGCGTTTATATGCAATAGTTAAGTTTTTACATAATAACTTACTAGCAGTGACAACCTATAACGTTTTTGAAAAGTAGAAACTTATTTCATTCATAATACAGTTAATGACAGTTATGCAAGGCGATATGAGTTTATTATATATGCGTATCACTTCGATTTCAGAAAAGAAATGAATGACTAAATTTTATACTCTTACTCTAATGCGGGTTAAAAACCTTCAGTGGTTGTTCGCTAAGAAATTTTCTTAGGTATTCAGGTTTCCTCACGATGTTTTGTCATACAGGATTTTGAAAGTCAAAGGCAAAAAAAGAACATGATCATATCATTAAAAGCTATCAGTCATTTAAATGGGGAATGCTATGTTATACATTATAAGTTAGAACTCTCTCTTAAAAAAATAATATTTTTATCACAGTCTTCAATTATTATTTCCAATCCTTGAACTTTGCAGGTGTACGGTAGTTTACCAATACATGGGAAAGCCAGTCTGAATGGTACTGATGGCAACAGATACAAGTGTTTATGAGCAGCACGCATTTGTGGTGCCGTCGCTGCATCGGTGTGATCTCTGCGAGTCGCGGCGAGGCGTGGTCGCGAGATGTTATCACACCCATTAGCGGCCGTCGCGCCCAGCCACTATCTGCATCATCGCCGCAACCTGCACCACTATCAAACATCATAATTCATGCGCACAACACACAAAATTTAACCCAAATATTTCATTAGTACAGTTCATAATCCAGCATCACTTTAAGACACCTTAGATAGACTTCGACAAACGAAACTGATCTTTCTCTATTTTGTAATATTGTTCATATGATTTTTTCGGCGGTGGATTTTTTTAGCATGATGTGTATCATATTTGTAATTTGCGTGATTCGGCCGTTTTCGACGATGATAGCTCGAAAGCCTTCGTCAAACGTCATTTGATAGTCGGAGCTATTCGGGGAATGTCTCACCCACGTAGACTGGATGAAGCCTAATGCGTTTAGTATTGAATACAGTCTGATATCGATCTCGTTCGTAGAATTTCGGCTACGTTGCCGTAAGAAATATGAATGCCATAAATAACAGCTTAAAGAGTTTGTCAGTGATAGTTATAACGTTATCTTAGGTTCAATTTAAAAATGTTTCAATAGACTGATGTGACTTTACAGCTAAATCAGATTTCAAACAAGTAAGTATTCTCAACACAAAATTATTAATTAGCGTATCTACAAGCTGCCAAGTTTCTCTTAGGTACCGAAAAAAATATATTCCTAGAACGTGAAAACAACCCGTGTTCTATCTTTTTGTATTTTTTAGGCATTTTCCATGCAAAGATTATTAAGGCAGTCGTATTTTTCCTTCACTAAAATAATTTAACCCGTGTTCTGTTTCTGCATTTTTTTTAAAAACATCAATTATTATTTAAGATATTTGTAAGCCTTCAAGAATTGAACATGTTTCAAGCTTTAAATCCTTTATCTTTTGATCGAATTGTTTGAAAGTGCAAGAATGTGAACTTTTTACTGTACCACAATAGTATGATGATTATACAGTGTTGCTAGATATTTTCATAATGAGCACTCGTTACATGTAGGCGAGCAAGCGTGATAATTGTCGGGCGATCATCGGCCGAAACATCTGCTACTCGATTGCACTCATCGCCTGCTTAGCATGCACCGCGCCATTTTTTAATTACTTTATAATGCGCTGCGGAAACCACAAGAAAATTATTCGCAATTATCGATGTAATCGATTAAATGCGATTTCATGTTGAACATTTAAAATAATGTAAATCAAATCATACTGCATGGTAATCTAGCATAGTAGCATTGCATATAACAATATTTTAATACGAGAGAACATGTTCGTATGAATATTTATATCACGTGCATCTAAATCACAAGAAACGTTTCAATTTTATTTCGCACAGACGGGTGTTTATTTTTGTTCGAAGCTTTTGATTTATTTTGTGAGAAGTTTGTAGGTAAAGATAATTATAAGATTTTATAGCGAAATAGAGCCTTAACATCCCTGAAAACGAGTACGTTAACACTTTGTATTTTATAGAACCTACACAATATATTTTTTTCAAACGCAAGTTCTACCGATGCAATCTCATGATCGTCCAAATTTCTGACAGTGAAAAAAAAACCATCGGTTCATAATAAACATAATATGTTCATCGTTATCACGATTTATTATGCAAGACATACATTGTAAGCACATTAGGTAAGAAAACTGGTATAATTTACAATGCCATTGCACTTCCTTCCTACACGGAGCGATATCATTGAACAAAGATCGATATCACCAATACCGACTACGTCAAATAGCAACGATTTATGATTCGCGTAGCATACCCGAGTGGCGCAGGCGTCGTGACCGGCCGCGAGCGCAGCCACGGCCGCGGGGGAGGGGGGTGTTGTCGGCGAGAACAAAGAGCGGCAGTTCAAACGTGCCGCCGCGATGCCCGCTAATAAGCAATAAACAAGGGGGCGGAGTCGGGGGGCGCACCTGAGGGATCACCTCGCGCCGCGATACAGCGTCCTCGCGACCTGCGCCGGCGCAACCACACGCCCGATACAGATTTGATATAGGTAACTTATGCACTAAGATTTTCACATTTAATGATCAAGGTATTATAATAGTGATCTAATCAAATTATGATAAGATCAAAAACCTAAAATAGAGGCAATTTTATATTTTTTACCACATATTAAAAACGTGACTTACAAAGATCGATCGCAAAACAATTACAGACTTGAAAACAAAATGTCGTCAATTTAATATTTTCAAACGAAATGACAGAGCTCTTGTATTATTAGTACTAAGAATCATGTCTATGACTACAGAGGAACTCATCGAAGCGTCACCGCTCACTTTTCAGTGCAATTAATAGGCAATAAAACGGTGCAAATAGCGACACACATTGTTGGCGCGCCCGCCATTGAAAGATATAACGCGAACTCTCACGCTCGTACCGCCACTTTTAATCTTAGGTACCTACAGTTTGTTCGAAATAAGTAAGCCGATCGGAAGTAAGCCGTTCCGAACTACCGCGGTGATAAAATCGTTTAATTAAGTGTTTTAATACATAAATATCAAAATCAGTAAACAAAATAATTAGAAATGTGAAAAATAAACGACTCTAATTATCTTTACACCGACTCTTTCTATTAAAATTTACCACTTCTAAACCACTTGCAGATAACTTCCGATCGGCTTACTTATTTCGAACAAACTGTACCTACTTCCCTATAAATGCATTACACCTCACCTTTTTTTTAAAGAAGATAACTTAATTTTACTTAGTTGAGATCCCTAGATTATGGTCTTCACAATGACTGATGCATACGTGTCCTTTCTCAAAAAGGCGATAACTAAGTACATCTGAACTTTAAAAAATACTTAGACATGATTTTCTGAGTTTATTTCGATGATTTGTCAGAGGTCGTTCTTCGGAGGAGTTAGAAAATGCCATCTAGTTGAAACAAATTCATGATGTACCTACATAGGTAGGTATAATAGAAAAAGAATTTACCATATAATTTCAGCTGATCTCGGAATCAACGCCCTGCGAGCCCGGCGACAGCTGGTTGATTTTACTAAGTAATATAAATATTGATCCCCATTTTGTCAGTGAATTAAATCAACTATAATTGTAAAACAATCTCTTTGTCTCAAGTTCCATCTTCAGTCTTCAACATTCTCATAAAGCCAAACCTTCAACTATCGCATAAGTTGGTGGGGTATTAACCCTCAGCCACCGTCAGTGCTCAACCGTCCAGTGCCGCGAAATGGGCCGTGATGGGCACGTTGCCGCCATTATCGTTATTATCGACCGACTGCTCTGTCTGTCTGTCTATGTCTTGCGATCGCCTTGAGCTGTTTCTATTCGCGTTTATGTAAATGTATTAGAATTTACTTAGTATTCACACAGAACTACGGTGAAGGAATAGATAATTGATCCTTTTTATATTTAAAGTAGTCTCCTTTTTTTTGAGAAGCAGAAATTTAAAAATCGAAGTCAGAATCACAAATTAAATATAGATGAGTATTTATGTTTAAACAATAAATTGACGCGGCGGTAGCCTAATGGCTAGTGTGACGGACTTGCAATCATGTGGTTGCCGGTTCGAACCCCACCCATTGCACTACTGACGTGAACCCACTGGTAACACAAGCATTTAGCTTAGTACGAGGGGTTAACAAGAATAATAGTAATGTGTGACCCACATTGCTAGTAAGCTTTAAAAAAAAAATAGTTCATCAATTAAATCCCATTAAGTAGGTAGTCTTGTGGCCCGAAGCGCTATTGCTGCGCTAGAGGTTTTGAGTTCGATACACAGGTCGAGCAAAGTGTTATTGGATTTTTCTATGAAGGACTTAGTAGCAAGTCGGAGTTGAATTTGTGCCCGCTCAATGGCATTATTTACTAGGCTCGCCCTTTATTACATGGGACCTAAACTTACCGGCATTTGGGCTAGGTACATTAGTATACCTCTGCCTAATCCGTCAGGGAAAACTGCTGTGAACTATCACATCTAAATATCACATCACATCATCATCTACTAAGATGATGCGTAATTGGTAGGTACTTACTCACGTTTTAATAAAATCAAGAATACAGACAAAGCAACTTTCAAAAAAAGGCCAAAATTGGCAAGATGAGTAACCTGACCTTACGTAATATTTTGATTTGTAAAAATCTTGGACCATTCAAGCAAAGTTTTGTAATAACGCAATGTTTATCAAAGTTCGCATTCGCACGTAGTTATCAGAAGTGACTAGTAACAGCGTAGTGAGGCAACCCTGCGGCTGTTAGTCTGTCCGGCTGTCGATCACCTAACGACGTCTCCTCTCCGCACCGTGCCAGGGCTGCCACTCAACCGCACGATAATCATGCTACTTTGCACCAACTACCCTGTCAATCAATGCCCTAAATCTGCAAATGCAACACACCAATCAATAGAAATTATCTATTTGTGCTAGTCCTTTCAACATAACATACCATCATGCTCTTCTCGAAAGGTAAGGGAAAGGTGTACTAATGTACACCCATTTTTCGCTTGTACGTTTATCGTCATTTAACATAATAAACCTATAACTCCGAACGGTTACGCAAAGGAGGAAGGAATACTTGCGAGCCTATTACCATTAACCAGGCAAAAATTCCAACTCTACGCAACTACCGAGAACATACAACATACAACCTTACAAGAAAAATCTATATCACTCCAGCCTGGAAATAGAAGTCATGCTTAGACCAATGGAAGATGCTTATTTAAAAAAAATCCCATCATACATCCATTTATTCACAATCTATTATCGATTCCCAGATCGAGCAAAGTATTATTGGGTTTTCTTATTAAATTCTCCATAGCAGCTCTAAGTTTGGATTGTGCCCGGTTGGCATGGCAATGATCATAGGTTCGCTGTGACTGTTTATAGTACCTCTGCCTCACCCTTCAATGAATGCAAGCTTAATGGTAGGTATTTTATGTAGATGCATTTACAAACACAAGAGTCTGGAGATTGTAAGCTCCTATGCACTCAAAACGGCTTGCCAGTCGAAAATCCCAGCATGTAAACAAATACGCGGTCTTTTATTTTCACAGGAAATGTTTTTACATTGTCTTGATTTTACGATTCGCACAGGTGCCACTCCGTATCAATCACTGTGATAGACTGTATATCTATCGCCAATTGTTAGAAACACCGTGACGGAGTAATTCGTCGTTTCCCTTGCTGGACGCGACGATTAGCCCACCTCTATTTACTTGTCTCTCTGATCGCTAGAGCTGGCAGCTGACGCCGGACGCGGCTGGCAGACACAACACCGTTACAACATTGACTTAGAAAAACGTTTGCCACGGACAACCGTTGTGCTAGCTCGGACGAGTGACATAAACATCTGGACCGCTCCCTGATTACCTCAGTAATAGTCCGCGAATTGTCTCACTTGTGTTTACTTGTCTTTGTGTTCCCAATGATCGAATTAGATTAAACGAGTCACGTTCCACGTCTCCAACCGTAAGCATCGCATTAGCTTGTAGTTTAGTTGAATTCTTAAATGTTCCCACAGGCGCAATATGAGTAGATCGCGATCGCATAGGCCACGACCGGGCACAAGGCTTGCACGTGGGCACCTAGAATGTTTATCGTGTTTAATCACTGATAAATCTGCCATACCACGGGAACAATGCCACTATGGGCGCCAGACAAATGAGCAAAATTAATGCCAATAATTTCAAACGTTCCGCCGAGCATAAAGCTCGTCCCAAACAGTACAACATCATATCCTACTAAGGTAGATAGCCTGAACTCGGTTTTCCGATTCCTTTTAATCGACGTCAGAATCTAAAATTAGTTCCCTTTCAGTGGTGTTATTTTGCGCGCGAATAGCACGAACATCTTTCAGTTAACAATGCGCATTGGAACACTTCTCTGACAGGACATTAAATCTTCGAGAGCTTTCTTCGAACTAGTGTTTCCCTTGAAAACTAATCAGTGCCAACCATTATGGGATCAGACTCCGTCTTTACGTACGCCAATATATCTCGCGCAGTCCCCGGGCGAGGAGCGCTGGTCCCCGAGGAATTAGCTCCGACAACGCCACAATAGTCCATAATTATGAAATGTGTTGTGATTCCAAAAGGATATGCAATTTTTCTCAGGCGCCGAACAATGCGAGACGGTAATGAAAGGAGTCAATCAGTCGATGTCTGCGAAATACGCCCGCGCTAATTTATGCATCGGACGGCGCGGGCAGGCCGGCGCGGGCAGACCGGCGCGCGGCCATTCTCTGCTGCTTTAATGTCTCTCACGCAGACACAAAGGGCGGCGAGGCCACGTCAGCGTACGTTGAAATTGTTGTGAGTGCACGTGGGGGCTCACTGATATTATGTCAGTGCAACGTGCATAAAATAAAAACGTACATTCATAGATAACACGCTCATACGTATGTCTTCCTCGCACGATACGTGAGACCTATACTTATATCTTAGCCTCATATGAATTTATAGCGAACGCTGTATTATTTACTAGCATTATACGCACAATTTGCGAAGCTGTCGCAAGGGCCAGCTATAATTTTCCGATGGCAGCAGATCCATCAATACCCGCCTCGGGCTGCGGCCGCTTTCAATTTGTAGGCCGCTTACATCGCCGGCAATTACCGGACGGACGGAAGGCCGATCATCATCGATATACGCGCTTAATAATGCCTAATGACACTTAATAAAGACAGAAAATAAAAGTGTGACGATTATTTATTAGCCGTCTCGTAAATATTAACGGTTTCATAGCTGTGGTTAGGAGTATCGTCCTTGATAGTTGATAGACCGGGTATAGTGTATATAGATCGTTTATCAAACTACCTGTTATTGTATCATGCCTACTTATTATATTTATAGCAGTAAATTGATAGCTTAGTTTTTTCTAAAAGCTGCAATGTTACGTATACTACGTTCTCTGAACTATAAAATGGACTCTAAATGTTGTCACGATATAATTGGTATCTTGACTTTACCTAATATTGCTTGTAATAAAACCCAATTTCGGAACAATGAAGAATTACAAGTCACATAAGGAATCAACTACTAGTTCAGTATAGGATATTGTTTAGAAATCAATGAAGCGCAACAAACGGGCTGGCTACCTTTCTGTATTAGGTGATGAAGATCCTTTTTGGGGTAATACTTGAAATCTTTTAACAGCGGCAGCGTAGCAAACTTTATTATGAAATTCTTATCGTTTAGTGGGTGCTGTTTTTATCGTAGAGTGAAAAGTAGAGACTGGCACAATGAGCTACCTTACATGTTGGCTGATTGTTATGAATGAAATATCATTTTAAATATTATACATAAATCTGACGTTGTTTAATCTTGACAAAATCTATACAAACGGTGACTAGTGCCTCACCCCTACATATCAAATATACAATTTGATCGAAATAACTGCGCGCGTCTGAAGTTAGCCGTTCGTCAGTTTCACTCGCCACTTTTGTTTTTTTTTGGTCGGCTCCGAAAGACGTGGTGTTAAATATTCTAACTACTCTTTATACCATCAGCTATCTGCCAGTGTAAATCACATCTAAATCGATATATCCGTCTCGCCGTAGCCGAAAAAACAAACAGAAATCTGAAAAAATTGACGGAAATTTTCACAATTCTTTTTTTTTTGTTCTTGGTACCGGATATACTTACTGTCACATGCATAAAGTGAAAAGCTTTTATTTTCGCATTACAGACGGATACTTCGATTTTATTGATTTTAGGTAAAAAGCGGTTATTTTGATATTACAGGAGTTAATCATTGTTATTTTTATTTGTATAGATAAGTAATAAGCCCAACCTCTAACAGTCTATACCTACACGTACTTACCTTTTGTGTTCGGGCAGGTGTCTAAATTAGAACTCTGGTCGTGTTTTATGACTTTAATTAGGTGATTGGCTTTCGTCTATTTAACGCCTAGACTTTTATATAATACCGGGTCAATAACAGGACAAGCTCCGATATCTATGCTCCATTTGTCATCTTTAGCCTTTTGTAAGAGACGTATATAATAGACCCGGTTTTCAAAGACTTTTATTTATAGCAACAACCAAACTTGGATCTTTATACTGCCATCTATCGGAAATTACAGCCAGGAAATTTTATGTTTTCAGTAAAGCCTTTTATCTCTTTACTTTAAAACGTTTACCAGCGAAGAAACGGCTTGTTTAGTGCCGTCTCACTTCGTCGCCAAAAAACAAAGAAGGCTATATTTTAGGTTTTAAAAGAGTAGCGTTTTGAAAAAAAAAATGTGTAGTGTTTTGTAAGAAAACTTATATTCATAATCAATTATAATAATTGGTTTCGCCCGAATCAAAATTAAAAAGTATTATTCTTCGAGTCACAACCTTATTTCGTTTTGCAACTTTCATACAAATAAGTCGGACATCAGTTAACTTACAGTTACTTTGTGAGACTGTACCTACCTTCATAAGGTTATTTTTTAATTAGCCCGGTTGATACCACTGTTAGGCAGAGCCCTCCCTTCCGTCCTTCCATTCCTCGGTTTAAAGCTATTATTCTTTATCATAACGTTTACATATATAAAATAAAACAACACTTCAAGTATGATTTCTGTTTATTAACACTTAGGGCTGAACCCTGATATGTTTCGCTACTTGTGCGCGTCGCTCGCATTTCGTTTAAAATAGATACTTACACATCTCATTACATCACTTCACAAGAACAAAATATTTTAAATTGGGAAGGAAGGTAATAAAAGCATTAAATATAATAATTACAATAGATTTTTCCATATTTACAGAATTTTCTTCACTTCTGAAATCGTAAAACAGATAATCTGGACCGCTGCAAATTTGATGGTCAATATATTGATAGAACTCAAAGGTACTTCATGAATAATTATGTTATTGATATTTAAGGAAGCAAAAGACAAAACATAAATAAACACACGCTTTCTAGAATGATCTCCCTTAAATAGTTGTCATTCCACAAAATAAAAGCGATAATTGAATAATGTGCTTTTTAGTAATATTTTTTTTTATTTGTAATAATTTGGTTTGTTACATAACATTTATTCTTTGACTTCCCATAAATGTAGTACACACAGCTACAGGTCAACCTATACAAATCCATTATAAGCTGATCTCGCATTGTATAGGCTTCCCCTACAATAAGAGGCCAGCGTAAACTGGTTTTTTATAGCTTGATGTGTAGCCGTGCGTACCTAGGTTATTGGTATATTAAATTCTTACATAATACTTATGTAGGAGGAAATGATCTCATTCAATTTAAGCAGTTAAGTATCTATATTATTATTTAAATTCTTTTATGTGATTGATAGGATGTAATAGATTAACACTACCGGAGATACGTGTTTCCGCCTGACACTTATTTTATTTATAAACGGTAATATATAACGGAATAAAGGTAGATTTTCTGTTGGAGTGTAGAATTTTATATATACAGGAAATTATATATAGGGATATGAGGAAGAATATACGGGAAACTTTGCCCAGCAATGAGATGATAGTCCAAAAAAATTAAGTATTATTTGAATTCATACAGACTGTTTAGATACAATTTCCAAAACTGGTTATAACCAATAAATATAATCACGTAAAGTGAACTCAAAGTTAAATTATAGTGATGTACCTTGAATTCACTTTACACTTAAACAAGTATAACCTCAAGAGCTCTATGAATATGTAACTCAAATCCCATTACCATTATTACTTATACCCTCTCCCTATAAGCTTATACAGTGACATTGCATCGTAGGGGAAGCATTCGATAGGACATTAATCTTACATACAGCCATTTCAATTTTGAGTATAAATTTATGACGTCAATACATTAATAGTTACTTTTTTATGCGAAGAAAACTTATACAAGGATGTATGATTACATTCCTGTGCTTAGGCACGAGCAATAGTATCATACATTCTCCAAGAAATAAAGATTAAATTGAATATTTAAATATGACAATGCGAGCTTCCGCGACACATTTCTCTACTAATACATTACTTCTTCAAACCTCTTATCATTTATAAACATCTAGGTGACCCACTATGTACAGTGCTTATCCTACAAAAATAATTTACTCAACCACTATACAGTACATACATTTTTATATATCTTATGTCTACAAGTAGAATATAAATAGTCTTATGTAATACAATGTACACACAATACATATAGGTACATTATAGATAATGAATACATCACTTGGGTATGGAATTTGTCATACAAGACGTTTTTTTTACAAATTTATGATACATGTCATGTTCCAATTTCTTTTATGGTAATTAACCACACAATTGTCGTAATAATTATATTTTTGCGTTCGTTACGCTCGA
The DNA here is from genome assembly GCA_958496365.1 of Subacronicta megacephala. Taxonomy (NCBI): domain Eukaryota; kingdom Metazoa; phylum Arthropoda; class Insecta; order Lepidoptera; family Noctuidae; genus Subacronicta; species Subacronicta megacephala. Next base: position 5,914,004 of record OY292515.1, on the reverse strand, counting down.
TGCATTATTTTCTCTAGTTTGGTTACTCTATTCAATTTTTGTTAGCTCTTCAAAAGTATCGTAATGCTAATCGTAATTTCCAACGAAACGATTCATAAATTCCATTACAATGGAATTAAAATAAGTCTCTGAAATTTCTAGTCTGTTATAATATTATGCTGTGAGTATTATTTATTATTCAGTATTATTTTATTTTTAAATAATACAAAATACTTCTTATACTTTATGATAATTAAAATTGAAGTGGTTCTTTAGGTCCAGCAATCTTGACAAATTAACAACATATTCTGGCAAAGCTTCGAATGGGAACCGTTTTTAATTATTTTATTATAACAACATATAATTGACACATAATTAAATATTGACACTGTAGGAAGACTCATCGTCAACTGTTCTATGTGGCATCATATAAATGTGAGGATTAGTAGTACTTTAAAAAAAAACGGCATTAGGGGTCACGGAATTAAGATAGGTCGTTACATTATTTTTTCAATAGGTAAGTACTAAAGTATTACTTTATGGAATGTCAATAAGTAATCGAATATTACAGGTATTTCTTGTAAACTTACTTTTCTTTGGTTTGTTAGAATCAATAGTAATGATGTAATTATTTATTGAAGATAAAGAAAATCTTAGAAACGAGAGAAATAAAAGTAAATTAAATACAAATAATTCTGTGCAGGTAACTATTGTTAACTATATTTGTTTCACTCTACATTAATATTAATTTCAATATTATACTTTCGGGTAGGAACCTTGAAATTATGTTTTAAAGTACACAATATTTACCTATTTATCAACTTCTTAAACTACTCAGTTACACACTCGTACATTCGTCTATTAAGGTACTAATTTGAAACTCTCTTAGTCATTTACAAGCTGATCTTTTAATTTATAAACAATTAAACATAGTCTAGTCCAGTTCTTACTACGAGTAGGTACTTGAAACTTAAAGAGCGGTCGTCACAGCACTTTTTCGTTGAAACCTTGGGCGCTACCACTAACTTTTGAATCCAGTCCAGTTAAGCGTAATTTTCCTAACTCAATAAGGTATTTTCCCTGATTAACAACTTCTTAAAATTTGTCAAAATTTTAGGTAGTGCTAAACCCGACTGGAAATAGAATTCATGGTAAACCACCTTCCTGGTTATAAAACACAGTCCAAGGAGTATCGGCGTAAGTTCACAGTGGATGTCTTGGCGAGGGCGAGTGCTGCGGGCGTTGCACGGGCTGCGATGGTGCTGCCGGGTGCGCGGGCGGCGGGTAGGGGCAGTAGCGCAGCGGCGTGGGTGGCTTCTGCAGCCACAGGTCGTGCGGCAAGCCCAGCGGCTGCGGCCAGGCGGCCGGCCACGCGCGCCCGCCCAGCGCCAGCAACTGCAGTGCGGCTGGGGAGCGCGCCCACGCCGCGCGCTTCTCTGCCTCCTCATCCGCGCCGCCCGCGTACAGCCGCAACGGAGACCGTAGCAACTGCTGCTCCATCAACATCAGCTCCATTGGATCTCTGCGGAGAATGAAAAGATAATTATTAATAAAATATTCATGTAATCTTGCGGTAGTCGAACCTATATATCATTAACTAGTAAGCCATTCTGAAATATCCGGGAGCTCTTATAGGAAAAGTATTTTTAGAATAATATTCATATTGAGACGAAGTTAGTTTTCTGATAGTAATAAGACCTATTTCGGTAAAGTCGGCGTGAGCGCACGATCGCGTCGAGTTCCGCGAACCTGGGCGTTTTGCGAGTCGAGTTGTTCGTTGGGTTTCATCGGTCCGTAGTCTATAAAACTGAGTTCGAGGAACGACACCGGCCACCGGCGGCCACGTGGCGATTTCAAATCTCATAAAACGTTACGAACGTCACACTAGGAGCTGTTATGTAAAATTCAGCCTCGATGAAATACGACGTGGTCAGCTTTGTTTACGACTCGTACGCTTAGCTGTGATTTACAATGCCAGTATAACTCCAACATTTGCAATAAGCAGAATCTTTAAATAAAACACCTACCTCGACATATTGTGGGGTAAGCATTTTTTAATATGCACTCCCCATATGGAAAAGTGTTAAACAAGGAGTATATCGCTGTCGATTGTTTCTTCGAAGCGTCTTTACGAGTAGTGTCGCAGTTAACGAGGCGCGGCGCGAGCTCGTGCGTGAGTGCGTCCCTTTACTGCGCCAGTGCGTGATGCCCTTTATCGGTTCCTGGAGGTTGTCGCGACCGCCACCGATCACGCTTCCCGTTAACTCGCTATTTTTGCATCTCTACGAAACTATTGACTACTACTCATAAGTGTGCAATAATGCTTCTTTCACGCCTGCTCAATAGGAATCTACTAAGTGCTCGGCTCTTTACCGTTTCCTACGGGGATAAACTCGCTATAGATCGAGCGTAAATCTGAGGAGATGTTATTAATTATGGGCTTTGTCTTGAGATACGAGCGTCAGTCTGAGAGCGGTAAATGAGCGTGACGACACGGCGTGCTCGAGCTGAGCTTCAAAATTGGCATGACATCACGAGATGCCGTGTCGAATTTAATCTATCACCGGAGCGGCGGCCCCGGGCGCCGGCGCGTTCTCCCCGAGAATTAAAAACAGGTAGTGCCCACACACGCTAACACATATTATAGATTTTTTATTGAACTCCCTAATTTCTATAAAAACTCATAATAGCAGGTATCATTGTTATAATATAACCTCGAATTAACCACGTCTCAGCGATTTCACACGGATTTACCACGTGATGGTATTTCGAATTTACCTTTCTCTGTAGACGAAGAAATGTGTAGAGCCGTAGGTAGCTCTACAAGCTTTATGGAATTATAAAACAAATATTAAAGTATTAGTAATGGAATTATTTAAATATATACTGAAATATTAATGTCGCATACCGAAACCATTTTCCTATTAGATTTTTGGGCTAGGTCTAACGTTAATTTCTAACCTTAGGTAGGTAAGTAGGTTCAATCTTCGTGCCGGAATAGTCGAAAGAAACGCGTTTCTGGGCCAGAACTTTTTAAAACTCATGCCCTCGACCAAAAAGTTAATTTTAAAAGCTCTGAATATTAAAACATTTTAACTTCGTGCATAATTGCAGGCAATCAAAAGCTGTATGTTAAATTGTGAACTAACACATTCCGCACCACTAATATCTTTAAATTTACACTTACAGCTTCAAGTTACAAAAGGTAGTAAGCGGCATGGTGTAAGTGTTCGGCGAGGGCCAGTTCGACCGGGTGGTTATGTCGTTTCGGGTGCTGCGGGGGCGTTAATGGCGTATTTATTATGATCTCGGTATCAGCAGTAATAGCCAACACTCTCCGCCGGCAAATTACAGGGCGGCGGCTCTTAGAGCCCGCCATAGGCCCGGCCAAGCTCGCGCAGCCTCTTATCGATATCTTGCGCCGAACCTTTATCGATATTTGCTCGCAAATGCATAATGTGTCTATCTGATAAAAATGAAATATTATTTCCTTTTACTCGTAACATTTTGCTTAGCGTAGGTTATTACCGCTCAGATTTAATCGCATTTCCTTAGACTAAACCGTTTCCTATAAACATCATATTAATTCTTATGCTTCGGTTATTTATGGTGTTCATAAAACTATTTCAAGAATGTCAATTTTGATCTATTCAAGAATAGTCCTCGGGTTGCCTCCTGTAAATCACTCACACTGATGAGTCATTACAACCTAAATAGCAAGAAATATTGGGGCAATAGCTCTTTGTCTATGATCTTGTAAATAAATGTGATAGATGGCTGATATTTAAAAAATACTTAATGTAACGTAACTGTGAAACACGCGGCGGCCCGCGGCCAGCACGCGGTTGTCGTTAAAGTTATTTCTAGCTCGTAAGTGAATCGCATGCAATTAACGAAGAGGTGCGTCCAAGCATAAATATAACTCCTCGCCGCTAAATATCAGCTCTGATTGAGCGAGGGGCGGATCTTATTAATTAATGGATGAAAAGCCGCCTCGACCACCACGCCAAATAACTCCACCGCCCGATTCTCACACAATGGCAATTCATCATACTTATTGTCTGACGATTTCGGACGTCAGCGAAGGAAGTCATTAAGGCTGAGCGCCGTTAGGCGTTGTTTTAAATATTTATATTTATGACGGTGTGAATTCGGCAATCAGAATAGAAAGTATTTCGTAGCGAAATGCTCGCATTGAACAATACAAACGGAAGTACTTAGGCGGCTTTTAAATTTAACTTACACTCGTCAAATCAAGTGATACGAGTGACAGACAGCGGAGTGGCAATTCTCGTCGAGATTTTATCGATAGAAGTGCGCGTTGAACTGAATTAACCGCTGTACGTTGAGCTGTGCGAGGTGTGAGCGCAGGCGCACAGTAGCGGAGCGCCGCGCGGCTGACACCAATCAACGAAGCACGCGATATGCGAACCTCTAATTATTCAGCTATTCATTCCGTTATGTTCGATACAAATTTCCAGTCGAATGAGAACGTCAGGAAACATCATATACTATTAAAATTAAACATTATTATTTTCGAGTTATCGTCGTAACTAAAAGATTTATATCATACTTTAAGAAAATTGAGGCAAGATAAGAATTCCTTTACCAACTATACTTATAGATTATTTTCCAGCATTTAAGACACTTTTACTATTATAACAATATTCTTAAACATCTGATATCCGATATAGAACAAAATCAAGCACCGGATTCTATTCTTACACAGAAGCAAAGTGCGCAGGGTAAACTTTGTAGAGTCAGTAGTCCACATTAACATGAGCAAAGAAGAGGCCGGTAGGAAGCGGTAATTGCGCCGATAACATCTCGAATTAGCCGTCAATCACTGGTGAGAACTATCATCGAGCCGATGCCGTATCAATTAATACAAATCGGTGGCTACGCACTGACGCCTACGTCGATTACATTATTAATAGGTCCGATAATTCCGCCCGTCATGCTACTACTGTTCGACAAAAAATTCTTAAGAGCTAATGCGGGAGTTTTGGTAAGTAGGTACCAACTCATTTCAAAGTAAAGAGTTTTTACAAGCTTTAATTTTATCAAGTGGATACGAACTTGTCAACTTTTACTGGAAATATATGGTTTAATTAATATATTTTAATGGTTTTTAATACGAATTCCAAGCTTATCTACATATATGTCATGCCTTAAAAAGACATAAAGTAAGCTGCCATACAACCTTGTATTTTAATCAGTCGAGTGAACGTCAAATTGCTTTAATACAATCTTTAAAGGTGAATGGGTAATTGTTTATGCATAGTCAATTCAGCAGGTTGTTGACAAAGTATAAACACGTGAGCGAGAACGCGTCAGTCCACACCGCCCCCGGAGAACCGGTCCGGTCCGGCCGTATGGGCATCACACCGATGGCCAGATAATAGAAATGCGCTTTAATTTGTCGTTTAGGGCATAATGAGGAGCGAGCCCTGTGATTACGCGCCGCCGCCGCCGGCTCCGGCCGCCGTTGACGTGAGCTGTTTCCACACGCCGCAACCCGCCCTCCGCTCGCAACCAAGCAACCTCGAACGTGTTAACACGAAACTAAAGACACTTCCCTACTGGCCAGATTTTATATAAGTACCAAGTAACTCCCAAACTTGCTGTTGCCCGCAGTTTCACTCGTATCCTAAAGGAGTTTTTGAAATAAAGTTAGCTAAAACTCCTTCTCCAATGTCGCGCAGTCGGGTAAAAAAGCTATGATTGGTCAGGTGCATAAAGAGAACTGTGCATTTTACTGAAGAGCGACGGTATTATCTTCATAAAAAGGAACATTAAACTTTCAGAAATAAATATAACTTCATCGTTACTAAGGCTCAAACGATACTCCTGTAAATCTCATCCTCTCCGTTCCTTAATATTACCCACTAGTTCTGCTACCAAGTTCCAAATATCAACAAATTTCAGGGGAATTGCTTTTTAAGCCTCCTTGTTCCCACATTTATTTTTTCAGTAAAGTTTAACAGTAATGTACCACGTAAAGGCACCCTAAGAGTAGTCCGTTGAACGTGAGTCGAAAGTAGTGGTCGACTCGTCTCATGGGAACGCCCGGCCGTTCCTCGAGGCGCATTCTCGCCTCGCATCGCGATCACCCAACACCTCGACTTAATGAGCAAAACAACAATTTCGCTAAATATTATTTTTTACTATTAAATTACCGTACCTAAAGATAGATTTCTGATCTATATCTTGGACGCTGAATAGTTCGACTACTAATGTTACTCGTTGATTGAAGACGTAATTAATAGATAATCGAAAAGATAATAATTGGCAACCCTGAAGCGCTTTTTAGAATTACATACCTACTAATCCATACTAATACTTAAAACTGCGAAAAACACGCTGTCTGTTTTCTACATTTTCACGCCTTAACCACTGAACCAATCTTGAATAAATTTTAGTATAAAAAAATAGATTGAACCTTGAAAAAGAACATAGGTTGCCTGTCGTCTCAAAGAGGCCTTTGCACTGATACCGTAGGACAAAGCAAATTTTTCATAAAGGCAAGGTAACAGAGATCAGAGGGTAATCGGACCCATAAAATAAGTACTTTTCTAATCATCGTTATCGTTATCTCCAGCCGTGAAAAACTATAACAAAATTATTTCGTCATTTGAATTACTTAAATTCACATTTCTTTAGGCGTTAAGGTATGTGACGAGGCGATATTTTTCTCTACTGAAATTCCTTTTTATTTTTTCGTACGTCGTAGGTAATGTTATTTCGCACTTGGCTTACAAGAATGCGGATATCTTTAACAATTATAAGTCGCACAAAGGAACGTTAAGAATTATACTACCTTCGTCGTAATAGTTTTAATACCTAGCATTTACTCGCTGTAGACACCCCTCAGATTTTTAATACCTTCTTACAAGGCGACAAGCCGACTTCAGAATGGCACACTTGCAAAGCGATTTATATAACATGGCTGCATAAAAATATTTCTAAGATCGCTAAGGTATTTGTTTAAAATATATCTTTAGAAAATATTACAAAAGTTTTGTCTGGAAGTAGGCATAAGTTAAGCATGGCTCTCATGTAAACAATAGGATATTTAGTTACAAGAATTACTAGTGCAAGTCTATGGTTAGTTATCTACCGCATAACGTTAAATTTAATAGTGAAGTTCGAGTTGACTGCCATAACTTATGGGATGGTAAACAGTTAAAACATTGTTCGACTAGGTTCTGAAGAGACGTGGATGTTTAGAAAGTATGGATATAAGGCTTGGCCACACAAAATGCTGTATTAGGCTCAGATGTATCTGCTATTGTACTTATAGATAGCCTCACTTCGAACCTATTTACCGTAAATTACCATAACAATGTGTACTTACATAATTCTTCCTCGACTAGACGTACCTAAGTGTGTCAGTTTATCTAGGATAATGAGTTGTATGTACAGAAAAACCTATCCATAACACGGTTATGTTATATGATAAATAATGATAAGTTATAAAAAGCTGTGACTTATTTTTATTTTTACTAAAGACAAAACGTTTTTATTACGGTTTTTTTTTTTTTCATACGAATCTTCGTACATTTTCAGTAAAGAAAACCGACTACAAGTATTTTGTGAAATAACATAACATACCATCACGCCTGTATTCCCCAAAGGGTTAGGCAGAGGTGCACTTAATGTACACCCACAGTTCGCCGGTATGTTTGGGTCCCATGTAATAGGGGGCGAGCCTATTGCCATTCACCGGGCACAAATCCAGACTCCGAGCTGCTACTGAGAATTTCATAGAAAAACTGTACTGCTCGACCTGGGGATCGAACCCAAGACCTCTCGCATAGCAGTCGCGATTGGGACCACTAGACCAACGAGGCAGTCGAGGCAGATTTTGTGAAATTATGGTGATAATTCTCACCAACTTCTAAAAAATTTCTAATTAATAAGATTTTTTCTAAAATAGCCTTTTTGTAATGGTTTTTTTTATCAAACCCTTTTATCAATTTTAATAGGTAGTTTTTATGAATCAACACCATGTTTAAGATTATCTCAGAAGGTAACTTTACAGGTAAAGTTCAAGCTAAACTTGACAAATCTCGATGAAATATTATAGGTAATATATGCAGACAAAGTGAAAACCTACTTGTTTGGTTGAAGTCTTAAATCCTTTTGTGACGCAGGTGAAGCCGCGAGCAAGATCTAGTTTACCATTAAAATTGTAATCTTACAAGTTAATTGCACTCGTAGGTACGGTGTGTAAATCAAACAACGAGATGAAATTGTGGAAACTGAACATCATGTGTCATAACTTCCCACGTCTGTCCCGTAAAATAGGCGATTGTTGTGACGGGGAAAGGTGTCGAGGTATCGACAATAGGAACATATTGACTTTAATATTGAAAGACGGAGCTATAAGTTAATACAATACAATACAGACACAACGACCAAGGTGTTCCAAGTCCTGTTTTAAGTTAATGATAGTTTTAAACAAAGATATTACATCTATAATGTCAACTTTATTAAATCTATTTTAAAGAGGGCATATACGAGTAGTGCCTTGAACAATCAGTGTCATGGTTTCGGTCCCCGAACAGAATAAAATTTGTATCGCCTAAAGATTAAGAAGAGTTGAGAAGAGAAGAAAGAAGAAGAGTTGTATCAATAGGTCAAACAGCATGCATAAGATGGAAAACAGTGGCGGTTACTTCAGCAACAAACGCTGAGCTTTTGAACATTATTGCTGAGAAATATACCTAATATTAACTGAACCAAACTGTTGATTATATCTAAATGTCGACAAATTGGTGCAGCGATAAGCGTGAGCCGAGGTAGTAGGTGCGATAGAAGAAGATTTGGGTTGCGAATAAACGAGTCGAGCGAATTTGTAAATACAGAACGAGGAACCAAGTAGCACAATGGATATAGTTTCCAAACTTTTCGATAGGTAGGTATATTTCTTCTGTCAATACAAATTGGAGTTTGACAACTTTGACTCTCAACTCGACTTGATTACAGACGACGGTCTAACAAAATGACGGAGTGGCTTTTTGGATAAAATTATAAGATATTGGATATTTGAAAATTTTCTTTAATTAGAAAATTCATTTCTTTGTGAAGATATTGGATATTTAATTTAAGTCTGGGATTAAATTAAACTTGGCTTATTCCAACTACTATGAAAAGAGGACACAAGTTTTATGTTTTCAAAATTGTACGGGACTTTGTTCTAGTCATTTCTAGTACCTATTAAGGTATTGTTTTGATATTTTATTATATATCTACAACACAAGTTGATGTGGACATTTTACAAATAGCCCTGTTTACATAATAAGTATGCAGGCAAATCATATATGTATATACGTAAAGACTTAGCATACTGGTAATCTCTATTCTTTCACATAATCATACCTATAAGTACTTACTTAGGCAGTAGGTAATAAAATTAAAAGTCATAATATTCTTTGGAGCGTTGCTATCGTTAACACTCGAGGGCACGTCCGAAATACACCCTCAAGATCATTTTTACGCCCACAATCTCATTGCCAATGTCGATTAACCCGATAACGGGGATAACAACAGCCCTAAATGTGGGCACCGCTCAGCATTCGACCGCATCCAGCGATATCAGCCGCAATCAGCGGTGGAACGTTTTTAATCTTTTATTCATGTAAAACCGTTCGCGGCAAATTGCAGGGCGGCAGACCTAATGCCTTTCAACTGTTGCTAATAACCTGTCAATTTATCAAACCCGCCATACGGCGTTTTAGAGCACTTTGGCGCAAATAAACTTAAAGCTGGCATATCCGCTCGTCACCGATTTTTGGAACCTCAATATTGATGGGCTGTTAAAATTTAATGACAGGAATTTATGTATTCGTGTTAGGTTTGTAGGTACCTACTTCAGAGTGATGACGTTTACATACAAAGGAACGGAACCGAGTAACATTTTTAGATATTATGTTCGCATAAAGAAAGAATATCGAATCTTATTCATTAGCTAAGCAAAAAAAAAAGAGATCGGGATGTGTGTCACGCGACGCGGGTTCCATTCCCGAACGGAACAAATATATGTTTGTGTGGGATGTTTTTATATGTAATTATTTGTGTTTGTAAACATCATATGATACAGCAAAAGTCCTAGTGTGACTGTAAGGCAACATTTTTTAAGATAAGGAAACATTTTCTAATCATAAAATCGTAATGCTCAGCGAATTCGAGCGTTATGTGGATCCTGCTGTCGATCCTGCGAGAATGGTCTTCTCCGAACAGTTAAAGATAAGGAGATCTAATTAATGTTTCTCAACTTACCTATCAAAGTCCGTTAGTCGCGAAGAATCCCGGAATCCTTTGGCAAAGGGGTTGGAGTCTATTTTCAGTTTGGTAATGAGCTGGTTTTGGTAGGCGGTGACGGCGGTGAAGACCGTCTCCGGGAACACGAAGGTGCGGTGCTGCTCCCGCGTGAGGTCTGTGATGGCCCCGCCCCCCTCTCGGACCTTCACCAGGTGGATGCGCGGCTGGTACCGGTGCATCGAGTTCAGGACGATCTGGAGGAAAAAGGATATATTATGTAGGTTAATTAATTGGTTGGTAGTATTATGTTATAACTTCGTGTTCTACAAATAATTTCATAACCAGGTAGATAGTAAGTTAAGGAAGTCAGTAGGTAGGTACTGTGGTAATAATTAATGAAAAAAATGTACTTATATTTGTTGAACGATTAAATAACATGATATATACAATATTACTTATAAGTACATAATATTATTTTATAATACCTATAAGGAGTTGCAATTTCAAAGAAAAACATAGGTAAGAATGGTATGGGTATTCATGTTTTATAGCCGAGCATATCGTCAATTTTGATAATCTTTACCAAACTTTATCTAGAGCGATTGTACTTATTCGACGTCAAGTATGAAAAGCGCGATCACTTTGCACATTTACGCATCAAAGCTTCAAGTCATCAGTCAAACACGTCGCAAGTTTTAAAACTGCTGGGAATTACCTATGTAAAACAGGAAGGGAATTCATTTTAAGACAGATGTTCATAACGATTCTACTGACGTATTGTACGAAACTGGGAGAAGGAAGACGAATTAGAAATGTATCTAATCAAGAGAGGTAGCAGTGGTAACGGCTTCATATAACTCGATTTCCAGCGGCTTTTCTTTTGAACAAATAGCAAGCCAGATTAGGTAAGCATACAGATATGAATTTCCTATTGAAAGAGAAATTCGGCCTCAGGCAGGGTTCGAACCTCGGTTGCTTCCCTCCGGTTAGATACACTGGACGCTTTACCAACTAAACTACCGAGATCACTGCCTGTGATGTCAAATTTCTCTTCTACGTTTTACTTACGTAAAAATGTGACGTCAGCAACATCTATTGATGACAAAACTATGTCTGACAACCAACAAGACAAAAACAACAAAAGAAATTCGACATCATAGGCAGAGGTTCGAACTCTACCTGAACCTGAATTTTTCATTCACTAGATTTTTTTAATCTTTGTGGATATTTAGTTTTATTTAAAGCGTATTATAAAATATTATTAAAAACAACCAGCAAGATAAGATTGTTTTAGTTCCAGCTGCCCTCTTCCCTTTATCTAAATACATTGCACATTTTTCTGTTGGTAACTGAAATAAGTCCTAACCGTGTCATCACAACAAATAATATAAATTTAAACCACTGAGTAGTTGAGAACCGTAGGGTTCTACGGTTTCTACTCACTTAGTATTTTATTTTAAAGTACCTACCTAGGCATCTTTTATAATAAAAAACATACATATACATACCATCACGCCTGTATTCCCCGAAGGGTTAGGCAGAGGTGCACTTAATGTACACCCACATTTCGCCGGTATGTTTGGGTCCCATGTAATAGGGGGCGAGCCTATTGCCATTCACCGGGCACAAATCCAGACTCCGAGCTGCTACTGAGAATTTCATAGAAAAACTCGATAACACTTTGCTCGACCTGGGGATCGAACCCAAGACCTGTAGCGTAGCAGTCGCGATTGAGACCACTAGACCAACGAGGCAGTCCAACGAGGCAGTCAAATTTTTATAATAAAAATACTTATATAATTAATAAAATCATTTTACTTAGTGTTCCAAAACGAATGAGAAACTTCAAACGTTAGGAACTGCGATTTTCTAGAGAATAATATATACTCGACTACTCGTATATTCAATGCTCTAGTGAGTACCTATCTTCTTGTGGACTCTGGAGTGTTTGATCATAGAATAAAGAATTGATTTTATAAAATAGATTCGATTAAATCAATGCACACATAATTGATTCAAAGCGACTATCACATGAGTTACACACTCAATCTATCCACTAAGAACATTAATTAGTAAACAGCGCGTTATCTATTCACTAATAACAATGTCGGTGATTTCTCATAACGCAACGTTACCGTAATTAATTGGGCGAAGTCTCGGGCCGATGTGACGAGCCGATAAGCCGACCCGACGCGAACTGCCCATGGTTTTACTGCACTGATGAGATAATTAAAGCCTATAAATTAATTAATTTCACTGCCTAGTTATTTTTATTGCGGCTTCGTGTTAATTGTGGACGCAAAGGCGCCGATTCATTTTCGTTGTTAGATTAACGTGACTGTTTTTTGTTTATGATTCGTATAATTACTTTATTATCTAAATGTATGTGTATGAATGTGTTCTAATGCCCTGTGTTCTCATTAAAATGTATGGCTTAGGTGATCGTATTTAATAAACATGGACAGATACTTTTTCTAACTAGGTTTACGTGGAGCTAAGTCGAAGCACCGTAATGCAGGCTGTAAATTATTTCAGCACATGTATAAAAGATACAATTTGTTCCGCCAACAAAAATAATAATTAAGGCTAAGCAAAAAGAAAAAAAAGGCATTAAAAATCAACTGCCATTAACTTTAAAACTTGAACTTTTTAAATACTTACCTATACTTTTAAAAACTTAGTTAAAAGTTACAAAGTTTAAAGCTATCAACAAATTCGCCTACATTTAATTTTACCCCACTTTAAAAAAGCAGAACCTACCTACTTTCCTTGAGTATTTTACCTCATGTAAATAAGTAGGTAAGTAGATACCAAGTACAGATACTTAACAGGTAAGTACCTTAGTAAGTAATTTGAAGTTTCTAATTCTATTTGAATTGAAGAAACATTCAAATGTCTCTTAAATTCCAGTTCAAAAAGTAAGACTATAATAATTAAAACCTCATAACAATCAGGATACAAACTGTTTATGTTGAACTAGCTTTCCGCCCGCAGCTTCGCCCGCGTGGACAACACGATTTTGCCGGTTAAGGTTTTTCCAAAGTAACATGTACTATATGTATTTGTTATTAAATGAGCAGCATTCGTGTTTCAATTCAATTCAATTCAATTCATTTATTCACTTAAAACAGAGTACATTTAGATGTTACACATAACTTAGCTCGTCTATTTTGCCCATATTAGAGCATGTGAATATACATGGTTATAACACTACTCATTATTATTATTTCACAACTAAAATATAAAAATAAAATAAAAATAAAAAACGCATTTCAAAATTAATTCATTCCCAATGTCAATTTCATTTATAATAGAAGGAATGTCATGGTTATTCTTTAAGTTATTTGATAAATGTCAATGAAATTGTCAGAAAGCCAGTCGTTAACTGAATAAATCATTTTATCCAATAACCACAGTGTGTGTTCTTACAGCTAGAGCGATAGTCTATCATTCTGGAGGTCTCGTAGGATAGATTTCCTCGGGGTACCTCCCCGAGGAAATCTATCCTACGAGACCAAATAGTGGTAAACCACTTTGCTCATTGGTGCTTTTTCTGTCTGGTGTCAAAATGACCAGATTGATATTAGTACGGACTCTGTAACAGGCAACGTAGAATTGCTCATGAAGAAAGCAATGTTCTCTGAAATCTATGCCTGCCACCCTTAAGGACTCACCCTGAATTATTTTTATGGGCATTGCAAAGTAGAAATTGTACTCAAAAACATAGTCGGATGGTATCAGTGGTATTTGAGGTAGGAAAAGTGATTCCCCCGAATACATCCAGTTATCACAGGGGCTCTTTAATATTTTTGTGCAATGCGGTTACTCGCAGTCTAGTCCCGTTACATAGTTTAAATCGTTTAATGAGACGCAGCAGCATTACAGGTGTCCCAAGGAAGGTTAACACTGTTAAGGAACTCATGATACATATATAAGGAAACATGATAGTAAATTGCTTCATCCGCTTGTAGCACTGAATCGATAGACCTGTATTCAATTTCTGAGCCCTCCAACGACTTAAGAAGTATGTAATTAATAGCAGCTGCAATGTTTTCTTTATGGAGTTAGTATTGCGCGTTTGCACAGCCAATCTATAAACTTGTTTGTTTATTAGAAAAATCAGGGTACACTCTAACTGTTCAAACTATCATAGCCACCTGTCACTACTGTTACCAGCAGAGATGGTATACATATTTTCCTTTCGGATTCGGGATAATCCGCATTTCCCTTTTTTAAGTAATAGCTCTGAAAACTTTCCAAGAACCGTATCTCTCATATTTCTTTTTACGGATAATCATTATTTTGGGTTAGGGCTATAGGTATGACGATGGTAAGGATGCTCTGATTTCGTCTGCTCGGGTTCCTCTAGATATAACAGAATCTGACGGCATTCCCCCGTCTGCAACTCAGGAACTCCACCGATCGCACTTTTGCTGCCTCTGACATCTTTAAAAATCTAGTGTGTGCTTCAATTCCACCTTTGTGCGCCTTAGTGGTCTCATCCCTCACGATAAATCTGCGATTTCGGAGAATTTGAGCCATGTCACTCTGCTAAGATATTATTGCACAACGGAGTTTCGACACGAATAAGACTAAGCGGAAGTTTTAAAGGCAGAGCCGCTTTCCCAACTTCCCACCAAAAGAGGTGTTATTCCAGATGCAGCTACAGCTAATGTCCCGATTACTTTGTATTTTAGCCAAAAGTGAGTGCGTGACACAAACTGGTTGGCTAAATAATAATATTTACAACTTTGATATTATGATTTTCGAATATTGTGATTCTCGTATTTATTTATTTTGAACGCAATGCATAACGTATTCCGTTTTAAAGGTAATAATAAAAATTAGGTATTAATACAAATGCCAGATTTCTTTACTTGCACTATATAGGGGAAGTAACTCTTTTTACGCGACTAAGGGGTGAAATTGAAATTTTGTTGCTTTAATTGTATTGTACAACTTAAATGCATAAGTTCAAGCACGATAATAAACAATTTATTTCAAAATACGTGTTTCTTTTATTATAATGAAGAGTTTAAATACTTAATCTCAAGTAATTTTGATAATAAATAATTTATTTTTGTACAGACTTTAACACCCCTTTTTAACCCTTTTAGGGATGAAATTCAAAAAGTCCTAAAATATGTGATTCTTTAATTATATTGAAGAGCATGAATATTAAGGTTCAAGTAATTTTGATAGTATAAAAAACATTTTTCACACAAATTTTAAAACCCCTTTTTACCCATTTAAGGGATGAAATTAAAAAAATCCAAAAATACGTAAATCATTAATTATATTGAAATGCATAAATTTTCAATTTCAAGTAATTTTGATAATAAACAAAAAAATATCCATACAAACTTTAACACCCCTTTTTACCCATTTAAGGGATGAAATTTAAAAAATCTTTAACGATGTGTTTTATTATTTTGTATTTAGAGGCTTAATACCAAATTTCATTAAATTCAAATTAGAAATGACAGAGTTTTATACAAACTGTAAACCCCCATTTCACCCCTTTAGGGGATGAATTTCGAAAAATCCTTTCTTAAATGACGCCTAGAATATAAAAGCAATATCCTCACAAAATTTCAAACTTCTAGCATTAGTGGTTTCGGCTGGGCGATGATATGTCAGTCGGGACATTGCCTTTTATATATATAGATTCGGTTTTTCTAAAAGATATATCTATTTCTGGGATAACAAAAAACCTGTACCTACCTACCTACTGGCCAGTGTCTATTGTCATCAAATTCATCTGCACCACAAATTATTACTGAGTACCACATCACCGTCGAAGGTGTGATGACCAGGGCGTGGTGGACATCATTACAACACCTCTAATTTTCTCACCGAGCCTAATGAAGACCCGCACCGCCCACTACTGGGTGCTGGGCGATATTCCATTTAACTTATAATTATTAGATTCTATGGAGGATGATATTAACATGTTATTTAACACCTGAAATAAATTGATTTGGAATAAAATAAATTGCACAAGATTTCCATGAACATTGTAATTTTATAATTCTTATAGTGGTATGATAAAATTCCTTGCAATTAGGTATGTCATATGATTTATGACTAGCAATAGTATCTAGCTATAAATTTAGGTACTCACTAACAAAACCATCAAACATTTTTTTTTAAATAGGTAGGCACCTATACCTATTTACCTACCTCAATTCTACCAAGGCAACAGAAACAAAAACTCCTTACCTAATGTAAATATTCACCACAAAATCAAGGGATATGTAATGCAATGTATATCAATAGAGCATTTGAATACCCAAGTAGGTAGATAAAATAAAAGATCCCTACTTTTGGTAATTACAACCTTAATCCGCAGGTACCTACCTACCAATAATTATACATTCAATAAAACGACAGCGATAGCTGCCGATACGATACGAAAGCATTACAATAATTATATTACACGATGGTATCACGTACTGCGTAGGCGACGACGCGGTCCGATCTGAAGGGATGCGGCGCGGCACGACCCACCCCAGCGCCCCTGAAACTACCCATCATACAATATTAATCTTTAATGTCCAACGAATAAGATGACGTTTGCGGTGCCGGCGAAAGTGTCGGATGGCTGTAATTGCGGTGGGAGGCGTTGGGAGGGCCGTGGGGAGGAGCGGAACATGGCCGACAGTGGGGGACAGATGGCTGCGGAGTGTCGGCCGCGCTGGATGTGTCTGAGCTTCAGTCGTTAAGCGATTTTGTAAGACAAAACTAAGATACCCTTTAAAATTTAAATGGAACTAGCTTTAATTCCATTTAAATTTAAAGGTTTTCTTCAAAGGATCAATCATTAAAAACATAAGTAGGTATCTAGTAGGTATTACCTACCTACCTAGTCAATTAAAAAAAAGATGATAAAAATAAAATCCATGAACTCCAAAAAAAGTTAATTAGGTATATCGTGTAATTTCACTTTATTCAAATGTTTTATAAATGCTAATAACTGGTTTATTTTTAATATTCCATTAAATTGTTTGACTTTCGAAATTAATTAAAATTATTGTTTAAAATAAATACTTAAGAGTGCCATATGCCATGATTCGAAGTATCCAATCAACAATAAAACGTGGTTAAATTAATTTAAATTTAATTCAGATGTTTTAAAGTGCCAGGTTGATTGTTAGTGTGTCGGTTGACGGTTCGGGTCGCGCGGCCGCCTGCCGCCTCGTCAATAAGCGGCTGCGTCGATATTTCGATTAGCGCGCGAGCCCGCGGATTACGGCGGATTTTCGCCTCCGCACCGGAGCGCCGACAAATTGGCCCATTTGTACCTTACTCCGAGCACTCGTGACACAGCCTGTAACGACATGCTACGTCTAAACTAATCCGACACCATCAACTGCCACCGTTAAAAGCATTTAACATATTTATTAAATTTTTTATCAATATACTTAGGTACCTACGGTAACACGAGGCGAGAAACTCAGAACTTCAAATGTAGCGATTTATATTGACATTATTATAGGTATATAGCCTACAATAAAACCAAAATATCAACAAGCACCTGCATAATTAATACCTATGTAGAATACGTTTCCATAATTTCATAAACGAAAGTTGTTGAATTTATTCAAAAGCCATTTTAAAATTAGAAACTCGTTACCTATGCACTTTTGAGCTATTTATGATTCGCTTATTAAATTACTTGCGTAGACAGATAAAGTTATTAACATCATAGTAGACAATGCAACATAAGTATATCTATGGATTCATAAACGGTCCTCATTAAGTATGTTAGAACATAAAGTAGGATTTAAATGGTATCTGTCTGTGCCAACGGTTAAGTAATGAATTTATTTTAAACAAACAGCACGTGTCCATTGAATATGAGATGTCAACAGATTGAATCGAGATGGGACCGTGGGCGGGCACACTCGCGCGCTCAACTCTAAACATAGTTTTTATGGCTTTTTGTATAATAGAAATTTACGAGTGAAGAAAAGTGACCCGGATGTAAATCGATATAGAACCAAATAACCTATACATAAAATTCACCTAAAATACAAATTCAGTTCCAACAAATATGGTCAAATAGGTATCTACGGAGGAATTACTTACTTTATTTTAAGATTTAAGTTAATATTTGTGACAAATTTTCAGGTTTCTACTGAGAATTAAGCATAAGCACCTATTGGTAGGTACATCTTCAGAATTACTTACATAAATCCCGTAATATACTAATTATCTAACTGATGACAACGCTACCTGTGTATCTAAATGTATATATTTTGCCTCCAGATTACAGAAAGTAATTTAATAAATTGAATATGTATTTAGTCTACGAATAAAATCCTAAAATTGATGCTAAAATTCGAATCAAAACGAGTGTAGCGCGCGACTGTCCACGTGTGTCGTCGAGGTTAAGTCAACAGCGGCGGTAAGCGATGAGTAACGATCATCTAAAGTAGCGGATTTCTTTGCATTTGCATTAGTTAAGTAGTACTTGCCGAGGAATCGAACTCGTTTTATTATTGCCACCACCCTCGTAAATTTTTAACATTATTTGCTTAGCGATATGCAGATTGCAGATGTAGTTATTTATTTTTATTAACCACTATTGATAGGTACCTGTTTGGGTTTAATAAAACTGTGTCCGACTGTATCGCACACCTCTACGTTAATAACTGTTTGTTAAAATGAATAACGATGAGGGCACAACGTCTTATAATTGAATACCTAGGTTACTGTTAAATAATATTTTAATAAATAAATATACGCAGCTAATTAACCAATGCCTTTAAGAGGTTACTTAATAGGTTTAATAGGTCTTTAATAGGTTAGGTTAGTTAGGACACGATACTAAAAAAATACAGTTTTACAGATTGTGGCAGTATTTTTTAAGGTTAGAACGATATTAAAGTGCCATCAACAAAATTAAATAATAATAAGGTGACCTTTTGTTTTAATTGGTAGTTAAACTTAAAGTATTCTACTTTCATAAATAATAATGCAGGCTTACATTTTATTACAAAGCTATAAGAACGCACACAAAATCAAACAAATACCTACAATAATGTTTAAACTTTATACCTTAATCAATTTCATCTTTTATTGGCCGTAGCGTCTCAAGTTCACAAATTCATATGGAACATTAAAATAACTCAGAGATACGTAAACGTTCATCATAACATCGGTGGCAGTAAAATATCTCCAAATAAAATACTCGCTCGTAAAGAGACTGACATCGGGAGTCCAATGAAAAAGTGGTAAATCGTCATTTAACTAGAGAGGCGCGTCGCGTCGCCGTCACCCGGGGAGTCACGATAAACGTCACCTCGGAATGAAAAAAATATAAAAGTTTTATTAAAAAACGACCTCCGATTGAAATGAAGTGAGACGATGGCAACAGAAAAACAAATAAGACTACAAATTGAAGTGAGAAATGTTATGTCGCTGTGTGCGCCCCCCGCGAGGCCGTGCCACTCACGAGGCCTTCTTAAAGCTATCGTTACAGCTCGTGATTAATACGGCGAGGCGTATCACTGATGCCGTGTCACCGCACCAGGTGACGGCCATAACTCTGCCAAATGAGCCAGCTCCTCACGGTGGCGCCGAGTGTATTTGCATACAATACGTGGGACAACCTGCCCCGCGCTTTAAACAACATTCCATCACACGACTCACATCGAAAACAATTTACCCAGAAAAGATCATAAAGTACTTAATGGGTGACGTATAATTATGATGAGAACAATGCGCAATCGTCGAACAACTTTCAATAAGTACTAGACCAAACTTCCTCTCGACGGGCGTACTACCTCATTAAAATTACAAGCGTTTCGAGGCATAGGACCGTGTTTGCTAAGACACGCATTTTATTGGCAATAATTACGGCGAACGGAGTGATTTATATATCGGGCCTTATTTGCTAAATAATGAGACAAAGCGTTTTCCCTGAACGTACATAAAGTGTGATGTTAAGTGGACACGGCCAGACAACGAAGGTGACAACAGACTGGCTCGTAAACATACGCATGCGCTCCAAGACAAACAAATGCTGTATAAATCAAAAGTTAACCAACCATTTATGAGCACAATGCCACAAAACAATCCAAACATGATACAATAAGAAAGGTTTCTTTCTACTAACGTCGCACCTACAAATTAAATAAGTTCTGATTTAAGTTTCAAACGATATGTCAGTAATTCAGAATGTAATTATCAATATGACAGTTCAACATGAACACTAAATATTTAGTTACTTTATGTATTGAGTACCTACTTACATAAAGTAACTAAATATTTAGTTAGATAATAACTTCAAGATGGTAAATTTAAATCTTATTTGGTGTTTACTATGAAATATTCGAAGTGAATAAAGACTTATTTAAAAATTGCTTTCTAATTACTTGTAAAAATGTAATTGTACCAAATTTTTTTGGCCTTATTTTGCCGCATATCTAGCAATTCAACTTTATATCTAAGTATCATTTAACTTTCAGATTAATAAGTTTATTGTACGAGCTTAACGTAAACGGTAATATAAAGAGTCTATGCCTTAATAGGCTTAGAAATTGACGAAACCATTCTAACATAAAAATATCACTGTAGTAAAGTATAAAACTGAGAAATAAAAATTATGAATCAATAATAGGTACCTACACATAAAATATATTAGTTACAAAAGTAAAGTTAGGTCCCTGGTTATAAATCTCTGCGTAGATATTTTACTAGCTTATTTTATGATCACAATAACGCGTATGTTTAGGGTTAACGTTTACGTTAAGGTTTGCGTAAGTATTATTTATAATTTGATTGGGTAGAATGAATTTAACAGGCAAATAGTGGGCAGATTGAAACTCGGAGGCATTGGCAACCACTTCCGCCGTCGGTTATACCCACTGCTTATTCCAATTGCCCTTATTATGACATCAATAATTCCCGATTCTCACTGTTAACATGACCACACAGTATATTTATCAACCGTTATTTGTATATAACTGTGATGGTCATCTTGAGAGTAAACTTTTAATTTAACGACCTCTTTACGTTTATCTTAAGAGTAAAAGGGTAAGATTAACACAACATTTTGTACAATTAAAAGCTGTTACCTCATTGGTTTACTTCCCGCGACCTCGTGCAATTGCTGAATGTGAGGTCCTGGGTTCGTTTGCTAGATCAAGAACTGTAATTGGGTTTGTCAATGAAATAATACGTGTCCAGAGTCAAGATTTGTGCCCGGTTAACGGCATGAAATTGTAAACATAGGTACTGGCAAGCTTCTGAATAAGGTTGCATCACCTACGGTTAAAACAGCCGTATTTGTATATAATTATATATGATGTTCCTATAATAAAAGCTACTATAGTACCTACTTAACATAAAACCCCACCTAGAAAGGAAGTCCACCCTAACTTTCAAAAGCGCAAAGTTGTTATCAGGATGGCAAATCATTGTCACCCTTGAAAACTACAGCCTAATCGTTTTCCCGATGACTAAAATGAGAACAACTGCTCCTTTTTTTCACATAGGTATAAAACGCCACACCCCAGCTAAGTTGATTCCGCCACTAATTGCATGTGAGCAGAAACAATGAAGCTCTCATTCCACTAGTATCTAATTGGACGCAATAAAGTAACTTCAATGTATTTTCACAAACTTATTATATACGTATGTACCTAAATATCTGTTGTTAAGAAGAGACTACTTACATATTATGTCTTTAGAACGACTTCTATTTCGTATTTTTTTTTTACAAAACATTTCAAGAGTAGCAAGTAAACTACTCAATTAATTATAAAACCCGACTGTGTAGCATAGAATTCGGTACCAGATGGCGTTTTTTTAAAGACTTTGTGATGATGTAGGTGTATTACTTCTTCAGCCATTTAAAGAGGAGGCGGAACTTTCGAAACCTAATTTCTTGCAAATCATCAGGCCGCTCTCAGTTGAGATTGAGGGAATTGCTCGATTTACTATTCGAAAACTATTTGATAGTCACATTTATTGGACTACTTACCTAATTATTAAAAGTGGAAATATTATGTTACGTAATCAAGGTTAGACGTCACATTTCGGTAAAAACTGGCTTAAATTTTGTCACATAAAAGGATTTTGTCAGCTTGGCGGGGTGTCTACAAAAGCGTTTAGATTGATCTATAAAATTGATTGTCATGTCAGTGTCACTTACCTACATGTGAAAGTTTTATGAGTACGATTGTATTGCCTATCTATGCCATTAGATGTCATGATATGATAAGCGCGTTGAAAAATTTATTACGTTGGTAGGGCGCTGGTATTTCCAACTTAATACCAGACATTTTACCTATGTGGCCAAGTAGGTACGTAATTGTAAGCATTTTACAGCTTATGCATAATTATGATGTGTTTAATTAGGAACATTATGAAATACCGCTTATATGTAGATGAGAGAGATGATTAAAATATTAATAATTATTATGGTAAAATTAGTCGCACTGTTTAACGAGTGAGTACGGGTGTGGAGACGGTTAGTGGCTCCAAGGTGTATAATAATTACTGGTGTAAGGTCCGCGCAGTACGTGCGCGCGCGCGCCGCGGGAGTTCCACCGACGCCGAATAACTTATTAATTTATATTACACCTAACCCCATATTCACTACCTACTCGAGTCACCTGTCTAGCTTGTTTGTTTTATAATCGCCTTATTTCAAAATACGTTAACGACGTGAAAATATCAACAGTAATTAAAAAACGCAAATGGTCGTCCAGAATTGATGTTTGTCGTTGTTCATTAAGACGAGCATTCGGACGGCGTGGTGAGCGTTTTATTAAATTTTATTGGCTTGTATATTCATACAACAGCTCGGACGCCGCTATAAATTAAAAGAGGATTATTAATGAAAGTATTTCGCGGATTTCGGTGCGATACACGTCGGCTGTATATCGGTGTGGGACAGCCCTGGCAAACACAAAGTACAGCGACAACACTGTTAATGACATTGGCTTTTTGGCTAATGAAAGCCCTGTCTCCCTGTCTCTAACTGAAAAGTCAAATAAAAGTTGTTTACCGTATATTTATGTAGCTACGTCACATGTAATCAACTCGTTTTATATGAAAAGTCGTCTAATAAAAAATAATAAACGCTGTTGTGTATACATCTTTAAGTGCATTATAATTGCTTGGCCTACTTGAGAACGTTGCATAAAATAAATAAGGCCTAACGATATAATTCTGAGTGTAGCAATGGAATAAATTGTAGTGATAATGAGAGCAGAGTGTCATGCCTTGGGGCTAGACTGCGTTTTGTCGAGTAGGCACCTTAGGTCTTGAGTATATGGGTGCTCGCTACTTAACTGACCTATACTAGACACCACTGCAGGCACTCTCAATGACAACCACAGATAGAGATAAGTAGGTACTTAATTATACCTATACTAAACTAATGGCAAACCAATAGATACCTAATAATTTATTTAGTATTTTTTAACGTCGGCAAAAGACCAGACGTCCTATCTGATCGTGTATGGTCATCTCCGCCCATGGAAACTAATACAACATCAGAGAAGATGCTGATGGCTTGCAGGTTCAGTTTACGCGATAATGAAAGAGCATAGTGCAATGGAACAACATCATCAGGAAAACTATATCACATATAGGTAAGATAGTTAGGTACCATCTTCCATACCTGGTTTTTGTCCCAGTTTTTGAGAATGCTACGCCCGCGCACTGAGAAATTTCGATTAAATTTCATCATGCTGCGCTCTTAGATGGAAACAAAGCGCAGCCTCAGACCAAATAAAAAGTTAAGATGGAACTTTGCGAACAAAGAAGTGAGGCCGCAAAGTTCCATCTTAACTTTTTATTTGGTCTGAGGCTGCGCTTAGTTTGTCATAAAATACCCCCGCCAGATAACTTTGACATTTGACATTTAATTACTGCATAAATAAATTAAGAAATTTTTGTCGGACATCTTTAAATGCAATCAACAGTAATTTTAAGAAACTTTACAGTTTAATAAAATGTTCTTTATAGCGAATTGTTGTTGTTGTTTCTTGTTTTTAATTTATTATGGCGAGATTGTTGGGAAAATAAATGGTTATCCATTCACAGGGTTAGATGTCTATTAAGATTTAATTAGATATAAGTAATATTTAGTGATGACGATGATTGTTTCTTTGGCAAATAAAATTTACAAATACCACACAACAAACAAATTACAAATACATACAATTTACCACATGTAGGTTACAACTATAACCTCTACCTGGAGTGTCGTTTCATAGACATATTATGTAAGTATCTGGTTCTTTGTTTGAATTGAAAACAACCTGAAAACTACCTACCTATAAAGCTTGCTGCAGTCACTTCAGAAAATAAAATGGCAAATTCACCAATGTCCCTACCTTCACTTAACTCCAGGTAAACGAAATTTTTTAAAAGCTTTACTTAATTAATAACTGCCATACCCATTCGTCTACGTTATTTCGTAGAGTTGTTAAGCATAAAGTTGTAATCTCATTATTTAAGTAAACGACCAAAAAGCTATTCATTAATCATCACAACTCGCGTTTAGTGGCGGGCCACGAACAAAACCGGCAATTTACATATTTTCATTAATTACACGTTCGTTTCCTACCTAACCTTGAATTCTAATCATTATTCTATACAAAAATGTATACTGAAATATTAATTGTTTGTCTTGTTTGTGGAAGATAATAAAAAATATACTTAAATCCAGCTAACAGCTGATTTATTTTAAACTAACTACCAGGGAAGGGAAACCGAATCTTCATAATGTTTAATGCTTGCGATCATAAACGGTAGTTAACGTTAATGAACAATCAGCTAAAGTTCACTTAGAATTGAAAAGAATGCAAAGCTACAACTATCTAAAATTCAGCAAGTAGTTAAGCAGATTGGCTCTATGTATCTATCTATGGGCTTATGAACTAATAGCAATTATGGTTTTAATATACGAAGGAAGGGTAGCGTTTTCCTTTTATTTGTACCTAATTCTGACATTGAATAAAATTAGTATGATAAAAATGCTTTTTTTTTTTAAAATCACATTATATAAACTTTTCATGTCAGTTTTCTAGTGGAACATCCAGGACTATACTAAAACTTTTCGGCCTCCTTAATTATGTATCTATCTAAAATATTTCGTGCAAATAAAACATTTCATTTCAGTGTTTCCTTTTGTTCTATTAGTAGGTACCATGTCTGCCCTCGACTGCGTTCGAGTAGATAATTGTAATATTTAAATTATTTATTAACTTTAATGAACTTTGTGATTGAGTGTAAAATTTGTACCTAATAAATCGTAATTTGACACTTGCCATATTTTATTGCTTAAGCGATACCATACATCTCTCGTTTTTGCACTTTAGTTCACAATATAAAAGAAAGTGCGTAATTTATACATTTAATTATAATACACCTCGACTTATTTATATTTTTCATTATAAAAATATGTAAATCGTTTTATATATTAATATGCTACCTCTAGCTACTACATTAACATTTTCTATTAGTTCATATTACAGTTCTGTCAATTTTAATGATAATGATCTGAAGAAACAAGATATCATAGGTACCTACTAGATTTTATATTCATAGATTCTATAAACTTATGAAAAAAGATTTTTATTTATAATATTCCTTTAGATACCTACACAACACAGAACTATGAGAAAGTAAAATATATTACATCAAGATTTACGGACTTAACACGCCACTGTCGTTGGGAGGTCTTTGTGACCGGAGGCATATCGGCTCGGGCCGCGGCCGGAGCGGCCGCAGCGCACAACATACAATCGCGATCCGTCATCGCTACTCGCCACACTCGCCACGCTTTCGTGTGACCGTTCTCATGAATTCTAATAATCTGCCCTCATTCTGACACACGATTATACTAAGCTTTTAAATAAACCCTTCAAACATTCACAAAGGTCTCTCCTACTTTATGAACGGATGTGGAAATTAACTTGAAAGTTGTGCTTTTTAAATTGTCTTATTCAGCTGGTGGGTTTAGTTTATTTAACGAAATTTTCACTGTAAGCACGTTTTCTGTGGTGTTTCCTTGGTAATGCTTTGCCATAATATACTTAACGTTACGAATACACAAGAAGGTGTAAAGTATACAAATTCTTAATAGATCTAGGTCCCAGAGAGACCAAAACAACAGCCTTTGCGTAGCACACGCGACTCGACAAAACTCAGCATTTCAGGGTTCGTTTACAAGTGTCGTGAATGCAGCATTTATTTTATTATTTCGACTACAGGCAGTTAAGTGGCACGCTGATGATTAATTCGTCGGTTCCATGGAGTTTTTGTTCCACAATTAGGCGAGTGGACACGAACGGCCGTGTCGAGTTGCGTGGCCTATACATTGTAACCGATGTTAACGACTCACCAATTCCAGTTCCGTTTCTGATAATATATTGCTAATTAGAACTTTTATTTATACATTTCGTGTATTTAACCGTTTCTCGAAATGTTATAATATAAGATTAGATTTATAGAGGGCAAGCTTTTGTTTTGTGTAATGCCGGTAGCTACAGTATATTAATATTTTTAATAACACATTATATTGCCAGTTACATCATAACTCATACAACATAGGTACCTCCACATAACATAATTAATTAAATCTTCCGCTTCGTTAAATTATTATTACACTTTATTCTTCAACATTGATGAAAATTTTTGGACGTTAATTTTAAGTACCTACGTATTTCTTACTAAGTATTTTTTTATGCTTTTAATGAATATTAAGTACCTATTCTTTTACAAATTTTTATTGTGTAAGTAATTTGAACAATAATTATCTACAAAAAAAGCTAAGTCTTCTATATAAAATATCTTTTTCAGCCGTTTCTTTGTCACAGATGTCTATGAATGGAGGCAGTTTATTTAATTTACAGAATTCCTTAACCTTGAACTCCTGCTTGCTGCTAAGCATATTATGTATATTAAAATAGTATAGTTATTTAATTAAATAAGTCCACGATATGGCCACGATACCCATCGGTGTACCTATGGGAAAGCCATTTAGGTGTGTTTTGGTGAGACCCGGCTCCATCCATCATATCGCCACGCCCCTCGGTTCCGTTCCGTCGCCCTCCTTCAACAAACCTTGAGTGCGTAACGTAACCTGGCATTGTACTATTACGCATAGCTATTTTAAAATATGTAACGTTTAAACGTAAAACTAAAATATATGCAAATCAGTCGTTGAATACCTAACTAATTACTGCCCAGTGAGCAAACAATATGTGTTGCTCTTTAATTTAGGGATGATGGAAGGTGGTGTTTAGTTAACTATAAGTGATAGTTAACTAAACGACATAAGTTTAAAAGCGGCGCTAGCCTAATGGCTAGGGCGTCGGACTTGCGATCATGTGGTTGCCGGTTCGAACCCCACCCATTGCACTACCGACGTGAACCCACTCGTAACACAAGCATTTTAGCTTAGCACGAGGGGTTAACAAGAATACTAGTAATGTGCGACCCACATTGATGGTAAGCTTTTTTTTTTTTAAAAAAAAAAGCCTCCAATCATAGTAACAAAAGATGAACAGTTTACTAATACTCGAGTAATTTATTTATTTTTTTGCATATATTTGATATGCAAAAAAATAATTAATTAAAACTAACTACTCTACTTACTTATTACTTTAAACTAAAAAAATAACTACTCGACGTTGTATTTAACCAACTAGGCCAGTATTGCTTGTCAATTTTCTATCTGCTATGCTACACTAGGTACCTATAACTAACTTTCATGTGCTATGCTATAACTTTCTATCTCTTTCATGAAGAGATAGAAAGAAACCGCAGACTTCCATCCCACTTTATAATACTATCATTGAATAACTGAAATCTTATCCAAAATGTATTTTGTTAATTACTCAAAATAAATATTGTACCTACTTGATAGTCTACAAGGTAACTTTTTCTTCGCATTCAAGGTACATTAACAAAATCGTGAATAAATATTCACATATTTTGTTCGTACCGTAATCAGTAGAATTATAAAAAAATGCTAGGCAGTAGTTTCAAAATATTAATAAATTTACTAATACAACACACCTGCTTGTGTACAATTAGAAACAAAATAGAAAATATTAACTCTTTATAAGATATTCATAACACGATCTACATAAAACGATAAAACTATGACACTAACAAACATGTAATTTAAAGTTCACAATCATCAGTGGAAAATCTATTTACAATCGCGATAGTATCGCAGTGCTATCGCAAACTTCATAACTGTCATATTCCTGATTAACTCATGTTAAGTAAAGAAAATAGCCAGTGAACAAGATCTCTGAGTTGAAACACAGTCAGTTTGTGTGAAGGTCTTGGTACGCTGGTGCTGTGTGGTCGTGACATTTGCCTCGCGAGCGCGCACCTGCGTTGCGAAGTCAAGTAGCCATGAGGTGCCGGCTGACGCGGACGACATGTGCGACTAATTTGTTGCCAGCAACGCACTCATTACACTGTCCCCGACGCCCGAGGTGTCGCCAACATAACAATTTTGCCCGTAATTCTATAAATTGCCGCACGCATCAGGAAGTGGTCCACGTGTCACGAAGTCATCTCAAAGGATATGAAATGCAGGAAGCATTTACAGTACAGGTTGAATGCTTTATTTCCAGTTTCTTTTCTTTTGCGGGTAATTTTTTTTTTCAGCCAAGTCGTAAGTATTTGTCAACAATCTGTTACATCAATACTTTTGATTCTTACTTCATTAAATCTCGCCAAAAGGTGAACGCATAAAATCTGAAGCAACATATCGTAAATTCCATCTTTACATTGAATTGCAAAGGTGGTCAGTGTATAATTAAATGTTGACGGATAATTTATAAACCTCGGTTTGCAGTGGCGCACGCACTCAACTAACCCGTAGCTGCCGTCAAGTAATAACACTAACAGCCATTAGCTACTTTCTGGAGCAGAACCGAGTCGACTAAAGGTATACAGTTAAAATTGTAGTGTCGAACACACGATTTGTGTAATTAAAATTACATGAGTTGATATCACTAGTGGAACGCTAAGATGGTACACATACACTAGTCGCAGGCGCTCGTTAGCCGGCGGCGACACCCGGGGCGCGCGTAAATCAACCGTTTTACGTCAACACTTTATAGCTCATTCAGGCTCGACCGCTTTATCACCTTGTTCTTAGCGCTGCAACAACCTCCACACTGCTCTCTCTCTGACGAAACCGATACGTAACTCTCTATTGTTTATCACTTATAGCTCCAACAACGTATCAAATCAAATTATGATTATAATCAGTAGCAGGTACAGCACGTCACACGCATCATTAATCACTCATTTGTAATAGAGTCGTGTCTCTATTTGTCTAGGTATGATTAACGAAAAGGTTTTGACGTAATAATAATTTCGTGACAACTTTATGTATAGCATATGTATAGTATAACAGCTGACCTGTCCGTTTTTGTCCATCTCGTTGTTGGTGAGCTTGACCTTCTCGAAGGAGACGACCTGCTTGCGCAGCTGGTCCCCGGAGAAGGGTGAGTCGGGGTGCGGGTAGAGGCGCGCGGGCGCGGGCGGGTCCGCCTTGCCCGCCACCAGCCACGAGGAGCGGTGGTACGCGTAGCGGTAGCGCTTGCCGTCCACCGGCACCACGTCCAGCAGCACGGCGTAGCGCGCCTCCGCGCGGCACCCCGCGAACGACACCCGCACCGTCGGAAACATGCGTCTGCCAACCAAACAAAAACACTTTAAAATAAAAAAATATTTACGAATGTTCATTCTTATGTGGATCATAAAATTTAATATGTTTCTAAAGAAATTTTATTAATATCACGACAAATTATAGCAACGTTAAAGCGCAACTTTCAACAATAAATTTTGGAAGTCCCTGATGTAACGGACCTCGCCGCGCTAATGACCTCATAAGAACCGACCGAAAACTAAATTAGACATTAAGAACACAAAAAGCTTATAATCCCCGAAAGTGTTTTACGAGACCAAAACACATGCTCGCAATAAAAAAATATGATTAATGCATCTTTACAAAAACCACCAGAGATCCGGCCACGGACGGTGACTTGTATAATTACAGGGTGAAACGCGAACTAGGAAATCAAACAAATATGATGTATTCGATTTTAATGCACCCCTAAATGGACCGAAGCGCTTCCTGCCGGCCGGGAACCGATAACATCTTAACATCGTTTATTTATGATGTAGTCTGTCTTATTATATTTTTTATAAAATTTAAACGGCACTTTTATAATTTCGATGCCTAAACAAGTAGTCAGGGGTCTGTCAGATTATGTAACCGTCAACTTACAATTTTTCCAAGCGACGTAACGCAACCCATCATAGTCGAGACATGGTAGTGCTTATCATTATGTTAATATAAGAAGCGATCTATTTATTTATGTTGATATAAATTCATGGAATGTGAGTAATAACGACCTGAGAAGAATTAATTAATGGCAGTCATAAAACACGGATCAATGTCACAGACATCTTTGAGGAAAGTGTTATATTATCTAACTAACAACCAGCTATGAGTAGAGGTAGAGAAATCTAGAAGGCTGTGCATGGAAGTATTAAAGTTGGTACCAAGTTAAGCACTTGTCATAAATAACTAATATTGACGTGTGTCTGGAATGGTAGTGTCGTATCGATGGAATCTGTGGTCAGGTTTGACAATGAGAGGAGTTGTGGTGCGGCGAGCGCTCGCGTCGACGGCGACGGCCGCGCCACCCAGCGCGCCGCAGTAATGAGGCGCATCCATCACGGATAACAATCGATGGCTGCCACCAATTGCGTCACATACACTAACAATGCTAATCGTTTTTTTTCCTTCCCAACGGTTTTAAACAAAAATCGAGGTCAGTATGTTTGTATTTTTCCTACAGCTGTTTAAAAATCCATAAAAAGTAGAATAGTACTTATAATTTGAAACACTTCATAATGCATTGCACTCCATAAACCTGTGAAGAGTATGCCACCGTTTGAATTGTATTGTCTTACGTATCAACATTTCTTTAAACTGATTAAACCATAGTTACCGTAAAATAATCTAGCAACAAAACAAACTTTATCATCAAATATACCGAGAAATAGACTTCACCATAGGCTTTCAATATTGATTGGATTATGAAAGCTATAATAATCGGTAATAACATCAAGCTTATTATGGCTTTTAAATGTCTTTAACACAAAGCTTGTTTTAGGAATTACCTTGCAGTTTACTTAACCTTCAATGTTTATTGTGACCTTTCCGTTTTGTAATTAGGTACAACTTGTTAATGTCTTGTTGCTTCAAGCATTTTGCGGCTATTATCTGAAGATTACAATGTTCGCGAATGTGTTAGAATTCTAATCACCTCAAAGTCGGTACTAAAACATAATCGTAAAAAGCATATGACGTAACCTCTTAAGATTATTGAGTAGGTAAAGTACGGCTAATAATTAAGGGGGTCTGCAGAAATCGAGGTAACGATCTATATTAATGGCGCATTTCGCGAGTAATAAAGTTGGTAGAATCGTCTGCGGACCGTCGGTCGGTCGCATTTACATAATTCATTAATAAACGTCGGGCCGCGATGCCCTCCGATAAGCTTAACAAAATACCCAATTGAATGTATGTATACACACAAACTGGAGAACTTTTAACACAATTATCAAGTATGTAAATAGCAGTTAGATCATCGCGCGTGCAAAGACTAGTTTAACTAGTCGTTATTTGAAAATTTTGCAGAACGTGTCTACAGGATATTAAACATTACTTATGCAATAGTATTTTACGTGGGAATTATTGATTTTCCCACATTATGTGGCTTCTACATATGAGACTGCTGTGATATTAATTAATATTCCATGTCGTCTTCTATCGGCCTGAATTCATTACCCACACCAGATAAAGCCAAACACGTAAAATTTTAATTACCAGAAACCGTATACTATATTATATGTGAATCGTTGAAGTGTAGACATCGAGCGAGAAAAAAGTTACCTATAAAGATAAACAAGTCCACGAATTACATAAAATTAAATTTTATTATAGTAAATTAAGTATTTCAATTTTATGTTTTGTATTTCGATGGTTTTTGTTTGCGGTGAACCGCAGAAATATGACAACGCACGCATGAAAGAAGCCTTATTTAAGTAGATTGAGTGCAACAATTATGGAGTACCGCATCCGGCGGGAGGCGCGAATGTGTCCTTCTTCCGAGCTTCTGTCATTATTGTTTGGAGAAAATAAAAGTACTTTTACAAACAATTTGGTTTATATATAGAACTTGCCTTTAAGTTAACTTAATCAACCGAGCAGAATATATATATTGTTTGGGATATTTAATGACTGATCAGGCAGATGACATGTTAATGGCTATATCATAGCTGCAAGACCTTGTAAATGTTTTTTTTTTTAAGTAGTAGTAAAAGATGTCGAGATGATGTAGTAGTAGATGTCGTTTACATTCTTCAAATGTAAACGACATCTTCTACTAACGACATAACATATCGTGTCATATCCCTCTAAGACATTATTTCTTTACGGGCCATTACATTATGGTATCATAAACACAATAATTATTTTAAAATGTTTTGTTTGGTATCTGACTAAGAGATATGTAATTTTTGTTTATGATACAGAAAACTTATTTACCTTGATCTTACTGCTAATATCTTAAACGTTGATATTCTAATCCAGGGTTTTTTTAGCTTAAGAATTTAAGGTTATCGTAAGGCAGCATAGACGTTAGTCGGAGAAATGCGTAGCGTACATGCCGCGTAGGCATTTCGTAGACGTCACTACGGAACGCCTACGCCGAGACTACGCGTCTACGCAAAAGTGTAGGCATTGCGTAGCCGGCGCGTAGTCGTTGCGTAGACGCTACGACGTAGGCGCTGTGTTTGCGTAGACTCCGCGTAGGCTTCCGTAGACAACGCGTAGGCACTGTGAAGACGGCATGTAGCTATTGCGTCGGAAGTGCGTGGGTGCTGCGTTTGCGTAGACGCAACGTAAAATAGACGCTAAGAAGGTGCTACGATGACCCTGAACTATTCCCAAATGCAAAAAAAAATAATACTGTTTTACATATTTCAGTACCTACATTTTGACTAGACTCACAAATTTTCCATTCCATTTCCATTTTTAGGGTTGGCAAATGGCAAAAAACGGAACCCTTATAGATTCGTCATGTCTGTCTGTCTGCCTGTCCGTCCGTTTGTCACAGAATTTTTTCTCTGAAACTATAAGAGCTATGCTGTTGAAACTTGGTAAGTAGATGTATTCAGTGAACCGCATTAAGATTTTTACACAAAAATTGAAAAAAACAAAAAAAATTGGGGGTTCCCCATACTTAAATCTGAAACTCAAAAAATTTTTTTTCATCAAACCCATACGTGTAAGGTATCTATGGATAGGTCTTCAAAAATGATATTGAGGTTTCTAATATCATCAATAAACTGAATAGTTTGCGCGAGGGCACTTCCAAAGTGGTAAAATGTGTCCCCCCCCCCTGCAACTTCTAAAATAAGAGAATGATAAAACTAAAAAAAATATATGATGTACATTACCATATAGACTTTCAACGAAAATTAATTTGAAAGAGATCTAGTAAGTAGTTCTTTTTTAATACGTCATAAATGGTAATGGCACGGAAGCCTCCGTGCGCGAGTCCGACTCGCACTTGGCCGGTTTTTTTAATACATCATCATCAACCCATTACATTGTCCCACTGCTGGGCACGGGTCTCCTCTCAATACGAGAGGGATTAGGCTATAGTCCGCCACGCTAGCCTACTGCGGGTTGGCGGGCTTCACACGCCGTCGAGAAAATCTCTCAGGCATGCAGGTTTCCTCACGATGTTTTCCTTCACCGTTTAAGCGCGTGATAATTAATTATTAATACGCACATAACTTCGAAAAGTTAGAGGTGCGTGCCTTGGATTCGAACTCGAGACCTTTGACTTGGCAGTCCAATGGTCATATCACTAGGCTATCACTGCACTTAATACATACATACTTATAATTGCGTTGGCATTATTAAAATATGTATTTAAAGGAACAACACTATTCAAATTGGAATCGGATAGAGAAGTTTCTGCACAAATTAACAGCTGGTACAATGACCACATTTCTATGAAAGGACAAGCAATTTGTATGTATATTCTCATGAAGCTTAACCTACCAGAAGAAATATAATGAAGTTGTAAACAGGCAACAGACACGATATTATTATGATCGCAAGCTATTTGCCAGATAATAAGATTATGTTGGTATTTATAACGTGAGTGTGACCTTTTCTTTAATTGCTTTGTAAATAACTACGATTGTTTGTGCGTCTACTCTTGTATGTAATAAGTCTAACATATTAATTGTCAACTGGCATTTCAAATTAATATGTCCGTTCCACGCGTTGCGTGAGCATTGAATTGAGTATTTATCTTGAGCCATCTACGGAGGCCTTCCTGTGAACAAAATGTGTAATTTTCATACATTTTTTTAATATATTTGACAGTTTAGTTACTGAAATATACAATACAGGTGGTCTACCTACGAGAATTGTCTATGATAAGATCTACCTATTATGTTTCAGTCAGGCTGTGGATGATGATGATGATGACTTTGTCGACCAAAATTTCGCTGCTTGAAGCACTTTAATGCTTCTACGGCATGGTTACACAGGTTAATTATATATTAAAATGGAAGATGCTAAAGAAGAATGCAAGAGTCACAGCACCTGGTATTCTGTAACTTCTGTCTACCCCTATGAATAGATGGCGTGAGTTCATGTATTATGAAGAGAAACTAATAATAGTTTTATTCGCTAGTTACCCTATTACTAATTAGTTTCGAATGGTCGGTAGGCAATCCAAAATAAATTAATAACATTTAATTTTATACACTCACATTATAATTATTCAATTAATATAAATAACAGTTATTTCTATAATGTTACGATTTTTTCCTTTTAGTTCATAGAAAGAAACCCGTTTTGTACCTATTTCATGGATACTGGATATAATTAATTCCTTTGAAATCCAATTATCCTTTATATGGTAAGCGATAATTAGCTATTTATTGTTTTTTCTCTTTTTGCTACAGTAAGCAACTTCATCTGTCTCTTAACGTCATGGCAATTATTATTTTAATGCTGATTCTCGAAGTCAAATAAATCGCTCACACTAATATCCCAGCACTATACTGAACTATAACTTGCTTGTGCCTTTAAAAAAAAAAAATATTACTAACTATTTACTTAACATGCGTAATACATACAAATCTGAAACAAGCAGGTACGCAAATACGCACGACGGAAGTAAATGTAACAGAAGCTTATAATGAATTGTTGTTGTGTATATGAGAAGAAATCTTTGGTAAGCATCAAAATTTTCTTTTTAGTCGGTACCCCTCAACCGTGCTCGCATTATGATATTATTCTTATACGACTGCGAAAATACCTCTAAATCTAATCATCATCATATACTGTCCCACTGCTGGGCATGGGAGATAAAATTATAAAAACGCACATGATTACGGAAAGATTCCCAGCAAACTTGGCAAATGCATTGCAATCCTTTGATCCGTTAAGAGTTACAGCCTCAGAAGTTCAGAATGATACATAAACTGATAAAAGCTTCAAACTTATAAATAAATTTTAAACTCGAGTATTAAGGACAACACGCTGTACACATATTATTATGACTCCTTAGACAAGTTTTACGAGATCTCCTAGTTAATTGATGACACCCAAATATTATGATTATACATTTAGTTTATCAAATATCTTTCTATTATATTTTTTTTGTTTAGTTAGCCCGTATTGTCCCACTCCTGAGCAAAGGCCTCCCCCCATTTCTTCCACTTTTCCCGGTGCTGGAAGTATGTAGGTGGCACTAAAATTTATATATAAATATACCTACGTGTCAAAGTTAGATCGCTGCGATATGCTCTCAACTTATTTCATAATATTTTGTCTTTGTTTTTGTTTGCTTGGAGTATACTTATAAAAAATAAATACATAAGTGATATTAAATCGCAAAGGGTTTCTAACCTCTTTATAAACTTGTAAAATCAAACATTCTGTTTAAAAGTTGTTAATGAGAACGTGTGAGTATATTCAATATTTATAAACAAACCTATTCAAATATCAAATTTGAATACTTGTTATGGTATAATATTACAAAAAATAATGTTATTTATATTTTATGTTTATTAATCCACTTTTACTATCGCTAGAAAGGTATATTTTGTTTAAATGATAACTTGTGAAACCTTATACTGAGTATTGAGATCAAATCAACTGTCTTGAATTCGAACCTACATAATATACAAACCAGAAATACGATTTTTAACCATTTAACAGATTCAATCAATACAATATCCTTTTTTTATCTATTTTAAAATGTTTATATAAGTAGATTTGATAGTGAACTAGTATTTTTATGACCTCAAAATAATATCGCTTTATGCAAAGAACAAATTGTTAAAAACTATTGATTATTTATATTCGCGCCAAAAAGGCAGCCGCCATTATCGTGGAGTCATAAGAGCAGAAACATGGAAACGTCAAATATGCATGCCCTTTAGTGGTTTTTCTAAAACTAAGAATGGGCTTTCAGTGTCCGTATCGTTGGTGTCTTGTGCCAAACTGTAATAGTTCAACAAATGAAATCAGGAAGAATTTTGGTTCCATAATATAAAGATATTTCAACTTTTTGCTGTTGTTTACAACTAAAACTTGATTTTTTTTAAATCACAGATAGGCTTGCGCTTGACCGCAACCTGACTGATGTTAAGCAACGAAGTGGTCTACGATGGAGCGCGCTTGCTCAGATGATAGCTATTCACTATCGTCTTGAAGACACCCAAATTGTAGGTCTCGGGTATGGAGGGTAGAAGTAAAGGAGGACCGTCTTGTATGTGGGATTAGTCGAAAAAGTGTCCACTTGTATACAGCAAATTATTGTTCGAACACTCACCGAACTAGCGCTAGTGTAGCAAGTGAAAATGATATAAATGTAGCAGTTATAAGCAGAGTGAAGTGTGCTGAGTTAAAAAAAATAACATTTCTCTTGACTTCTGTAGTTAAGAAATATGCAGTATTTAAAATCTCAACTATTTACGTAGTCAACTGTAATTTAGTAAATAATAACCTATGAAACTCCTGAAATAAAAATATTTTTTTATTTCTTCCACTTGCTACTATAGCGCCACCTTAATTTGCTCCCTTTTAATGGACACTTTTTAATACACTGAGAATCTGAGATGGTCCTCCTTTACTTCTACCCTCCATAGTCTCGGGGTACAATGATTATGTTTCTGCTATATTGACATCACTCACGAGAAAAAATGGCGGTCGGCGTTTTAGATCACGTGACGTAGGTACAGATAATAAAAATACGATTCAAATCTTCAAATTAAAAATAAACCTTACGTTTTTATTACAAATAGTGTTATATTCGTATTTCTTATGGTCAAATCTATATCAAAAAATACTTAAATAAATTAATTTTAATAGATGAAAATACCCTATTATAAGGTTCCACTATTCATCATTTTTGGATTTTTTATCTCTTGAATTGCACAGTAGGCAAGCGATTAGCGTCTATGCTATGGGTTTTCTTGTAATTTACATGTAGGTATAGGTATGTATAATAACTGGCTGTTACAGGGTTTATTCTCGTTTTTCTTAATCGCGTAGGGATTTCCCTTAACTTTTTATATTAATAATAATGATAGAGTGGTAATAATTTCCTATTATTGAGATAGATTATATGATAATCATTATAACTGTGAAGGTAACCTTTAAAGACATTTGGAGAAAACGAGCGACACCATTATTTTTGCGACCAATTCTGATAACGAAACTAGAGTTTATAATTAAAAAATGCTTTAAATTCTTTCTCAAATAACTATTTAATTTTAAAGAACCACATTTTAGGTGTAAGCATTCCTATCAAATATCACATTTTTATGCCATCGCGATAACATTTCATTCTTATTGTGGAACTATGGTTCCGTTACACGCATATACATATACCTTAATGCGCTGGCTAGTCCAGTATGTCGTATTCAAATCAATAGGCGGTATTTTATTGTCTTATAAATTATCATTATGCTACTGTTGAGTAGATATACACACTCCGTTTGCGAAAACGAGAAGATTTACGGGTATATAAACAAATATTTTTATGCTAGGTAGACATTAGTCCCCCATATAATTGTTATTTTGCAAAGATATGTCTATCGTCATGAGGTTTGTTTCGAAGCTTTTCCTATTATACGAATAAAACATTAACTTGTCGAATTGACACGGGAAGGTGAAATTATTTTTGTTTTTTCCCTCCTTATAAACTATATACTTAATGTCCTAGTATTTCCATAATTTTAAGAACAATAAGTGCTTAGCTATTCATTTTTACGTTTCGTAAGATATTGTTCCTAAAACCTGATATTATGTTTAGGTAAGATAGAGCTAAACTCATAATAAAACTACGCGGGTATTTTCACTATTGAAGATGTACGATAAAATAATATAACACTAACATTTGCGTCAGACCCGTTCAATTTCGCAATCACATTTGCATTGCAGAAACTGTAATAAAGCCCTAACTGACTGAACAATAAGCATTGTGGGAAATTAGATAATATTGTGATATACGACGCCATTTATAAACGTCATATTCAATCAAGTAAACTATTAATAAGACATGAATGCTAGCATCGAACAACTAACGGATATCTAATAGATTTTATATACGAACGGGGAAGGCATTGCGTAGGTAATTTATATCTATCCAATATCTAATCATTTACAATAAGTTGTTAGATATGTGTGTATTTATGAGTTGAATAGAAACATGACTGGTTTTCATGAAATGTCATCCACTCATACAGAGCGCGTTCGCACGCAACTTAGGTCGTCGACACCGTATTCATATGTTTATTCCAACTTTCAATTTATAAATATTCCCGCAAATTAATTCTACGAGTATGCAATTAAACTTATACCCTACTTACAGATACGCATACCTACCTCTGCTAATTATTTTTATATAAACATAACGATGTGTAAGTAATTCATTTGCCTTTATCTCAGTAAAGATAAAGCTAATTTTAATATACGTAAGCATTTTACACAAACTTCTATGAAATAATTACTTTACTTAGCGGAAAGTGTTCAGTAATACGAAACCAATCAATAAATAGTGTAGGAGAATTACATTGGTACACGTGTATGTGTAGTGCGTGCGTCGCGTGGCGCATGTCAGCTGTCTGTCGCTTACGCGTCTCGTTACGTCGCGCGTCGTCGCCGCCACGCGTCGCCTCGTCAGGCTAATCTCGCTATTCAAAACAAAATATCCTGTTACTACAGACAACCTCGTGTGAAAATGGACATAAAAAAGAAAAACGTAAAAAATCAACAGGTAAAGAAAGACGCCCGCTGGAAACTCACGAAGCATTTTGCCACCGACCAAGACAGCGCCACGATAACTGTCATCTGTCAGACAGCCATTTTAATTCCTCTGTAAATTATACAAATTGACACTTGACATGTTTTGTCGTCTCCCGGGTAATCGGGCGAAATGGAACTTTCATTTTATTACTTTTTGAAAGTGGCGAGAATACCCTGAAGTAAATGAGTGAGTACCTACAGATAAATATCTGATTATACGATCTCCGTTTATATTGTCCTTTTATACTAGCAATCCGTTGATAGTGCTCTTTCTATAGGTATTACATGTCAAAATGAGATCGTAATATTTAAGTAAAAAAAATATTGTATTGTGACTTTAGATTTGAAAAATATTAGGATATGGAAAAGTGTTGCGATATATCTGAATGAAATAATCTACTGTAAGGTGTATTATTGGCAGATTAAGAAAGTTTCTCCATCGAAGTTATAATTTTACGATGTCGTTATACATGAAAAATAATGGAGACATAAATATTGTGAAAAGTGACGTTTTGTTAACGACCTCAAAGCAATGTGTATAAAGTAGCCACTCGGCGGGGCGCCGCACTACAGGGAAACGCTTTGCTAATTAAAAATTCTTCTTTGTTTTTGCGTCCAGATTGTAGTTATGCGAGAAATGTTTTATTGTTTAACACACGATAATTTACTATAAGTAACGTAAATGGAAGCGTGAAATTCTTGACTAAACTTGAGTTATTTGTATAAATCAGTTCACGCTGGGTTTATGTATTTCTCACCTGAACTAACCACATCAACCAGCACACAATCAGAATAGGAAATTCCAAAAAAGTGTAAACAAAGCTAACAAAATCATGTTTTACATCATAATCTACTTACATATTCAGAAAAGGCATCAAAATTTTAATAATCACCTCTACATTTTCTCTGTTCGTCATAAACTATTCTATCTACAACTTACAATGATATACGTTTATCGTGCTGAATATTCGAGTCCAAGAGTATGCAAGGTGCTAAGGTGTATGTAGACAATGATTTAAGGGGCCACATTCAACTTTTATTACACGTAGCCTGTACAGCTGGCAGCACGTTATTTTATTGAGTGACCCCTAAATAAAAAGCTATACGACCATTTTTTTTTAAATATAAATCAAGGGTTGGTGCGAACTATGCTCAATAAGCAATATTTTAATATTCAGCATTATAGAAATACAATTTTTAATAGTCAACTAATAAATAATAACGATTGTATTAGCCTCAATGGTCTAGTGGTCACAAGTGTGAGTTCGATTCCCAATTCCGGTTGAACTGGAAGTTTAGATTGGTGCCTTGTAAATTAATAATTATTGATAGAAATTAATAATAATAATTCCTGCTTTACACAGAACCTTAAACCTCTCGGAAAACTGCCATATCTGCGATGTAGGACCTTTACCTATACTTCTAAAGTACTACCGAAAGAACGAAAGTTACTTATCCGAATTATAACTTGTTATGCCTTTTTCGTATAATATAGCTACAGTTAGCAGTTAACTATGCATATTATTTTTACTGATCAAGCAGTTAGGTTACGCAGTGATAGCCTAGCGATATGAAAATTGGACTGCCAAGTCCAAGAAATTTTCTCCAAGGCGTGGGAAGTCTGCCAAACCGCAGCTGGCTTGCGTGGTGGACTAAAACCTAACCCTTCTAACTTGAAGGAGACCCGTGTCCAACAGTTGCAGTAGGACAATCATTTGGTTGTTGATATTTAACACTAATAGGAGAAATTAATACACAAAAGTTAAAAAAAGTCACGCCTGTATTCCCTCAACCTAACCTCTGCCTAACCTTTCGGGGTACACCCACATTTCGCCGGTATGTTTAGTTGTCTTATAATAGGGGTAGCCTGGCACAAATCCAAACTCCGAGCTGCTACTGATAATTTAATAGAAAAACCAAACAACACTTTGCTCGACCTGGGGATCGAACCCAGAACCTCCAGCATAGCAGCCGTCCTTAGGACCACTAGACTAATGAGGAAGTCAAAAAATAAGTTCTATTTTATTTTTCAAGAGATTAACTATTTTAAGATATTTTTACTACACCTACCAATGTTATTCAGCAGTTTATGAAACGAACCACCCTCGGTCACTTAGTGACGTTGTAAGTCATGTGCCAATATAAAACTAATTAATATAGGCCGGCAATTATAGACCAGTTAACATTAACAAGGTGCCCTTTAATTATTATCGTTGGAATCTGACTATGACGTCGGTTTTACGACACTTCCGGCGGAACCCCTGACTCGCCATAAACCTAACTACACAATCGTCGATGTGTAACATTCGCCCTCATAATCAATGCCACCACAGTACAAATCCAGCGGTGTGACTCCGGACAAAATATTAAAACACAGAATGACCCTATATAAGTTTACAACGTACATAAAACTCGAAATGGGTTAGTGTTATTTCGTATGCAACAACACTTAACAAACCATAGATTTATGTTTTTATAACAGTATAAGATAAGAAAATCCGTAGCTTCATAAACCGATCACGGTACTTCGGTAGTCATACCGACACGGTGCGTGATAAACGATGCAATAAGCAATTTCTAAGCAACATGAAATGAATTTCACATATAAGCAAAAACGTGAAATTGTAATCAAGACATATCCAATGGGAAATTCATCGAGATGAACTAACTATTGTGGATGTGCTGATAAATCAGCGAGTGATGTACAATTAAACAATTTCTCATGCTCAACACGACCGAGTTGCGTGACATGTTAGTGTACTAGTACAATAATTGTTGGTCTCTCTATGTGTTCGTTTTGCAGCGATTTCTGTAGCAATTATAAATAAAATGGTGCGTGAGCGCATGCAGTAGACGAGGCGTCGCCGCTCGCGCCGATTATATTCCACAGCTGAACTGACCATCACTACGTGATAGGTCGATGGTCGTTGCCATTAATTTATACATGGTACATGAACCATGCTCAAATCCAATTTCGTGCAACTGCTTAAGTATTATTAAGTACTAGCTTTCCGCCCGCAGCTTCGCTCGCGTGGACAACACGATTTTGACTGTTATTTTTTTCTATTTCCGGCGGGATATTGTAAATTATCTAAAATTAAGACCAAATAATTTGCTCCACTATATTATTTTATTGAAATATAAAAATAACATGTAATTTTTTTATTAATTTATTCATGTCCTTTTAGCTAGAGCGATGGTTATTCTGGACGCCTCGTTAGGTCGATTTCAAGGAGGAGGTACAAATATCGGAAGACCACTTTGCTCTCAAGAATTAAAATTGCACTTCTTTGTATACCACATTGGTTTTTCTGTCTGGTATCAAAATGACCAGACTGCTTTTTAATACAGTAACAGGCAAGGTAGAATTTCCCGTGTGAGAAACCGTTCTTCCCTTAAATCTATGCCTGCTACCCTTAATGACTAAAATTTTATTTATAGCATTACAAAGCATCGTTTTTAAAAACATAGGCATCAATTCACACATTCGAGGTATGAAAACTGAATCCCCGAGCACATCCAGTAATCACAGTGACCTTTTTAATATTTTTAATGCTGATACTCTCAGTCTAGTCCCGTTACATAGCTTAAGTGCCAATCTATAGACTTCGTTTGTATATTAGAAAAATCAGGATATACTCTAAGATCTGTCATAGTCACCTGTCACTACTATATTCAGGAAAGATGATAAACATATTTACAATCTCCATTTACTATTTTAAGTAATAGCTCAGAAAACTCTCCAGCAGACGCATCTCTCTCGTATTTCTTTTTAAAAATAATCATTATGTTGGGCCATAGGTATGACGATGTGAAGGAAGCTCTGACTTCGTCTGCTCGGGTTCCTCTAGGTACAACAGAATCTGACGGAATTCCCGTGCCAGCAACACTAACTCCACCCATCACTCTATTGCTGCCTCTAACATTTTTAAGAAGGGTTCTATGGTGTGCCTCTCAATCTCAATTCCACTTTTGTGTGCCATAGAAAGCATTTTATATGTTTATCAATCAACGTTTCGAGAATAAAATCACATTGAATTTTCAAACATGACATGACATGTGTCAAAATAAAAAGTAAATTAAATTAAAAGCACTAAGGAGTATTGAT
The DNA here is from genome assembly GCA_958496365.1 of Subacronicta megacephala. NCBI lineage: Eukaryota > Metazoa > Arthropoda > Insecta > Lepidoptera > Noctuidae > Subacronicta > Subacronicta megacephala. Next base: position 5,870,235 of record OY292515.1, on the reverse strand, counting down.
ATCAAAATTGAAGCAAATCATCCCGAAAATAACTTTCCCCCCTTTTTTAAGTCCGTTAGGGGATGAATTTCAATAAAATACGAAATACGTCTTCCACCAATTCTGTTAAAGAACGTTTATGCAAAATTTGAAGCAGATTGGACCAAGGAATCACGTGGTCCCATACAAACTTTGCCCTTTTTTTTCACGCCCTTAGGGGTAGAATTTCGGAAAATCCTTTCTTATCGGATGCCTACGTCATACAAAGAATACACCCTCCAAGTTTCAGGTCTCTACGATCAGCGGTTTAGGCTGTGCGTTGTTCCGTCAGTCAGTCAGTCAGTCAGTCAGTCAGTCAGTCATTCAGGACAAAGGATTTTATATGTATAGATAATAATGAACTGATAATAAGCAAAGTAACACAGTCACTTAAACTTTAATAAAATATTGTGTCTTAAGTAGGTACTTTTAGTAGCTTTACGGATAAAATAACCCCCTTATTATATTTAGAACTTTTGTTTGTCTGTCTGTAGATTCGTATGCGCAAAAACTATCGTACGAAATTGGATGCACTTTTGTTTTGCTGAAGGTCTAAATTAAAATCTGATTAGTGCATTTTTCTTCTTATAGAATTTACGTAAACCCATTTAAGATCCAGGTGAATCCGCGGGCAACAACTAATGCTACATATAAACCTACATCACTCAGACTGTGATTTCTCATGAAATAACCGTTATGCTGAATAGAGAACGGGTCGAGGTGATTAGGGCGACAAAGAAAGCTGAATAGATCAAATATCGGTATCTACCCCGGTAGTAAAAGCAAAATGAAATATAAATTCCAAATGCAATGAAACACATGCCAGTAACATTCTATTGACAATCATTTCGAAAAGTATGAAAACAGATTTCAAAAATTCAGTCACATACGTTTACCATTTATGAATAATCTTGTTTAAAATCAATTTTCTATATTGAAATAAAACTACTTTTTACGGATTTTATCGCGTTGTATTGATTATTTTAATTTCCAACGTTTCGGATCCTTTACAGCATCCATGGTCACGGGTGGACTGTAAACAACGCGATAAAATCCGTAAAAAGTAAGTAGTTTTATTTCAATGTCTAATATTCGCGTAAGTGTTAGAAACCAGTATCGATTTTCTATTTATATTATGCTTTTGAAATGGTAGAGACATTAAAGGTAACATAGCATCAATTATTTAACTTTGAAATTTCTTGATCTATCTTTTTACATATTACCTACTGATTTGGATGCAATTTCTTTTTTGTTCTTTCATTAATCCAAAGTTGCATAAGCATAATTGGCCTAAACTGTTCCCACTGCTGGCTCCCAGCAGTACAACAACGCGGGCCCTTGGTAGATGTCACAATCATGTCTTTGAATTTTTGCTTGGAGGACAAGTCGGTTTCCTCAGAAACTCTTCATCGTTTTGGGAGTAGCGGTGATGAAATAATGCACACAAAGTAAGGTGCCTTTCTAGGTAAGAATTGTTAGAACCTACGACGTAGAACTCGCGGACATTAATTAACACTGGGCCACCAGTGCTAGGCGATCCTAAGTTGAAACCCTTTTAATCTACGAGTAGGTCCTTATAGTACCTACCTACGTAGTTGTAATATTCAAAAGAGGTGAAGTAGGAGGTATTCGAAACTCAATTCACTCCGTCATTAGTTGTTATAGGGAGGGGGTAGACATTTTGTCATTATCCCTGTTCATTATAATCTCGGGCAAGTATCTCGACTCGAGATTACGCCGTCGTAATTAACTGTTTTACACGCTCCTAATAGCTTCATTTCGCTAATGACCACCTCGATTCGTCCTTTTATCTACACAACTCTAACATTACAAGCTACAAGCAAATTTATACCTTTCATTTGAGCTTTTAACATACTCTTTGGATTGGCACAATCCTTTACTAAAGAAATATCAAAAATGTTAATTTAATAATGCTATAGTAAAATCTAATATCACTTACTACAACTAATGAAGCTTATATTTTATTTAAAACAACCTTTTATGACTTCAAGAAATTTATCGCCAAATATTAATAATAATATGACATCCGCATTAAATGAAAGTTTTAAGGTTTTACAGCCTATAATCGTAATATCGATTTAGTTCCTACTCTTGTTACAACAATTTTAACATTGTGACATTAAATATATTAACGGATACTTATTTTATTAAATAAACAAGCTAGGGCACAAAACAAAGACGACTAAGTATTAATAGTTCGAATACTTAAGTACCCAATAATTCAGTGTTTCAGTACACTGAATTATTAGGTTTGTTTACTTAATAAAATAAGTATCCGTATAAATACAGATAATATAAGAACCGCCGTTTGCTTCTACATTACATAAATAAATAGATAGATAAACACAAAACCTTGCAATTATAATAACGTTATTAGTCAGCTTCAATTATTAGCAACAATTTTAATTCCCTCACCTTGCATCGTCTTGTTAACAGAACATTTATCATGGGATCGCATTATGTTACCCTATGCAATTATCATAAATATATAACTACGTCATGCCAAACGTATATACCAGTAGAATAGCCTTAATGGTATCAACTATGTATAATTTGTACGCACTCTGCTAATGCAAATGTGCTTATGAGTACCTAATAGCTATCGTCGTGGCAAAGTGGCCTTCTTCCTGTCAACAAGGGTGCAATTATCTCATCCACATAATGTAATGGAGTCGCTGATATCTTGCACAATCATTACCATGCATAATGTTATAAGATTGCACAACATATAGAGCTTACTGGATCAAAATAATTAGGATCGCATTAATTTGCGCCGACTATTCTGGTTAATTGGTGATTTCATGATCATTAAGGGTAGCAAAGTGAATCTACAAGTTAAACAAAATTATAAGTTGCAAATAATGCATGGAAATCATAAGTTGCAATTTTGCAAATGCATAAAACTACAAGTTGCAAAATTAAGTGATAACATAAAAGACGTTGGTTGTGCCTATTCATATTATACACTATCTACCTAATCGACAAATTGTCATGCAAACAACACGGTTATGTGTACACTTTCCATTAAAAAGATAAAATTAACAACATATCTATATTACACGGGTATTATTAATATCTGTATCGTGTCGATATAAAAGTGAATTTAGAATATTCATATTTATAAACTGTTAATCTGTTGGTTTTCTGTGTCATAAAGTATACTCGAGTCCAGCATATTTGAATGTAAACGAGATCATAATTCGGATTGAACCACAGTTCTACGTGTGGAAACCTCGCATACCTACACCATTCTTTTACGATGTTACTATTACGGCTTTTCGCTTCAAAGACTTTTACTGCCTTTAATATAAACTAACAGTAAACGAACGCAAGACTTTTTTTATTCTTTACGCGACTAAGTTAATAAAATACTAATGTGTTCATTCTGATGTATTTATTATTTTATTATTGCATTGCAGTTTGTAATCATAAAAAGTATTATAAACTAAGTATTAATAAATGTTCACAAAGATATAAATTTTCTAGTGAAAGATAAATTCGGCTTTAGGCAGGGTTTGAAGCTGGCGTCCCTCAAGTTAAGTACGCCAGACACTTTACCAACTAAGCTACCGAGACCACTGCCTGTGATGTCGAATTTCTCTTCAACATTTTACGTGACGTACAATGTGGAAGCTGCGTCCCTCTAGTGTACTTAACCAGTGGGACGCAGCTTCAAACCCTGTCTGATGCCGAATTTTTCTTTTACTAGAAAATTTAAATCTTTGTCAACATTTCGCATTACGTAATGCTAGAATATAAGAATCAATTAGTGTTTTTCATAATTAATTGAACGCGTCGATCGTTGCGGAAACTCGTGGATGCAAATAAAAGTATGTATAAATGTAATATTTTATAACTTGTGAGTTGTAAATGACAAGAGTATGACGGACCGGTTGGTGCACGTCACTTCAGTTAACTAAGTAATTTTATAATGCTGCGTTATTTATGTAATTTCGAGCCACTTAAACTGCAATTTCTCCCGTAACAAATGCGCAGGTTGTATCATAGCATTTTGTTTCTAAAATAACTGATCAGACAACGGACTAGGTACATTAAGGTTGCAGTTTGCGGTGTCACTCGCAACTTCTAAAGATTTTTTGAGACAGTGTATGTCGGTATGTCCTCTAAATTTAATCGAAATCTCTACTACAGTTTAGGTACCTATAGAAAACAGACTTTCGCATTTATAATATTAGTTTGAATCACAATGGCTACAGGTTCAAGCTGATCTCGTTGATTGGCGTTCCGTAAAATAAAAGGTCATCGTAAACTGGCTTTGTATAGCCCGACGTGTAGCCGTACTTACTTGCCGACTCCTAAGTAAAGTAAATCGTATTCTGCAAATATCGCAGCTGTCATCGCGTCGAAGATACGAAAGTGAATCGAGAGCTTTCTGCGTGTAACTGTATACTTTGTAAAGACGAGGTCACACTGATAGACGTGATGCCCTGTCCACGTTAAATGAACCGTTGAACGACTATAAAAGTCAATAAGGCGTAACGCAGGTGCTACGTCGGAGACCGGTACAGATATCTTTAGATTATGCCCACGTGACAGCATTTTGTTACTAGGTATACTATCCCTACATACAATAAAATTTGCTATTCACCTGATAATGGTATATTTCTTAGCAGATTATGTCATATAAAGCTCATTAATTTAATAAAACTTTACTGTAGGTAATGTCATCAGCTAGAGGTAGTTATAACTTAAAACCTAAGGTTTATTATCCAAATAAATTTATTTATCGAAGTAAAATTATATACTCAAACTCCAAAACGATTATTCAAATTACCCAAACATCGTTATTCTTTGCTAACAAATATTCTAAATTGAATACTGAAATAGTACTTCAAACTAATACTAGTTTGAAGTACTACATTTTATTAATTGTCATACTATATTTGATAACATTAAATATATTAATGACGTCACTGACTGTCTGAGGTCTCGAAGTACTTTCCGCCAATTACATGCATAAAACGAGTATTTTGTTCAAGCAGTGTAACCATGTTCCCACATGTGCTCGGCTCAAGATTGATATCGCCACTTAACCGAAGTCAGCTGCTGATGTAATTAGCGATGCGACTCGCGACCCACTCCGCGAATTTATCTTACACTACTTATATCTCAACGGGTTGGTTTTACTTGCTTCAGCTAATTGAAACTGGTGAAAAATTGCGACCACATACCGAGCAATTTAATGTCACTGCCTCAAGGTACGTATGTTATTCAAACGATGCAATGTTTACTTTTAATCGTTAATGCTCAACAGACCCTTAATAACCATTACTTGACCCGCCACAATAAACTAACGTCTTTAAAGCAACATTCGTAATAAACGAGACATCCTTATTGATGTTTGTATGAAAGCAGATAAATATCGCAAGCTGGTAATTGTGCACGAGATGTTTTACTCGGCTTTTAAAACAAAACCCTGCAAACGAGAATTGATCGCTCGCGGATTTATATAGCGTAAAGCAGGCTTTACACAATGTGTTGTATAGTGTAATTGAGTAACGGATTGATGTGAGGTGTCAAATCACTGTTAATGTTCTATGAGAGGCTTGGGAGAGGCGCTATGCGCGGGCGAGGTGTGCGGACGTGGCGCGCGGCAGACAGAGGGCACGGTCGCCGGTCGTTAGTGTGACCGCACCATTATCGATGATGGATCACCACCGCCGGCGCCATACCATCACCCGGCAAATTTAATTTAGACCACTAATGTTGTGTATACAGTAACTTATAGATAAAGCCATTATGGCGTCAGCGTGAACTATCCAATATCAAATAATGAAGGTATCTACTTTATGTTAGTTAATAAAGGTTTAATCACTAGACCGTTGATGAGCTAATAATACTTACGAATATTAATGAACAGAATTTGCATAGCACATGGTTATTATCAGTCATTATAAAGTTTTTGCCGAGTTACAGTGAAGACTCACGGTTGCATCAATGTTGGCATTACAAAGTTTCGATAATTTCTCAAGCACGTTAACGTGGCTACAGCGTACGCACATAAATTTTATAACGTAATTCCGTTTTAATGAGCACAGAATAACATTTACAGGTCGCTCGCGAAGAGATGTAAACTGCTTTAATTGCACCTTTAGCGATCGAGCACCTTCGTCGCTACGAGCGTCGAATCAACACCTTACATCCAAATTGCTACATAAACACGACGCAATAAACGGAAGGCAGGAGTTTGCAGAATTTTAGTTTATTGAAATAATAATGGGAAAAATAAGGTGCGCCAAAACACGGAGATGTTGACGGTGTAGCAGACAGCGGCGGTAGACAGGTAGGTCGTGGTGTATGTATGTGTATGATGGGGAGGCGGGTGGTAAATGCAGTCGGTCGGGGCGCTAACGTGCGCGGGGCGCGGGGGCGCGGGGGCGGGGCGCCAGGGGTGCTGGGGAGCAGACGTCGTCGAGGAGCGTCGGAGGCTGCGATCGATGAAGCGCGGACACGCCTCGCGCACGCCACCGCAGCCCGCAGCCTACACTCATTGTTGATTCAACCGCCACTCCTTCATCTACTATTACACGGGTACGTTCTAGTAACTCCCGTACAAGTCGGTACAACGTACACGTTTCCGCTAACAAGTTAATCACAAAGCTTTCTGAGTGAACATATATCATCTGTAAACGAACTACCTTATTCGGACAGTTCCCATTCAACACCGAAAAGCATTCCTCTGGACGTCCGAAAGGAATCGAATCCCGTTTCATATCTACCTAATGCATGTGAGCTGTCAAGAGATGTTCCAAATGCGATGAGCGTGTTAAACGACTGTATTGTGATGCGCTGTCACTGTGGAGGCCTTTGCCTTTGCCCGAAGTCCTCGCCTCGTACCGATATAATCTCACCTGACCGTCTAGGAAGCCGCTCGATTCTCCTAACACTCATGCGGTAATTCAAAAATAAAACAACTTAATCTGACAACGGCCGATTTGAGTCCATGTATCCAATAGAGAATTCTCCACACAAGACTGAAATAGGAAGTCATACCATATTAAAATATATTTATACTGTGGTCATACTAAAAACTTTTGACGTAAAAAAGTACTTCATTAAGTTTAAAAATAAACGTTATTTACACGTGTATTAACTACCATTATTAGCATGATATAATCGTAAACTCAATTAGTATTCTGGGTTTCCTTCACGCAATCAAATTTAATATATTATTCTGACTAATTATTATTGTTCGTTTCAAACAAAAAACTTTTGCTTGTAAAAAATGACAAAAAAAACGAATTCCGTTATCGTTACATCTAAAATCTTGTCAAAACGGTTAGTTAAGCGCAGGATCAGGCGACGAGTACAAAACGGGTGACGTGTCAGTCGACCGCCGCGAGCGCTTCCCGAGTCCACCTACACATGAAGCTAAAATAATCTCAAAGCTAACCAGCAATAAGATCTAAATTCCTGTTCACGTATTTCTCGCATCTATAAGATTAAAATTTTGTGAGTGACGATCAATTTGAATTCCTCAGGACACTGATCCGTCACCGATAAAACACTCTTGCAGCGTTTGGTGACAAGTTAGTTGTGTAGCTGTAATCCCGGAGATTAAAGACATCTCCATTAACAGTACGACCAGACTGACCGCCTTTACTGTGATGAAACCGACTCACATTTTTAAATTGTGTTTAACACGCACCAAATTGCTTTATTTGCCCTCTAATATTCCGTCTATTTTGCCATAATAACACTGACAGAAGCCAATTATGAATATTATTAACTATAAATTCTTTTATCTTGGGGCCGCTCCTCCATAATTTATCATCATAAAATAATAACTGCGAGAGTTAAACAGGTTTAATGAGGCATCAGTCAAAATTACTCGTACCACGCTTTGTAGAACACTCCTAATTTAAGTGTAAACAACTACTCAAAGTAGTCAAATATGAGCATATTATGTACACTTAGGTACGTTCATTAGTTCTATATAAGGTTCCAGTTGAGTTGGTAACACGGGCTGTTACAAGTAGGGGAGTGCGCTTCTACGTGAATCCGTGAGTACCTACACACCGGCACTCTGCCTCGGGTCCCGCATCCTGGTAGTCTGTATTTACGAAGTCGGAAGCATTTACCTATCTAGACGTATTATCTACATACGCACAGCCGGTAATAAAGCATCGCCGTGTGGCTAGTTATACAACTGTTGAGGACATGGCCGGATTTTCCCACAAACTGAAGTAAGTCACGCGACATCGAGACAATAAAAACTTATCAAGGCTCTTATAGCTAATTAGGCCTACGCTTATTGTTATTTATACGCCACACGATAAGTATTTACAAGTCAGCGGTGTCACAGACTTTATGACAGCACAGAAATGCTTAAAATATATTCGGGTCTTATTAGTACTGTTGGGGATACTTAGTTGACGACATATCTATACTAATATTGGAGATATTACATAGGTACATTACATAGGAACTAATATTAAGGGAAAGATTGTTTTGTTTAAAATCGATAAACTCTGAAACTACTGAACCGATGTTAATCACCATTTCACCATTAGAAAGTTAGGTAGGTATTGTATTCCCGATAACTAACATAAGCTATTAAATAAATTAACCTAACATAAGGATAACCAGAACACATACGGTCGAAAATGTGGGCTAGTTCTCTACTGTTAAATAAATTTATAAATAATTTTGTAACTTGACTTTATCGTTGTAAGACGGCTATTGAAATTTACACCTTTGAAAGTTTCTAAGGAGCGGTGTTACAAATGTTTAGTTGGTATTGCGTTTAAGAGTCGTGAATTCGTGATTGTTTATGAGATAATGTCACGGCATGTTATCAGTGGCGAGGTTTGACGTGACAGCTTGCACCTGTACCGTGCGTCGGCGATCTAATTCGTCCGAATGTTAATGAGGTTGCGGGTCTCGGCGTGCGCTGCGCCTGCGTAACCCGACGCTACACCTGTCCCGATATGAAATAATTTTTATTTACAAAGCCCTCCGGAGATTATGAATATTTCGTAGTGGTATCGCGTACAACATCGGACCGCATATTATGTTACATCGCGGAGTAACCTATGACGATCCATAATTTACAAGGTGGACGCACTCGCCGACTTGCAGCTTAGAGACAGTTTGGTAAATGATATTTTTCACTTGACACCTTCTCTAGTAGTCATTTGACTTTGGCAGCGCTATAGAGATCTTTTTGTTAGAATTATGGAAGCTTAAATTGTTAGTCATTTATTAATAGTCATTTACGAAATATGATAGGTATGACTAGGTATACAAACATATGAAGATATTATGGTTGAGTACAAAGTATCAGCATTCATTGACATACAATTATGCTGTGAATAAATAAATAAAATACACTTTAGTATCACTTACTCCTTGAACTACACATTTTAGTATCCTCTTATGTCGACTAGGACTAAATTAAGTTCTACTTTTAAACACACACCTACTTTAGGTAATAAGAAATCAATCTTCACTAAATTAAATCTAAGTACCTAATAACTGTAATGAAAAGGTTTTTTATAATAGCCGAGAACAAGTAAAAGGTTTCGCAATAAATCATCTCTCACACGCATCATACGGTATATAATTCATACACGGAAAAGTGTAATGCGCCGTTTAGGGTTTCGTACAGCAGCAAAAAAACATGACATACGTAACACACAGACTTTAATTTATTGAATGTGTGTGCGTTTTTATAGGTAATGAACCTATTTAAATGATTTTTAAATTGCTTTGTGCAAATAAATACACACGATATTCAACCTTATTTCGTAGAGTTGCCACAAACTGCTATTATACGAGTACGTGCGTCGACTAGTAATATTTTTAAATATGGCAAAAAGATGCATAATGATGAGCAAGTGAGGTTCATGGAGAGACGCGCGGGCACGAGGAGTCATCAATCATGCGGTCGAGCCGCCCCGTGACGAATGCCAAGCCAAACACCATTGTGACCGATGCCACCCACACGCGGGACGATCGCGAAATACATCGTGTGCCAAGTGGCGTTACGAAATGGATTCCGTACAAGTTAAATTTATCTTATTTCTTGTTTTCATTTTATCACGTTATTTATTTTTTTAATTGAGGCATCAATAGTATGAAAAAATACGTATCTTTATTATTAGGAAATAATAATCACAAAAAAGAAACCACTGCCAGTCATTATCATTATGATATTATTAACTTTACTATAGGGAATGTCGGAATCGTTTAAACGGTTAGATAGGTAGGTACTCCAGAATGAAGGTCACAATATGTATTGGCATCTACAGGGGACATTATATAAATGCACATCGATTTTTATGTATAAAATTCCTTTATTGACTTCAAGAATAAAGAACTAACATCAGCTAATATTTTTTTAAGTTTACTAGCAATGTGGGTCATACGTTACTAGTAATCTTGATAACCCCTCGTGCTAAGCTAAATGCTTGTGTTACGAGTGGGTTCACGTCGGTAGTGCAATGGGTGGGTTTCAAACCGGCAACCACATGATCGCAAGTCCGACGCCCTAGCCATTAGGCTACCGCCGCTTCAATAATAATAACCTACATTCGATACTATATATAAAACAATTGAATATGTATGTACAAATAAGCTAGATCTCACCGCGTGCACTTTATTTTCACATGGAACCCTAATAACATAAAATCGTTTACCTACCTATTGCGAAAAAATTGTATTGTGACTATTGTAAGTCCTCATTGACACAATCTTCGGACATAGTGTGACAATACACTGCTGGTAAATTAATGGTGCACCTTACGCGGAAGTGCCTTCCTAGAAACTCCCCCGCCGCGACCACTATCAACTGTGTTGTAAATGTTCGATATTATTCATTTAGAACCTACCACACACGTGGAGGTATGCCCTTAAATCCATTAAGGACATACCTCCATGTGTGTTAATGTTAAATTATTTAATTTAAAAACATTTTTTTGATAAATTGTTCATATAAAATATTAAGTTTTTTTTTTCTTTTTACTAAATTAGTATCAGGCCCATGTGTCAGTTCAGTTCAGTCATGTTCAGTTGTTGTTGATGCAATTTACCTAGATGTTAAATTACCGTGTTTGTATTCCAGTATTAACTTAATATTGACTCCCAACTGGAAATCTCTAAACGATTGATAAACTAAACTTGAAGTTAGCAAAATTATACCGATTTAGCGTCATACTTTGTTTCGATCAAAGCCCTGCAAAGCAATAGGAAATCTTTTGATTTCAATCTACAGGTCTCGAATGGGACAAGAAAATTAAGCCGAAGCACACAGTTAAATATCTTGTAAGTTGTCAAGATATTTAACTGATCAGGTGCTAAGGCACCAAATGACAGTACCTCACTACAACTAATAGGTATGTCGTTGCACTTTAGCAATTAAACCTAGGTACGCACACATATTCATAACGTCCGATTTAATCGGCCACAGTTCACCTCGGGGAATGTATGGGCCGCATGTGCAATTAATTGGCTTATCGTGACTTTATTGATTCGGTAAGGCGATCCGTTTTAATTACCGCCATCGCTCATTTGCCGCTGATTGGCTCCCAACATACCTGAATGTACTGGCGCACTAGTTTCTAATGAAACCCGACCAATTTCAAGATCTTTTGCAAATGGAACTTGAATCATGGCCGCCACGCCTTCCCATTTTATACGCTTGCTGTTTTAATTAAGAGGACAATTAACGCCAGTACTCTTAAATCAATATTGATAAGTATTTCCAGCAAAAAATACTGCCAGTAGTTACGAATACGACAAAGGAAAATAATTGAGGTGGTTATTTGCATTCTTTTGTCCATCGTTGCACACATTGTATATTCTCAGAGCTTATTACATACTGTGGAACAGTTAATGAGGGCATAACGTGTGTTTATGGTGCTGTCTTTTTCTTCAATTCACTTTCTAGGCGAATGCCTCCAAAACACAGCGTATTGTGTAATTTTGTATCGTAAAAAGGGTAACAAATATAAAAGTTGTTCGGTGAGCATATGTCGCGCGCGGCAAGGCGGCGGCGGCGCACGGAGTCTGCTATTACAGCTAATTGACAGTCCGCACACGAGCTGTGTTTACTACGTATTTGTCACTTCCCCTCCATTAATGACATGTTAGCCAGCAATGGCGGAGGAAGCTTTTGAAAATAAACAAATACTTTGATGACTGCCACGAGTGCGCGACCACAACAGCACGGCTCACCATTATTGCATGAACAATAAAATTTATACGTTAAATTAATGCTCAAGTTTTTGTCAAGTTACCTACTATACCTACCTAAGATGTACCTACCTACGTAGTTTTATAGCAAATAATTTCTCCATCCGTAGGCTCAGGATGTAAAAGTCTGTACAAGAATCAAGTGATAACTGATCCAATAATTACAAATTAACTTCAACCCTCGAAGTAAGGAACTGCAGCAAACAAAGTTATCAATAATCGCGATTTGGTTAATGGCCCGGGGCGGACGACGAGCACCAGTACAACGGTCTCATAATAAAGATATAATATCAGCGTACTCCCGAGGGTGACGAATTGCTCATACGATTAACTCTTAAACGACAAATAGAGGAACTCCCTTCCCGCAGTCCTCCCAGCTCGGGGGTAAACTAAGCCACGACTTCCGCTAATTATTCGGGGGAGCGGCTCGGCAAGCATCGCCGTCCCCCTCGCACCTTGCGAGCCGATGCACATCTCCGCAAAAACTCTCTGAAAACCAAAATTTTCCCTTCTCCCGACGGGCGGTCATATTTCTTCCCTCTCGCTCCCATTAAACACGCCGTAAACGCTTTCCTTTTTTCACGCCCTCGCTCTAATAGAAAGGCAAATTACGAGCTTACGGGCGCGGACGGGTGGCGATGTACGAAACCGCCGCGGCCGTGCCTGCTGCGTCCCGCTTTCGCCCGTAGACACACATATTTCCATGCTCTTCGGGAAAACAGGGGTCGACTACGTGAACTTTCACGTCATATGTTTATACTAGTATCTATCATGCTACCACTACGCAGAAAATGTAGAAGAACTTCCATCTACCTACATAGTAGGTACATTTCAAAGTTGGTTGGTTCTGAGCTTGGTAAGTCAATCCAAGGTGAGAGTTCTGATAAATAGACGAAGACCAACTTACATTACAGAGCAATGTACTATAGGTACAAAAACCTGGCATTTCTACCCAAAACCCTCATTAAAGACCAGTGAACTCTCAGACGGTAACAATTTTTTGTTGTCTATCCGTCTATTGTTTTGCTTAATATTACTTGACAAGAGTCAAGTCAGGACTTTAAATATAAATCTCTATACCGAAAAATTCCAACTATATTTCAGTAATAAAGCTGTTATAATTTTCCGGCGGGAACACAAGAGCGCAAGCTGTCAGCCCCTGAGTCCCCGAGTGAGTCGTTGTACACGAGGCATAAACATGGTGGCGATTGTCGCGACAAAGCTGACGAGCGGCTCGCGTGACGTCATACATTCTACATTGTATGCACCCCGCTCAAAGGCTTCATCGACGACTACGGATAATGATATTCAACATAATGTAAGTTTCCTACCGAGAGAAACTGGCTGCTGAGAAACAATATAATAACAACGGACTTTAATTTTGGCATGTGAAGTGCGATCCTGCATAAGCCAGCGAGGTGGACTTAAGCCTAACCCCTTTCATTCTGAGAGATCAGTGCCCAAGTGAAGCAATGAAATGTGTTGACATGGTGTGATCTGCAGATCTACTTCATTAATAGAACAAAAACTAGGCTAGTAAATATCATACTACATCATCTGGCACGGTACGAACTGCTTCAGTAGGTCTAGTAGGTACGTGCCAACTAAATTACCTTCAGTCCATTACTTGTTATATTAAATCCAAGGGCATATCTACACCATGACGATTCCTAAATTATAAGTCAAACATCGTCGGCGTCACAAATGGAACTTCCAGTTTCATGATTCGGTAATGAGCACGTGCCGTCAGATTGTAGGCTTGTTTATACAAATGGCAGTCATTTTCGAGTTATCGACTTTACACCGCCGCGGAAATGGAAAATAATAACTTCATCGCTGGGCGGCGACACGTACGGATATAATTTGGACGCATTAGACGTCATTTGTACGAAAACTGGCGTCATAGTGCGCGACTCACTCTATTATTTCATTGTACTTAATTTCATTTCGATTCGTTGTTGGGTCGTTGTTATCCGTTGGCAAAATAAGAATGTCATGTTTTTGTTCTTGATTTGCCTCACGAGCTTTTGAAAAGTCAGTGTTCTGATTTAACTAAATGAAACCCATAGAGCCAAATTTAGCTCGGTGAGAAATCTATAGAAAAAATTACTCGATTGCATCAAATGCAACTAAAAGGGCTTTTCACTATTACAGTTATTCGTTTATGATTAACATTCACCATAACCGATGTACGTGACTCAAGAAGCCTTTAAAATCTTAAGTAGCATCTGTCTAGTAGTAGTTGACACCGGCACGTTGGAAACAACCCTTACTTCCGTGACATGAGCTATGATTACGTTTTTGTTACTTCGACGGGTCGGCCACCCCGAATCCACATAAAAATAATTTATTCCTACGAGGGGTAGCTGTGAAAATTTAACGCTCTACTTGAAAAAAGTGACACCACATGACGATGTCTAATTCGACTTCTATCCTTTACTTTCAGGCTATGTGTGAGGGTGACAACATGCTACCCTGTTTTTTAGTTTACAGCCTGAAGCGACGTTTATGATTAAAAAGTTCACGGCGCAACTGCCGCGTGAATACTATCGCTTCCGTGTGCCGAGTGCTGATCGACTCGACACTAATGACCTCACTTAATTAGTAACTCGACAGATGACACACAGAACCTCTGGCACTAGGCGGCAGGCGTATGTTTGTAGCTCACAGTCAACCGTCAACATGAATTAATTCTAACGAAGGAATGCATTGAACTCGCATTGATGCTCCGTATTCAGTGATATGACACAGACAGGAAAAGTAAATGTTTACAAATCGACACAATGCTTAAAGGGTTACGATTCACTAACCAAATTCGGATGCGATAACAAGGCAAATTTACTAAAAGTGACCAAAAAAAGATCGTCGTCAATTCCGGAGTGTTGTGAGTGAGGTCGCGGCGGGCAGTGGTTAGTGTGGTAACGAGAAGCGGGTCGGGGGTCGCAGTCGCGGTCGCGGACACCTCACAATGGCTCGTTTAGTGCACAATGCCGCCCCCTCGCAGCCCACTTCATTACGCGTGTATTGTGCAACACACAGCCACGCGCACCTAGTGCCAGCGTGTGTGACTCTTGTGACCCACCGCCGCCGGTGGCCTACCAAAGCATTCCACATTTAACCAACCTTTGTTCTCAAGCCCAGGTCTCAGCAATTAAAAATATTTATCGTAATGACTTCAATGTACGACGATACGTATGTTCAAACCAATTAAACGCCATTAACCAAGTAATTAATTGTAACGTTACTTACATGAAAACATATTTAACATCATAATTTATTGATTAATATACCAGGAGACTCCGGCGTTACGTCGGTTTTAATAAGCGAATTAAAGTAATCAATCACAATGAATCGACGTGTAATACGCCACAGCGATAGAATATTAAATCATTATCTATTTAAACATCGAATGTTCGGCTAATAATAGTCGAGATAATATCTCATTGAACAGTGTGAGTGGAATGGCAATGCGCGCGATTGAAGCGATCACAATGGGCGTAGGAGTAAAACCAACACGCGCCCGCGCACCCAGCACAATACCGATCTCACAATGGAGGGCTAATTGTGCGACGACAGACAGATACCACCTCATTGTTACTCACGCCAAGAACTTAAACTCGATGTTGTTATTATGTTACGACTAGTTTTTGTTTCGCTTCTGTGCAATCACACCAGCTTTCCAATCACCAAACACCTCTATCGACCTCTGGCAACGTTAATCGACGCGTAAAATGAACTTTGAAATTTTATTATGAGTACGCAGTCAAAAACTCGCATCAAGAACATATCTTCAATGTAACGTCAACGAGCCGTGAGATGAATGATGATTACTCTCTATGAGATTCCCGAAATCGCCGGCCGCTGTCCATGATTACGTAATCAATCTCCGTCGGCGTTTGCCGTCAGCCTTTCATCGAGCTGCGCAGGCACATCACTCTCCCCTGTATTCAAGAGCTTTTTACACCTTTTTTCGTAATTATTTAAAGTCGCTTATTATGTTTTAGGCGTTAATGTCTGTTAAATGACCACCCTGTTAATGATGTTTCTCCTCAATCCTCCACTCGATCTCATTTTAAGTAAGGCCGCTGGTACTTTATGGTCAAATCGATTTTAAAGCGGGTGTGATGAAGAAAAATTACAGTTTTCGTCGTAATACTTAAGGAGAGGAGTTTCACCGTATAAATCATGTAAAGCTTACGTCTTTAATGTATAGTTTTGAAGATAAATAAATACATGAGTGCTGTTTCAAGCTACTTGGAGCACTCTCGGTTGCACAATCGCCCGGTAGCTGACAGTTCTCACCGGGTGCGTGGGCGCAGCCACATTGTGCGCACATCTCATTTTCTTGCATTGAAGTCAAAGTAACCAGTAGCTAATACTTTCAACATTAATCATTGTGAAATCGCAATACATTTATTGCGAGATGTTTATTATAATATTTTTTATTCCAAATGATTGAATGCAGTTGTTAGTGGCGTAAGTAATTCCAAGCCTTCGATAACTATGGGCATGTGCTTATTCGTAATAAATTACTATTGGTCGTGTGAGTAAACCTGCAATATGATGAAAATAAACGCATGAAAACTAACAATAACCATCACCATCTGAAAATTATATTTTTTTATAACTTCTAGATGAAGGATTTCCACGAACTAATTTTGCTGTAAGTATTAATTAATTCGAATGATGAACATAATTGCGTTTTATTGCAACACGTTGGCGGCGCGTCTTGATCGAGCTATCGGGCGATCGGTGCGCGTGCGCCGCGCTCACACGAACGCGCCAACACCTTACCAATTAGGTACTAACTACGAGTTACATTGATGAAAATACGACAACTTCATGTCAAAACCGGCAATGCAGACTTCCTTGCTGGTTCTAAATTACTGAGTAGATAATACCGTTATATAAAATATTGGATCAACATTATTCCAACTTCCTACTAACCTTTTCCAACTTGTGTACTGTATTTAGGTACTTACTTCATTTAATTGGTACATGCTTAACCTGTAGCTAATAAAAACTGAATTAGAATGTAAGTTATGTAGTCTTGTAAAAACCGCTAGGTACGTAAGTACTTACCTATTCGACATTTTTAAAGTACTACCACCGGCAGCGAGCTCATAGCCGCGATTTCTATCTCTATATCTAAAATCATCAAAATTGATTAAGCAGTTAGGTACCTATGCGTGAAAACGTAAGAAACAGACAGAATTACTTGCATTCATAATGGATAATGGATAATGTAATGTAAGGTAGGTATATAATAAAATCTAAAAAAAATGTGTGACAAAAATTGCATTTTAATCACGTAGGTAAGTAGGTGCAGTGCGAGCGTTGAACTCTTTTCTTAAGCGGTTGCGCGGGAGTGCGCGGTCATGTCAAATTGAAAGGTGCATTAGTACAAAATAACACGTACCCACGAAAATTTCAATTAAGTTTAATGCACATGTTGAAGTCACCCCCTCCCTTTCCCCTTTCCTTAAACCTGGACGCGATTTATTAAAACCGATTACGAAGCCAGCTAAACCGATTCTCGATTGACTTTTGGCTTGCTTTATCTTTGCCAATACATTTCGTACCCTAAAATTTGATAACGATCCTCATCAACGGCTTTATTACATGAAACAGGTGATGCGTCGTGTTAATTTCATTTTTACGTAATAAACGTAGGTATATGAATGGTAAGACGTTAAAAAAATGTCTTCTTAGTCATCAGTACCTATGTAGGCATACCAGTATATAACATCTTACACATAACATACCAAAACGCCTGTATTTCCCGAAGGGTTAGGCAGAGGTTTAAGTACTGATACCTTTAGGTCCCTTGTAATAGGGACGAGTCTATAACCATTGAACAGGCCCAAATACAAACTTCGAGTTGCTGTTGAGTATTTCATAGAAAATCCCAATAACACTTATTATTTATACGAAATCACTAGGTACATACTATAAAACAGGTCGCTCACCGCTGTCTGTCTGTCCCTACGTATGCTTAGATTTAAAACTACGCAACGGATTTTAATACTGTTTTTTTAATATATAACATACATATTATAGTACAAAAAAGCCGAGAAACCACGCGGGCGAAGCCGAGAGCAGAAAGCTAGTTAAGTATATTTTAGTTATATCAAACGCTCATAAATTCGGAGTACTTACGTACTTTGGCAACGCATATCAGTTTGTTTACCTAAAATATTATCTCCTATATTTAGTTCCTGTTACATTTTATCTCTTTGGCCAACCTGGGTATCGAACTTGGGACCTCTAGGTAGTAGCCACGCTTAGGACTAATAGATTAATGAAGCAGATATATAACATCCAAGTTACAAATGTAACTAATTAAGTCACTTAATTTTGCTCAAGATTGTAGCAACTGCTACGACCACACTGCTGGTAGCTAAGTTATTACTAGATAGTTCTTATTAGATATGTTTTTATGCCAGGGTATTTTTTTTTGCCAAAAATGGAATATATAATCATTAATCTGCACCACAATAAGAAGCAACACATGTATAAAATTATTTAAATCCATTCAGGCATCTTCGAATAATCGGTGACCATACAAAACTATCTACATAAAAAACAATTTGACGAATTGAGAACCTCCTCCTTTTTTTAAATCGGATAAAAATAGTTTTAATAAAGTAACAAAACTAGAGTAGTAAAAAAGTAATGCCACAGACAACATAAGACAGCCCTTAAATTGATCAATATCACAAACAGTTCGCCGTTAACCCTATAAAATACATTTGAACAACTTTAATATTTTCAATACGGAGGCACCTGTTAGAGAGAGCCGCCCTCGGCAAAAACAGCATTATAGCCACTCATAATCAACAGTAATCATTGACTACAATAACTGTCAAAACGGCACTAAATATTGTTTGTTAAATGCCATAAGTTTTGTATTTTTTACAACGATGCGCACCTTTGGAGAGCGCGAGCGTCGAGCGGACCAGCGAGGCACAAAGGAGTAAGTAAGTGCGGATCAAACCTTGTGCCAGACAGGTGCTAAAGGTTAACAGGATACTCGCTTACGTTTCCTCTTCAATATTCAAATAAAATAAATACGCACCTTAGACTGCAAATGATTAGGAATGATGTTTCCGAACTAATAAAATAATTTAAAAATTTTGATCTTGATAGTGATGTGCTTGCCATAATTATGGATACTTGTAGTCTCAATTTCTTTTTTCACTTAATTATTTAGATTATCAAAAATAGATGACTTTGATTGCATATTGATAGGTACCTATGGTATATGGTCCAAAATTATAAATAACAACATAAATACCTATAATCTACATTTTGTTGTTGGGTACCTTATACCACTTTAATAAAGTATTTTTCATGTTTTTAAAAGTTCGTTATTAAAAGTGAAACTGCAACAACCTGAAGGCACCTATTATTATTTCCGAAAGGTCATGATAAAGTTTCAATCAGTATAAAACATAGTCTACCTGTTTTAGACACGCACATCTTATAATGCATGGGCCTCACGTCCGCCGACACACCGACGGGTAATTGTCGAGGTATTAAAAACCGATAAAAACCATTAATACGACGAGCGATCGATCAAATTGCGTATACCGATAATAATTTTCGTAGGAGACGCCCCTTGCCTGCGAGATGCACTCCGACGCATAACTTGTATTGTAATGTTACATTTAAATAATATTTTCCACCCATAGTAGGTAATCAATGAGAACATGCTATAGGTACAAGTAATTAATTTTCACTGCTGGAAAGAGAAAATGTTTTTTTTTGCAGAATTTTAAGCAATAAATTACTCGTAATTATGGATTTATTTGTAAACGAAAGGTTGTCTGCACATTTTAAATTTCGCGGTACAGCGGTCAGACATAATTTCATCACTGTTTTATTATGAGGATTCACCGATGGCGTCGAAGTTGCAGTCGACCGCAAAGCTATATTGCAATAACTTTGTTAACGAATGCGTCTGACATAAAAAGGCCATGTTATGACCTAAAATTCAAATATTTTTGGACAACTCATTGTCAAGAAAGGTCCAGTCCACATAAATCGTCTACCAGTTAGCTCCCTTTAACAAAGTCCACTCGGCAGTAAAGTGGCCGCTTGTAAATCAAAACGACGAATCGAAAAAATGAAAAAAGTAAATAAATCGAGACGGACCCGACGTTCCTCATGAACCACGCAACGCTAGTGATGCGCTACTTTGTAGTTACCTTGTACGGACACTATCGATAAAATTCATCTTAACCGAGGGTTATACCCCTAATGAAAACCTATCCGATGCTAAACTTCTGTAATACGATATCAGGACTTGTCTATAAGCAACTGAATATGAAAGTGATATTTGTGTGTTATTAATATATTTTTTAACAAGTATATATGCCATGAGCATTAAAGTAAAATAAACTGAAAGGAATACACTAATTCAAATCACTTTTTCAAGTCGATCAAATATTTATAAGCTTATGAACCTTATATTAGATTTGGATAATTTTGAAAAAAAGTTCCTACGATATTCGGTCCCGAACAGACCGTATCGATATGGCAGGATTGTGCATCGCAATAAAAAAAGATAAAGCGTATTACGGGATGTCCGGAGATAAGAGCCACTTTATGTTTTCATATTAAGTTTGACATAAAAATGAACGCACTAACACATTTTACTGCTATTGGTTGCTCTTGTTAGTTTAACACTCGTCCCGCCATCGAGTATTCACTACTGTTTTACATAATAAGTAGTTATGTTTAAAGCATAATAGATATTACTTGAATTTAATGGTAATTGGAATCTGTTTCGAGGAATTGAGATTGTATGTTTCTAATAAAAGTGAATTCGTTTTCAATTTTAGTCAATAGATTGCACTAGTGATAGTTACGCTATTAATCAATTCAATTCTGTTACTAGAAGCTTATGACTTTTTATTAGCCGTCACTTTATATGTTAGAAATAAAGAACATGAAGAAATTAATAGGCAATGCATTGTAAAGCAATTTGAAAACACGCTCCGCCACCCTCCCCTTATAAAATTTGTCCCTGATATCCCGTTTTGATTGGACGGGTTGATTTATCTCTTGTTTAGGCGTACCTACATGTGAAGTCAACCCGTTGTTGATCCTTTTTTGAAACGAAGCTATTTAACGCTGCTTGCGGTCAGAGTTGTCTGGTAGCAATCGTCACGTAATCAAAAAGCGTTATGCGTCCTC
The DNA here is from genome assembly GCA_958496365.1 of Subacronicta megacephala. Classification (NCBI taxonomy): domain Eukaryota; kingdom Metazoa; phylum Arthropoda; class Insecta; order Lepidoptera; family Noctuidae; genus Subacronicta; species Subacronicta megacephala. Next base: position 5,848,779 of record OY292515.1, on the reverse strand, counting down.
TCGACACGTTCTGTTTCGTCCAGCGTAGTCAATAACTGGCTGCCATACTTGTTGATATCATTTGTTAGTTAATAGTGTGACGTTCATAATTATGAAGTTTGGTTCCGTCCAGCGAAGTACAGCAAATACAGAGATAGAAAGAACGTAAGTACAAATTTACTCGCGTTTTTAAATTAAAATGTATTTGGAGACAAAGTGTTAAATTAGTTAACAATTATGAGAGCGTGGTTACATTAATTGATAAAGACAAAATAATTCGTTTAATTCGTCTTTATCTTTTAATAGAATTAAAATAGAACAGATACAATAAATTAATTTTATCAAGTATCAAAACTTGTTAGTCGCTTGTATTTATTTTATAGTGTACGCTCCGAGAGTAACAATGGGATCCTTTCCCCGGAGATTGAAGCGCTCTCCGCTCTACCACCGGCTACAGTGATTTAGACTAACTGCACTTGTTGCGATACTGGGGACACTCCCCATTGCAGATAACATATGACAGGCGGCTAATACGAGGATTATACTCATTCCACACACTTGTTCCGACAAGCTATTTACCGTAACTGCGCCAGAACGTAGAGCAAGCCTGCATCAGCTAATGACACAAAACTACAGTCATTCCGCAAAGTTACGAGCTAGAGACACTTATGTGCGAACCTGTTCACAGCTCCTACCATGGAAATGAGATATTTTATCGCGAACTATAACTTCGCCTTGCAGGTAATAAATACTACCATTATTGAATAAAAATATGGTCATAAACAAAATTCCTGGAGATGAATAAAATTTCAAAACCGTATATTATAAAACGTGTTAAAAATGTCGAACACCAAGATTTCCTTTTTTCTTTTTGCATGTTTGACGTGACAATATTGCGCGCGCGCCTCTGGAGGGTTATATGTCAGACGCGCGACAGTGTTCCCGGGGCGAGCGGCAGACACCGTACACAATGCCAATTTTCCGCTCACCGCCACCGACTACGCAATTATTTAGATAAACCTCTCGGCGTGACTATAAAAACATCTTCCCCTCCCCCACGCAACGCTGTTTGTTGTCTTTGGGGCTTTGTGAATTTATAGCCCGGCATTATGCCGACGGTTAGGAAAAAATGTACTTTTAATTTATCTCGTTAAAGGGTTGAAGGACGGCCGGGTTCGCGAAGTAATTATTCCGGAATTGGCCACTTTAGCTGATGAATCCATTCCGTACCCTTTATTGGAGAGCGATTGTGGAGTGAATTAATTTGTTTTTGACTCTGATCTCAACGAAGTGAAAGATTACATTATGTTGATGAGTGAGAGTGATGTAATAATACATATAATTAATTACGTATATTAATTATTTTCCATAAAGCTTCTAGACACTGTCGTGCAAAGATAAAGTTTTTTTTTTTAAACTGAACGTTAACCAAAGTCTAGATCATACGTAGTTGCAATTTACCTGCCACTCTTAGTGATGATCATCTCTGTCCCCAAATCATGGAACTTGTCCCAGAGCTCCTTGGTCTCCAGCTGGCAGTCTACGGAGAGCAGCTCCTCACAGTTGCAGGACGTGGCGGGAGGTAATGGCCGCGCTGGCGACGGGGTGTCTCGCTCGCCTAGTTCTGATAAAATTCGGATGTTGTTAATAGATTAGTGGATCGAGACAAGCTGTCTCACACGATGTCAGGTTATCGCTAGGCTAATTTTCACATAGAAGAATCAATTCTTGTCTTTCAATAGGTGTCTTTAAACACAATTTTGTATGGAGCTATATTTTTATTTCAGTAATGACGACATTAAACAGTAGTTTAGATAAAAAGCTCCATTAATGTGTTTATGAGATTTTCCAAGTCTATAAATTAAAAAAAATACATAAATACATTTCGTTTCGATTCATATTTTTAAAATTCAAAAGTTGGTTACAATTTCCAATCGATGTTTTGTTTGGCTATTTAGTTTGGCAGGGGATTAAATATACTATTTCTTGGCCTAAACGCACTGGAGAACTGTGGATGAATAGTAGAATCTCTCTATGGTCTTCCGGGGGATATAGGCCTGAATCAGGTCATATATCTGTATACTTATCAAGAATATAACTTACCATCAGGCGGCCTAATGGTAAGTTATATTCTTATTTATCTACCTGGGTATATTTTTCTACTTTATTTAAATCAAAGTAGCCCGTGTGAGAACCAAATTATGTCTGCCTGAGAAAGTTTGTATTAAACTTTAATAATACTTGTCTCACAACTACTTCATTTACTTTTTGTTGTACCTTGCTACAATAATGGCGCCCGCGCCGAGATGAAAGTTCTGCAATGCAACCGGAGGTAAATTGCGCTAAGATTTCACTTACTTAGTTAGATAACGTCTTTTGAAGACAAAAAAATATTTTTCGTACAATATTTTTTATTATAAGTCACATCAAATACATACATACATACATATTGTCACGCCTGTCTCCCATGGGGGTAGGCAGAGACTATAGATTATAAGTCACATCAAATAATGTTTTTATTTCAAATAAACTTTAACAAGCGTTTATGAAACGTTATTGACTCTAGGTGCATGGTTCCAAAAAGTTAATCCTACGGAGAAGAATATACCTATACTTATATGTATGTATACATATCTTTATAGGTTAAATATACAAATAAAATGGTTTTAAAAAACTTATCCCGTTCGGAGTTAGATCCGTTTGAATTGTGAGTTATTGAGAGAGAGCGAGAGAGCGAGATTGAGTGAGAGTTACCTATCACTAAAATTTCGAAAAAATGCTCTACCAAGTAACTTACCAGTATAAAATTACTTACAAGGTACTGTAATAACTATAAATAAGAAAAGATCTCTGCTGTTTGATAAACTTGCTATAATCACCATTTTGAGTCTAAAAACTACTAGAGTAGCTACCATTATGCCTCCTTATTATAATGACGTCGTTATTTTCATTTCTATACCAACCGGAGGAAGGTGACGGCGAAGGCACGGCGTGGTCGGACGCGTCCCGCTCTCCGTCCGAGCACTGTTCCACGTCCACCTCCACATCCTCGTCCGGCAAGGGAGACCGGCAGCTCGATGCCGGTGAACTGAGCGATGCTGGTGAACTCTGCCGTGACACCGAACCTGCGAGATTAACGAATGATGAAACAATTTAGACCAACCAGGTCTCTAGATTCACGCCAGACGCACAGACGTTAAAAAACTTGGTCCCACAGTAAGATTAGAGTTAGTTCACTTTACACAAATCTTACATGACATACCTATTACAGCCAGAACAACTATCTGTAGGATAGGCCAAAAACATATTATTGTTCCACATACTTATTCCTATTGTTGTTGTCCATTTACAATTTATTTTCATATATTGTGTATAGTTTAGTTCTCTTTTAAGTAAATACTCTTTCAAGTATTAAATAAACATATATCTTATTCTTACCATTTCCAAAATTTCGGTAGGTAACTTTAAAATCCTAATTCTAGTAAGTAGATGTTCCCATTTTCAGAATCCGTGGCATACATAGGTACATATACAACTTTAGTTTTTGTTTACCCTTTAGAATCGATTGCAATGGTTTTTATCTTATGTCATATTTTTACATTTAAAAATTATTTGGGCTAAAATAAGTTGGACACCCACTTGTATTATGAAAATCGGCGCAAGAAACACCGAACGGGGAGGGACAATCACTCGCCTGTGCCGCCCAGCGCCAAATTAGGTTAATCAGGTAAATTGGTAAATTAGGACAAGCTTTTGAGCTCGTCACCGCGTGAGCTTTAATAATTTTTTTATTTTGTATTTTTTCCTAGTTTCAAACCAAATTAAAGTTGGGGTGTTTCAGCTTTGAGGTAAACAAAAATTAATGTTGTATAGGTGTTGTTTATTCTCTTTAGCTACGTTTAATCAAGATATAGTTAATTTGCAGTGTCGTTAGCGTAATACTTATTCTTGCATAGATACATAAATATATTAGGTATAGGTATGTTATGCTGGTGAATATAAGTAATTAAAACACATTCTAATATTTATTTTCAAATAAATAATCATATCAATTTGTGCGAACTTCTCAAAAAATCTTTTACATGGGTATTCTTGCGGGTTCTTGTTCATAGGATAAACTTAAAAGGGCAATATCTAAACGTTCAAAACGCAATATAATTCACAATAATACTACTATCTTTATCTGGAATTTAAAAAAAAAGTTTAGGTAAATATAATTTATCAATCTTTTGTCATATACTACCTACAGTTTGTTCGAAATAAGTAAGCCGATCGGAAGCTAGCCGTTCCGAACTACCGCGGTGATTAACTCGTTTAATTAAGTGTTTTAATACATAAATATCGGAATTAGTAAACAAAATAATTAGAAATGTGAAACATATACGACTCTAATTATCTTTACACCGACTCTATCTATTAAAATTTACCACTTCTAAACCACTTGCAGACAACTTCCGATCGGCTTACTTATTTCGAACAAACTGTACATAGTTTTTCTCACATTAAAATTACAATAACAATTTGAATAGGTAGGTAGGTACTATCTTATTGTCAAGTAAAGTGTTAAGTATTGTATTTTTCGCTTCAGTAGCTCAAACATGTAGCTTTGCTGCCTGAAATCAGTGTGCAAAATGTGATTTTGCTCACGGAGTGAGAAAAAGTAACTTTTTAATTACTTTTTTCAGAAACCCGCGAATATCTTATTCAGCCTTGGGTTAATCATACAATTCTAAACATTCACACTCTATCTCTTTCCCGCCATCAGAAAGAGAGAGAGACAAAGACCAGCCCTTTCGAAGTTCCGATTTTGAATTAGAACTCAAAGACGTTTGGAATTTCGTACTAACTAAAGAAATTTTGCAAAAAGATTATTATCTTTTAATTTAATTTATTGAATTTTTAACTTATTGTTGTATTTAAATGAAAATAAGTATTAACTGCAAATAAAACTGATATTTAACCTGTAAATATTTATTATCTCCTAAAGTGTTCTCGCTGCTGAAGTGAAAAGTTATGTGTGTTACACGAGAGCAAAGTTTTATTGCATCTCGTGCCTTTGAATCCCTCGCCACACTCAGGATTCAAAATCAGCACTCGCAGCAAAAAACGACTTTGCAACAAGAGATTGTTGCACAAATAACTATTTCTATGGAATCAGTAGCAGTAGGTACGAAGTTTCTCCTTATTTGTATGGCAAAGGCAATAGGTGGGCTTACGCTTGTGCACGAAGGTATGATCGTCATTCTGATTAAAATTTATTACCATAGTGAATAAGTTAAAGATATCAGATAGTTGCCCATATGGTAGTATCGTGATATAGGACTATTACTATAGGATACATCAAAAATTGTTTTAACTCCTTCAAGACAACCATTAGCTAATTCAAATAATCCTTATGAACCAGACATGTTCCACATTTCGTACGTAATGGAGTTTGCGGAACGTAAATTAACAATTTCAAGTAGTTTCAATTATCAAATCGAAGTTTTAGATTGATACGTGGCCCGACTGGACTCTACTAATTATTTAAGTAATATGAAGACTACAAACAGTCGCTCGACTAGCTCTTGGAAGAAAGGTATTTACGAAACTCCATTGCGCCGAATACAGTTTTAGGATATGATTTTAAGTTGGTAGGAGTTGGATATACACGGTCTTCATATACAGCGATCCTTCATAAGAATATTCGACACCTTGAAACGTTAAGGATCATTGACAGCTAAGCACCTATTTATTATGCTAATAAGAGCCCACTTCTCTTAATCGTGGCAAAATGGTCTGGTCTGTACCAGGTACGTAGAACGTGGCAACCAGTATACCAGATAGATAACCACAGTTATAGGTAACCATAAGGCTGGTTTTCTAACCGTTATAGATCTGTATCTATAACTGTTAAAAAACCAGCGTTACGGTATGTTATTAAGCCAATAACTAAGCTTGATCTCCAGAACGCACAAACGGGTAATGTTTTAGCGCATTATAGCGTACTTAGGGGGAAGTCCCGTAACGCCGGAAGGCATCTAGGACCGGACACTCCCAGTATCTTGACAACTCACAATGCATTCAATAAAAAAATTGATAAAAGGAGTGCGGGGGAACGTAGCGATTTAGGTTCAAGGGATGCGATTTACCCATCATGCCAATTGTCACGGTAGGAGCACTCGATAGCTGTTTTTGGCGGGGCAAAATTGCGTCACATAAATTCCAAATGAGTACTAGGTAGGTACCTACTGCTATGGTTTTTTGTTCAAGTGCTTACGTTAATTGTCATTAAAGATAGTGTGCTATTAAATTTCATAAACTGTGAACGTTTTTATTAAAATCCTAAGCAGTTTTACTTTGAAACACCTAATTTTGGGGGTTTCATGTACCGGACAAAAAGGTTTCCCTTAACACAAAACACAAACTTTTAAACTTATTAGCATTTATACTTAGTATTAATTATTGTCCTTTATTTTAGAGGACACTAGAACGAACATAAAAAGACTAAAAAAACGAAAAATAAAGGAAAATGGGACCAACAAAGTTTTGAAACTGCGATAGATTAGATTTTGTCTAAAGAAAACTACGTGTATTTCGCGGACCAAGACGAAAACTGAATACAAAGCTCTAGCTGCCTGGGGTGGGCTCAGGTTGCTTGTGCAGTTTTCCTGAATCTGGAAATGCCAACATTATGCGACCGATGTACGATGTTCCGGCGCTTGGGATTCCAAATTAGGTCTGTCCGGTAGGGCTCCTAATTTTGTTTATGCAGAACTTCTATTTTTGTCGATATATTTAAATTTTATAACTTGTTGACCTAACATATACATAAATAAAGTTACATTTTTCTCAGCAGTTTTTAATCTGTTGTCTGAAAACCTTATGTGTCCGCCACTAGGGGACTTCCCCCCTTGTAAAAATGTTAGCATTAATGGTCTCTCCCGGATCAAATACATAATAAAGTATCGCCTCTCAAATCAATTAAACTAAGTACCTATTTCGTTACCGTTAGCAAGTCTGAGCAAAATTGAAAAAATAATGATAGCTTACAAAAAGTGAAGGAAAAATTAATGGTTTCTCATAAAATATGAAATAATACAAGCTACAAAAGTAAGAGTGAAGTATTTTTAGAACAAACGCTTCTTTTGCAATAAAATTGCAATGAAAACCGTGTGTGGGCTACCGTTAATAGAATTGGCAAAAAAGTAAAATATTGAGAATCCAAACGCCATCTTTAAACTCACTTACAACTGGTTAAATTGTGTTATATTTGACGTGTTATTTGTTTAGCCGATGAACGACCACGACTGCTATTAACGCTAAGTATAGCAAATACTCTGTGGCGTTAGTATTAGCCCATTTTAGAGTAATCAAAAAGATAATCCAATGTAATAAGAGCACGCGTGAGTACTAAAACATATCATCCAAAGTCTAATCTTTTCCATTTTTCTATACAGCCTATACAGGTGGATTGTTACTCAAAAATGGTAATTGTTAGTATGCTAACGATTATCTTATTAGCCAGCTTAAAGCCAGTTGTATTGAACCTATTGAATATATTTGGTTACAACTGTCATTTTTTTAATTAACAATCATCATCTTAATCTTTAATAGAATAAATGTAGGTAGAATATAAACATTTTACTCTACAGTAATGTAAGGACAACATTAGCAAGATAAAGGTACCTAAGACAAATTCATCATGTAAACTCAGATCAAATAAAAAGTTTTTATTTGATCTGAGCATGTAAAGTAGATAACGATAAACTTAAGAATGATAATTGCAATTTAAATAGCCTGTAAGGCTATTTAAATTGCAATTATCATTCTTTTAGTTTATAGCTATATAAGTTTTTATCACATAACTATGTATGTCATAATGGTGGTTTCTTGATTAAGCTATAAAAGGAAGTCAGTCTTGCATGTCATTTTATTTACATTCCTTTCAGAATAAGTTTCAATTTATTAATTGTTAAGGATTTAGTTTAACAGTTATAAGAAGTATAAAATATAATTAATTACAAGTAAATTTATGTTCCATTAACTATTTATCTTACCAGGGGAATATTAAAATTATCACACTAACATATCACAATATTATCGCGATCAAATTTCCTCTTCTCTTCTCTTTTTAACCCCTGACGCAAAAACGACGGGGTGTTAGTTTGTAACATAAAGAGGAGTGATATTCTAAAACTGCTATCTAACAAAAAGAGGCTATAAAAAATAAGAATTAGGTGCCTACGTCGTAAAATATAAGTTTATAAAATTCTACAATGAAAGCCTGTACAATTTTAACTACATTGAAACTATAAAGCCAAGTTTTTACCCTTGGTGCCTAAAAAATATTGCAGTTTTATGTGCCCGTAGATATGTGTAAATCGATGTGAAATAAAAATAATAATGGTGTATATTTGTAGTAACTTGCGTGTTGGTACACTTTGGCCGGTGTTGGGCGCGTTCGGTTCCACACAATTAATCTGAAATAACGAACTGACCCGTAACACGACTCCTGCGCATGTGCGCTTGCTCCCACCACACCAATTAGCATTAAACCCCTTTTTAAATACGTCTCCAGCTTTATAGCTGAGTTTGAGTATAATGTTGATTTGTTCTGCTACAACCATTTGGTCCAATTTAAACTTGTTGTTAATAGAAGGAATTCTCAAAAGGTATAAAAATTTGGTATTTGTTTGGATTTTTGCAACATTAACACCTTTAAGACATAAATACACTATCCTCCTACAATTCTTACCGACTTTATTGCGTATCATGCTGAAATAATGTAGGTCCATGAATTTATTACCTTTAAGTAGGTAACTACTATTACTTACTGTTATTAGCTTTCTAACAGTAGATATGCTTTAAAATACCGTAGAACTTGTCATTTTTTTTAAAATTTGATATCATTGTTATTTATAGAGTTCTAAGGTAGAAAATACATATTATCTTATTCTGTTATTCTTGAATAAATAAACATTGAAAGTATAGACGGAAAGGACCTACAATTGTTTAAATCAGATTCCTTTAAACCAACTTAAAGGTTTTTTTCAAATTCAAGTTCTGTTAAGTACTGGTGATTACTTGAATTCTAGGTCGGTACTGACAAACAATCTAGGTATCAAGAATAATGGTTACAGGATTTGGCCATATACCTATCTATCATTCACAAAGATTCATATATACCTACCTATAACGACAAGGAGATTTAGGTTTTCTTATATGGATATTTACCTACCTAGGTATTCAAACTTTTCGCTACCTGTATTCATATTTATTAATGCTAATAGGTAGGTATAAAGATTGAAGTAAGTAGGTACATCATATAATCTTAATAGTTGATTTGGTGGTTGGTAAATGATAGGTAGACAATTTTAGGGTTAGTTTGTGTAACAATTTGGATGTATGTTTTAGTACCTATGGTTCAATTATAAATGGTCATTAGTTTTAATGGTAATGGCAAAAGGTAAAATTGAAAATTGTTATACCTACTTATAGTGTCTAATGTGTAACGTGTCCTATTATTACAGTTCATTGTCATTATGCGCCTTTATTACCTTAGTAGGTAGTTAAGTACCTACCTACTTATCTATCCATTCTTTCAATATATTATCTACTTATCTATTACTAGCTTTAGGCTCGCGGCTTCGCCTGCGTGGAGTATGTTTCTTGTCATTTTATGGGATAATATATAACATATGTCACTCAGGAATAATGTAGCTTTCTATTGGTGAAAGAATTTTTCAAATCGATCCAGTACTTTCAGAGCCTATTCAAAACAAACAAACAATCAAATCATTCCTCTTTATAATATTAGTTTAGATAAAATGGTCAGACAATTAAAAAGAAAATAGTTCCTAGGTATCTCCGGTTTGAACTAATAATTGTCAGTATTTATTTAATTAACTAAGTACGTATAAATTTAATTTGTATTAATTCTAAACAGTTCCTTTAATAACAATGACACTGTAATTTGGCGCAGATCAAAAGTACTTACCTATCTACTTATAAGTTAATTATTTTAAAGAATTTCTTAAACCTTTCCATGTTTTGTTGGTATACCTACCTATATCAGACCTATTATTTTATTTACAGTAAAAAAATATACCTAATATACAACGTTAATTTTTGTTTACCCTAAAGCCGAAACACCCCAACTTTAATTGGATTTGAAAAGTAAGAAAACAATACAAAATAAAAAAACAAGATTAAAACTCACGCGGTGACGAGCTGAAAAGTTTGTCCTAATTTACCAATTTACGTAATTTGTGCGGGTGGGTACGAAGAGCTAAGGGCGCCGGGCGGCACAGGCGAGAGATTGACCTCCCCGTTTGGTGTTTCTTGCGCCGATTTTCGCAATAAAAATGGGTATCCAACTTAAATAATTTTCAAATGTAAAAATATGACAGGCTAAAAACCATTGCAATCCATTCTGTTACTGAATCTGAACAAATTACTTGCGGCTTTCGGGTAAAGAAAAACTAACGTTGTATACATAATAGAATAGTTAAAAACATAAATAAACTTAATGGCGCCAAGTTCATTGAAGTAACTTACAGTTTGTTCGAAATAACTAAGCCTGTTTGAAGTTATTCGCAAGTGGATTAGCAGTGGTAAATTTTAATAGTCGGTGTAAAGACAATTGGGGTCTTTTATATTTGGCATTTATGATTATTTTCTTGACTACTTTGGATATTTATGTACAAAGACAAGTGTCTTGTGTGTAATTAAGTAATTAGGCGATTTAACCAGCACGATAGCTCGGAACGACAACTTCAGACAAGCGCACTTATTTAAAACAAACTGTAGTAGGTGTTTAATTAGGCCTATAGTACCGGTGTGTGGCGGTGTTTGCGCGACGGGGCTGCGCGGCTCGGTGCCGCTGCGGGCCATGATCGCCGCGATCGAGAAGTCCGTCGCCCTTGTCTTGCTTTCCTCGGCCACCATCCTCTCGCCTCCGGCCCTCCAACACTCCGCGCTTTCCACATCCATGAAACAACTCTCAGTACCTCAGTCCAACACTAATCTTCACCCAACATCTCACCGATACCGGCCCGTACATTGTTTTCGTTTATGCATTTTCTTTGAAAGAAAATTATTTTTCACCAATGTTTTCGTGAATATTTTGACCGTTACGCAATTATTTTCATTTTTAACTATACCGTATTTTTCTTTTGATACAAAAAACACTTCTCACGGTAAAACCGCGTCAATGCACAATTGTGAATCAATTAACTGTTGAAACGATCGTTAAACGCGTATTTAAATAGCTGTTGAATTTGTCCGTTATGGCGCACAAGCGAAAGCGGTACGGCGGCTGAGCGCGGACTGAACGCGGCGCGGGCGCGGCGTGCGGGGCGGGGCGGCCGGGCGGGGCCTCCCCGGGCAACCACTGGCCGCGCTACCCGCTGTCACCGATACCTCCCTCCCTCCCCACCCTGAACACCCCTACAATAAGCTTTTCAATAACAATAAAAATAATATTATTAATTTATATCTTAGATATATTTCATTCTATATTTGCTCACCGCCATTGTGAGTGTGTCATCATGGCATAAATAATTTTCAGCTTTTATAGTCATCGATTCTATCAATCAACCAATAAATTAATTTATACCCATCCCAAAAGTAGGTTTTTTATGAATCTGCAATCAAAATTTTGATAATTTTATGGGCTTTAAAAATACTTTCAGAGTATTCATATGTACCTAGTATTAATATCTGCTTCGTACTTACTGTAACATTTTTTCATGAAATTTGTGTCAAGTGAAAACGCGCGCGCAATCACTGCGCGAGTGCGCCGCCCATAAAGACAGATCAGTAGATTAGAGGGAGATAGAAATAGACTATAGTGGGCGTGCGCATGTATTAGAACGAGTCAAAAGGTTTTATAACATCCAACGTAGTAACTATAGGGACGTTTGCTTACCTATAGGGAACTTTATCAATATTTAACGTGAAACTTTACATTACGCCAAATAATAAACTTACTGATTTTTTTTATATTTCTAGTAGGTACCTACCTTATCTACTTAACATGGTAGGGTAAAATTTTGAAATGACGTTACGTTAGATTGACCATACGTTAGGGTATGCTTACATTAACCCGTCAATTAAAAAATTACCCCTGCACAAAACAAATGCAATTTAATGTAGACTTTTCCTGTTACTTACCTAGGTAAGTAGGTACCAACTTAGCTTATTTTTAAGATTAATATCTACCCCCAAGTGCAGGAAGGTAACTGGGTACCTACCTACCTATGTAATGTTAGGTATGAGTTTTGATGTAGGCATTAAATACTGTAAGTATCACATCGGTAAGTATTTACTTATATTGTAATGGATATCACTAATGTAAAGGACGGAAATACCCAATTTTACCCACATAGGTAAGTAGGTAAAACAGAATCTCCATTAAAACGGAACACCGGCTTAAATGGCTGAGAATCATTTTTTTTAATGTGACCGGGACATTTTAAGGAGAATGATAAGAATCCCCAAATTTTTAAGGGAATGTGAATTGCTAATACTCAAGGGTAGTGCTCACCGTGGAAGTGACATGACGACCTATCTATCTGTCCATTTAGCAAACCATGCAGTTTATGAATGAAAATCAAATGGCTACCGACTACAGTTAATGGTATGGTAATGGTTGCCATCCGTCCGGGTTTCCCCGGATTTGTCCTAGTTTAGAGAGCGTCCGGGGAGCGTCCGGGCGGGGTTTCATTTGTAGTCCGGGTTCAAAAGTTGTTAAGTCATCGGTCGCTGCCGGGTGATATAACAATGAAAAATATTTTATTGAGTAGGTAACTTTAAAAAACACTGTCGACATGTCCGGGTTCTAAGCTCCAATATCCGGGGTTGTCAGGCTTCTTGTCCTGGTTAATTAATTTTAGAGATGGCAACCCTAGCCTTAACACACATTGTGCTATCTGAAATCTCTGAAGATGCTTATAGAAAGGTAGTTAGATATAGGTAAGTAGGTACCTACTGCCCTATTCTGTTAATATCAATCTTTAGCAAATAAACGTAGATAACCTCATCGCCCTTCATATCGACCTTTCAAGCAATTCTAACAGCAATTGATTTTCACGTACTTACCTTCAACCGTATTTGCTTACGAGTACGCTTCATATATAATGCGAAAGCATTTGATAGAGTGGGGCTTCTATAAGATTGAATTATTCAAGCGCTCTGTGAAATGAGAGGACCTCTAGACGTTTGTTCTTCCGTGTGAGGAATGAAGAGTGAGGTATCGTCTTCCTCATCACATTATGGTATGACGTCAACGGAAGACGTTGAGTACAGCTGGTGTCATAGGGTTACCTGCTTTGAACAAACAATTTTCTACGGGTGTTTTTATTCACTAGGAAAACTTCACAAACTGAATGATACCTAAGTAAGTACTTATCTATCAGTATCTTTCACAGTAAAAATATGAAACTTCTTGATGATTCTCCTGTATTTAAAACAAATATAATGTAAATTGTAAATGTTGGCAGAATCTTTTATTTTACACTATTAAGTATCTGCTACTAGAATTCCAAGCAAAAGTTTTTGTAGATTCTCAGTTGTAACTAAGTTATAAGTAATCGATGTCGCAATTCTTATTAATATGACTCCAGAATGTGTTATGGAACTACAATTTGCTAAAAAAGCATTTTTTCTGCTTATAGGAGACCAACAGTTGGACAGTTAATGTGCAAATAAGTAAATGATAGATTGATTGATATACCTCGTGTTGTACAAAAAGTACTTAGCTACTGATTTATTTATTAATTAATCAGACATTGACTGCTTCATTAGTCTGACTGCCTCATTAGTTTAGTGGTCCTAGGCGCGACTGCTACGCTTGAGGTCCTGGGTTCGATCCCCAGGTCGAGCAAAGTGTTATTGGAGTTTTCTATGAAATTCCCAGTAGCAGCTCGGTGTCTGGATTTGTGCCCGGTTAATGGCAATAGGCTCGCCCCCTATTACATGGGACCTAAACATACCGGCGAAATGTGGGTGTACATTAGTACACCTCTACCTAACCCTTCGGGGAATACAGGCGTAATGGTAATCAGACATATAAAACAATGATGTTCCTAACTTATGACCCATCCTTATCAGACGCTTCACTATTTTCCATACATGTGACACCCCTAGCGAAATAGGGGAACAAAACATAGCACCGTACCTCCTCTTATAAGAATAAAATTCCGTCGCATAGTACAAGTCGCTCAAAACACCCGTGTTATTTGTGAAAATATGAAAAATACTGCGTACTTAAGGGGCTATAACTCTTTGGGTGAGGCATTAAGAGGCATTATGAGCCACTCGGATGTTTTTCAATTTGGTAGAATGGCGTCTGCAGTGTTCATCTTTATGGCAATACAAACCTATGTAAGTCGAAGGCTTCGGCAGGGCTTGGGCCCCATTGAGTGCCCCTCTACTGACTCTTTGTTTATTTCGACAAGCTACTAGAAATATTAGAGGAACTACTTACAGCATATTCGTTTTACCAGTTTTTATTTTTATAATTAGGTAGTTAGTATATAGGTATACCTACTCAGATCAAATAAAAAGTTAAGATGGAACTTTGCGAACTACTACGGCTAGGCGTAGTTTTAACCGGCCTCACTTCTTTGTTCGCAAAGTTCCATCTTAACTTTTTATATGATCTTAGGGGACCTACCTAAAATAGGAAAATGGTAACCCAATGAAAATGAATGAAATTATTGGTAAATACTTAACTTTAACTAAACAGAAATGAGGAACGTCATGTCATTTGAATCAAACTCAAAATAGAACCAAAACTGCCAATGAAAACTATCGATATCGTATTGCTTATCATGGCAAATCGGTAGATACCTATCTACCTAGGTATATCAAGGACCGCATTCTCTCAGTTTTTTTTTACATTTTCTTTCTTTAGCGTAGTTAGCTGAAATTTCCATTAGGTTTGTGACGTAGATATTGCACCTATGCCGCAAGAAACACAAATGTTGATAGTGGTTTATGGTGGTACTCGTATATAGGTACTCGTAGGTGACCCGCGTACCTATTTGAAATTACCTTCTGGCAGTATTTCAAAAAGTATGCTGTATTTTCTCTTCCCACTCTTACATTCAAGAATTCAGTTAATAGCATGCTATGTATAATTGCATGACCCATAATTACTGCGGATCTTAAAGAAATAAGTTTAAACAAGTATGCAAAGACTAAGCATAATAGTAAAGCCTTGTACGCAAACAACGAATTTATATTCAACTAATCGTACTAGAACCAACACAGCAACACATTGTGATGCTGAGGTACTCATAATTCATTCTCAAAATCAACACCATTGACAAGTTGATAGTTAAAAAAAATAGGAAGTAGTGTAAAAATAAGCTGCTTGGAGCGTAACACAATGCAACCCATTGTGTTTTATTACGTAAAACGAAACTGCAAGGTACAAAACCGCTCTCGGCGCCGATTTTTTTTTTACTATTCCAAAATCGAATGTCAAAACGTCAGTAAGCCTATGAAAGCAGCCAAATATTTGTACCCTGTTGGGAACACACACGCGGCTGTGGCCACACAGGATGCCATATTGCAACATTAGAAAACGACTGTAAGTTATGAGTTTTCACGCAAAAAGTTAACGCAATCAAATCAACGACATATCGGTCACACGTCAACCGTGAAATGAAGTGTTCAGCGAACGGGCGATCGTTGGGAAATTGGTTTTGAATGCGTGTTAAAATAATGACGCGATGTTCTGATTCTATTAGAGTAACGTAGGTACCTATCATGTTTTATTACCAAGAGCAATCCAATAGGCAGGTATTGTTCTGAGAAATAACTACGGTCCACAAAGCTCCTTGTAGCACCCGCTCTATACGATACCTATAGATTATTCCGGCGATTTTTACAATCAGCGTTGTGTTTTAATGGGGCTGCTCTGAAAGGTATCTACGCTTATTGCTAAAGGCGTCCGTCACTAAAACATGATTTTGGATTTGGGCATTTAACACATTCCTAGGGTTAGTAGGCATACCTACTTGTCTAGTATGCTACCTCTAAGAGCAACACAATTTAGTTCTTCAATCTATAATTTTGAAATAATATAACTTTTGATATAGCGCTGCTGTCAGATTGATATGTTGTGTAATGAAAACATACTATGCTCACAGTGTTTTCATACGACGACCTCTTGAAATACCTACTTTAAAGATTCACCCGTGACAGCGATCACAAAAATGTATACGACAAACTGATGTCATATATATTTTATGTCATAAAAAATATTGCGCACATCACTTGGTTTAAATATTTGAATAAAGAATAAGAGAACATAAAAGGCTGCTAGGTGGGGAGCGAGGTGAGCAGCAACAAATCGCGCGCATTATAAATGACAAATGTAAGCTGCGCGCACGCGGTGTAGGGTTTCGCCCACCCGCGCGCCGGATTAGTTTCAGCTTACTTTCCGCTCTGCTCCCTGTACCCTGCACCGAAATAACACTCGCCCTCTGCCCTTGACGTCTGACATACTGATATCAATACTACACCGACTAGATTACTAATCCATCCTAAAACATTTAAATAAGTAGGAATAATATTTTAAAATTAAAGAGCGTCTCTGAACTATTTGTGTAGGTTGTTTTTAGTAAGTAATTGTATCTCTTTTTTGCTTAGATAATTAATATAAGATAAGTTTATGTTTATCTTTATCTGAGAAGATGCAAGTTACTTTTAAATTGGCATCTAGTTATGGAAAACTTTATGTCATTTCGTACATAAAGCAATAAATTTAACACTAAAGGCTAGTGAGAGGCTGTGTGACGTAAATCCGGTAATGGTGTGTACGGTCTGCGCTCGCGCACCTCGTGTGAAAGCGACAATGCGCCTGCGCCGGTCGCCGTTGCTGCTCTCCGCTCGAAACTAAACCTATTGAATAATTCTCACTTGAGAGTATTTAAGCTTTTATCGAGGTGCAGTCATAAATCGGTGCGCAGACGCTGTAATCCCCGCCCCCGCTGCGCCCGCGCCCCGCCGCTAGCTATAAACAGAAGTCAACGTGTTGGACTTATAAATCGTGTTCTTAACTATTGTATCTCACGCCACAATAATGAAGTTAGCTCGTTCAGGAAGAAATACGGGCACCACGTGGGTGGCCGACGCGGTCTGAATAAATCCCCACAGATTATTGCATACAAATGCGTTTAAATGTTTTTTTGTGTGTAAGGTAGTAGTCTGCGTTGACACCCGAAGCTCCGCAGCCGGTGAAAGGGTCCCTGAAAAAACAAACGTTGACCGAGCAGGCGAGGCACACTGCGATAACGCGGCGTCGGCGTTGACGTGGCAGCCCGCTATTACCCCAACGTTTAACGATCTCGTCAATAACCGTAAAACAGCTTCTAATGACTGAATCTTCTAAGATTAGATTATTAGATTAATGTAGTCGTAAATAGTGAGTAAGAGTACCTACTTATATACCTACTCAAAAAACAGAAAAATACATTTTCATATCTATGATAAAAGAATTGTTAAACGGATAGGTAACTAATTATTGTTAACAGCGCGAATGTGTACCTATCTCAGAATAGCTAGCGATATACCGAAATAATTATTAATCCCACCGAACTACATATAATAAGCATAAGTAAAATGTAGGTAGGTAAACAAAAAAACCCAAAGAGATGAATTTTCACGAGAACAAATAACAAGCCACTTTTACATTACTAGCTACTCTATGAATAAGTTTTGTAGAGACCTTGCAAACATAAATTAGATTCACCCAATTCTAATCCCATTTTTGTGGCACTCACTTCCTGTTATACATCAGCCTAAAGATTCGGAGTGTGCCATGTTGCCATATGTTTAGCGTAAAGTTTAATATACAAGCAAGCCCTATAAGCACGACGAGACGTGAGAAAGGTCGTGACGAATGTTCGCCATTGATCGCCGAACAGAATGCGCGTCAAAAGGCGTGCGTAATCGCCCTTATAAACAAACACTCGCGCTCAACACTAAAACTGATATATTTCACCAAACTTTTATATTCGTTCGCTCCAACTTAAAATATATTACTTTTTCTTTAGCACCTTTTGTATCTTTTAGTGCCTTGTGTCCC
Source organism: Subacronicta megacephala (assembly GCA_958496365.1). Classification (NCBI taxonomy): domain Eukaryota; kingdom Metazoa; phylum Arthropoda; class Insecta; order Lepidoptera; family Noctuidae; genus Subacronicta; species Subacronicta megacephala. The sequence goes on along the minus strand of OY292515.1, from coordinate 5,830,718 downwards.
CGCTTTTATGGGTGCAGGCGGTTCGTAAATCATTGTAGTAGAAGTGGTGTACACTCGTAAACAATAACGATTCCCGCGGGGCGAGCCGGCAGACCCTGGCTGGCCGCGGCGCACCAACCCCACAGCCACAGACTACAACAGTCAAGCCTTTTTCTAGAGAACTGCATTAGGTATTTCTGTAAGTTACCAATATGTCACCAGTCTTTTTTTGATAGGGATAAGTCGTCAAACTAGCAGGTGAGCCACCTGATAAAGGAGTTGCAGATGCGTTGCCGAGCTAAGGAAAAGAAAGGAGAAGGAATTGGACTGAGGGAGGAATTGGGCCTCCGGGGCTCCACGCTCACAGTACGAAACACAACAGTATGTACCTATCCTGCTACTTGACGTCGATATTCTGACTATCGATTCGAAGTCTAGTCTACCTTTTTTTAAATTTTACCAAGGTCTATTTGAATAATCAACACAGTAAAGAAGCTCAACATGTTTTTGTGAAGACGGAGAGTAGCTTGTATTGGATAATACATATTAAGCAATAAAAATTCTAATTTAATTTTGACAAAAGAAACAGTTTTCACACTGAGTTCAATGTGGACATTACATTCCCAATAACCGTTAATCCGGAGACGTGGCACAGTTATAAATTAAACTTTATATCATTTTTAATGACCGCCACGAATGGTGTTTTGATTGCGGTCGCCTGGAGGCGTCGACAACTCGACACGATGATAAGGCGACAGTTAATACAAAAAACGCACGTTTAATGGCCAAAAATCCGACTCTCGCGCAACTCAAGCACACAACAGTCGCAGCCTGAGAGCGACGCGATGCTCGACATCCAGCGACAACATAGCCACAGTTTTATGTGGATTCCTATATCGCGACACACTTCAGTTTTACGAGTATCTATAAAGCCCAACATGACTTTAGAAGACGTTAATAATTTTAAATTTTATTCCTAAAGCGTCTTTGTATTTGTAGGGCATTATGGATTACCTGCAGCGACAGGAGACAGGACACAGCCACGCGCTAAAATAACTGAACCTTTTTTCAGCAGTAAACAGCAATTCATTTTTCGAAATGCGGTTTTTGTTTAACTTTAGTGTGCATATCGTTGTAATTTAATGCTTATTGGTGTTTAAACAGCTAAATAAACCGTGAAACGAGGCCACAAAACGCGTAAAGACCATCGAACGATAACAAAAAGAGCGCCATTAATCTCTCATTGTGTGACGTCGGTGAAACGTCCCGTTTTGTTTGCGGACTCGTCCCGATTTATAAGAACATCACTCGTTTACAGTTCGCCATTGTCCTTAAACCGACTGGGTGTGATCAGACACAATGAACTTTACAAATGGGGCGAAAATAACCATCTATACATCATAACTGTGTACACAAGTCGTAATTTAAACGATGTGCTGTAATAGAATTTAGTGCAATGTTTTTAATTTTATTTCAATCCGGTTTGATGTTTATAGCCATGCTACCGATTAAATGTTAGGTACTAGTCTATCTCGTTTCAATTTCTGCAAATATGTGACTACGTAAGTAGTGACCTTCTAATTTGTCGGCATTTTCAAAGAATTCTTCTTCGTCAAACGTTTCTTCTAAATATCAAATGCATTGCACCAAGGGACCGTTCGCTCATCCGCTAAACAAGGAAAAGAATTTTGTCGCTATATGAATATTCCTTTGTAGTAGTTGGTCCCACGAGGCGCACGTCCCGCGTCCCCAGGGCCACCGCCCGCTTCTCATGCTCCGATTGACAGCGCGGGACGTGTGACGGCCATTGTCACGCTGACATGTTGACACTGTCAAACTTGACTTCTGTCCGGATTCCGCATGTAAATCGTAAATACGGAAATATTACCCGCTTGAGCTCGACACATACAATGTAACGACAAATTAAATAATAGAATGATGTAGAGAAGTTTACCGCGCACAGCTGCCGTTTTGTTGCAAACGGTTTTTGATGATTATTGACGTCAACGCGGACATGAATAGATTAGAGGAAGTATCACGTTACTTGTGGAACTAGAATTCAATCTTAGAACATAATGTAATACCTATATAACTAGCAGAAAGCGGAATAAAATCTGTGTAGGATTTCACTTGCTCATCTCGCTCTTCGTTTGCCCGCAGTTAATAGGAATATTTATTTTTTATTTAATAGTCATCTATTGGCAACACAATACAAAACTGCCTTAGAAGAAACTTCTCTATAATCTATTTTAAAATGTGTGTTAAATATACACCTATCATTTATTTCTTCCTCCAGAGAATAAAAATAGGTACATTACAAATGAAATACCAATATAGATACCTACAAAGCTACATTATGAGAAAACATATCCTATTGAAATCAACCCTATTCGCAAGTAAGAAATGTTTGTAAGCCTGAAATCATATCATTATGAGGATCCAATTCGTATGCTTAATTGATGTGGGAAAATAATGGCGAATTGTCTAAAAACAAATTTCTGAAACATAGGTAAACCTTCTTCGACGAATTAACATCAACGTTAAAAGTCATAACTAAGAAAAATGGGTATTGTAAGTACCTATAGAATACGAACCGAAGGACCTACCTTTTCTAGGAACTTTACGTTCTCATAATATTATTGACACATCATACCTAAAGCTTTAAGCATATATCTTAGGTAAGTATATTTAAAAATGATGCATTTTTTTTCATAACCGTTAACAATAATTTAAATTATGTTTTGTTTTAAACCGTAAACATTTTGAAAGAAAACATAAGCTTAAGAATGAGCAAATGAGTATGAGACATATTTCGCCCCCTGTGGTCAGTCACCCTGGGCCTGGGCCTCGCTCTCCTGCCGCGCGACAGACCTTGGTGACAAACTGACAATTTAACTATTCACCTCTAATGTTGTTTAGGGAACATTCAATGGCTAAACAATGCGTTTTATTTATGGCCACGTTGTGCGCCCACAATGCAACCTTCTTCTTAAATTCTTTTTAAGCTGTTTCATTTCCGGACGAATCAGGTTCGAAGTGTTCTGCTTCAGAGTTTGTTATTTTTGCATGTTAATGCTTTTCTTGAGGCTTTTTTATAACACTGATTGTCAGCAATGATTGTCGTTCTGAAAATACGTAAATAATCGACCAATGTCTCTAGGCAATCATCCTTGCCACCAACTTGCTGACTAGCTAATTTATCTTTTTACCACAGTATTAAAAAACTATGATTGCAAAGCTCACGCGGGTAAAGAAGAAGAAAGATATAAACATTTAGTCAGCTATATAAGCGAGAAATAGTAATTAAATTCTGACTTTCGAAATAGTCATTTAAAAATCAAAAATAATAATAAAGAATAGTGTCTATGCCTACTGTATACTGAAGAACTAGAAGCAAAGATGGCTTGATTACCTACATAGACTAGTGGTCGCCCAGTGTTGGAAATTCGACCAAAATAGTTTCTGCACAGGAGTGTCTGTTTCTTTGTGAACTTTAACCATCAGCCCATACTCGTCCACGGAGGGCCTCTCCTAGTGAACGCCACAATGCCCAAACTTCGGCTTTCCTCATCCAATCATTGCCAGCTGCTATCCACAAGTAGTCACTCTATGTAAGTATCTATGCATAATCTCACAAGCATCCGTGGGCGCAATTTGCTTAAAAAGGGATACAAATATTTTTTTTAATGTAAGTATAATAATAAATCATTTTTATCCGCTGCACACTGTAAAAATAAAAACTCATCATATATAATAACGATTATTAAAATCTTAACAGAAGGTACTTCAAAACGTTCGAAGCTAATCTCAAACAAAAACAAGCAATCACTTCGACATAAGTGAAGTTATCCGTCCGGGAAGCATTCTACGTAATCTGTGTGTATTACACAAAGATTGCGCTGTCTATTCTGTATTGGGGAGAACGATCCGCCCCTCCTATTAGCCTCACTCTATCTATTCCGCTGCTCCCCTCGTCTTTGTCCGCCGCTAATCCGCCAGGGAAGTGGCTAAATATCTTGTGTAAATAAACATTTTGCCTGTGCCATTGTCAGGGGATGAGCGGAGCTGTAACGAATCGGATTATGCGGCGCAAGGTGACGGTATCATACTCCGTAATTAGTTTGAACTAAATCAGGATTTATTGTTTGTTGTGAGCTATTGCTATTTTTACTGCGAAAGGGGACATTTGGCCTTTTTTTTATTTTAAATGCTCTACCATTGCCCAGTCACGTCCCTCGGCTGCAATCAAATTTCAAATTTGTCTCACCACAAGTGTCTTAAGGCACTTAATTGTTCTCAAAATAAAAACGTCTATTCCCGAAAAGCAATTGTTTGTGACTGATATGGTAGTAGATAAAACTGATAAAAGTACTTAACATATCATTGCGGTTACAAACATTTTAAAATAACCTATACTTACTTACGTGCTTTACAAATTCTAATATTTTCAATTAGTTTGATACATACCGGCGAAATCTGGATGTAGGTAGGTGCATTAGTGCACCTCTGCCTTACCTTCGGGGAAAACAAGCGTGATGGTATAGTTTTGTTTTTATTTGATACAAGGTAACATGTAATAGAATCCACTACCGAAAACAAACAATGGTAATTCCCGCTTGACGTGAAGTAACAATGGTTAGGATTATCATAGTGAGTGCTACAGCAGACAGGTCTCCGCCCAGCGGTGCACACTGCCACTCTGTGCCAACGGGCAATATGGAAATATCTAGCTTTAGTTATGCTCCCTACACAAACTCTTTTTTTTAATGCATTAATATTATTTTAAAATCGATGGTCCTCAGTTGCTCACTGTCATGTCACTCTCCAATGAGTGTAAGCAAAGAAATTCTACTGGCCTACGTTTATTGAATATACAAAGTACTTAAACGCAAGACCTAGATACATATTTTCAAGTTTTTACAATGTTGAAGGAACAAATCTTTTCAACCTTCTAAATACAATTTGATGTTACCCTACAAAATCAAATACTTTATGTAGTCATCAAAATCATGATTATGTCATCAGTTTTTGAAGTGGTTTTGCCGAAAATAATAAAAGTCTTAATAAGTAATATGGAATTTGCTAAATATATTGCAGCCTAATCTAATTTTGGTAAGGCATCGGGGACCGGCGATGACGCTGCACATAGCGAGGAAGGCCGGCCGCGCCGCATCAACGCATGCCTATTCATGAACGAGGGCTGCGCCACGCGGTGCGCCCGCTCCCCACCGCATTTGAATAAATACAATTAACTTGTTTGTTTTATTCGGCCTGCAACGCCCCTTCTCGGTGACCTGACCTTCTGGCGACCGTCAATTTCTTGTACTAAATCCAAATAACGAACAGATAGGTAGGTATGCTTTGCATATTTCACATACCAGCAGACTTTGTATGAACATTAAAAAGGCTCTCAGCAAATTTCATCACTGGCGGTCGTCGGTGAAATTGAAAACTATTTCGCTCAAGGATAATATTCAAATTGCGCCTAATGGTGATATTCGGCAGCGGGCGATTCAAAGGCGAGCATGCCGCGGTGCCCTGCACTGTTATTATCTCAACACCATCGCGCTTTCACCTAACCCATTCCTTTTTTAACAGACACCTCCATCTTCTTCATTCCCTCGCGAAACGAGCAGGACCTGCGGTCGTTTATACTAAACTTGACTCGGGGGCGTACCTCTGACAATTTATCATTTAGCGTTGCCTACAGACATTATTTGAAACGCATTAAAATCGCGGTTGTGGAAAATTTGTCGGCATCGAAATTAGTACTCCACTCGAAGTGCATAATTTATCGCTTAGGCCGCATCCGGCGCGAGCCGCTATATTTCTAATTAGAAATTCATTGACGTTAGGTAATGATCTCCAACGACTCTACCATCTAACGTCGCAGTGGACCTCAAAAGGGTTCCAAGTCGCTTAATATCTATGACTAACTCGTAAGCAGTATAGTAATTACAGCCTGAATTTACAGGTAGGTATCGACGTGTATCTAACTAAAACCACAGCTAGAGTAGGTAGACTATACATCGCGTAAGTTAATGATGTAATTTACGACCGACGTGTTTAAAGTAAAATTGATTTCCAGAATCCGGTTAATTTTAATCACCAGTTTGTATAAGCTTGATTATTTCCTAACGATCCATATCTCGATAAAGCGGCTTATGATCCTAAGTAACTGTAAATTATTATTGTTGAGAATATCTGTTTATATCAAGTTACATGGAAATTTATCTGTAAGATAAAAAGCTAGAAGTAGAACAAGGATTTCGAAATCCTTCCAAGTTAATATTGCAAATAAATAATATCGGCAATCATTTTGATTGATGTGAATTCACGTGAAATATTTTTTTAATCGTGCTACGATAAGAAGACCAGGAGAGAGTGGTTGGCTGGCCGCTGCTGCCCTGAGGAAGCTGTCACGCGCGGCGCGAACACGTGATGAATATGTATCGGCAGGCTGTAGCGGCGCCTTGTAATTTGAGACTCGCCGGTAATTATTTACGTGAGAATGAGCCTGGGCCAGTACCCCGCGCTGCCCCGCGCAGGCCTGCGCCGCGTCCCGCTATGCCCCTCTTACCGGAACGAATCGTTGATTGCGCGTGAGTTGAGATGCCGCCGCCAGATTGCTGCTCACGCTCTGGTGGCCAGCGCAGGCCCGCGCAGACGCGCCGACTGCTCGTATCACTCCTACATAACCACATTTGTTATGTAGCCATACTTACGTGGTACGCAACACTCAACCTACAAGCTGTGACAAGTAAAAAAACCAGCTCCATTGCAAAATAAACAGCCGTTACATGTTACCTACCTATTGCACTAGTTTAAAACTACATGAAGCATGCAGTTTAAACAAGAAAATTTTAAAATTACTGTGGAACATTTAGTCAAAATTAATGTATCTTTACCACAGTAGGTATTGGCAGGGGCAAATTCCAAGGAAAAGCTAAAAGAAAAAAATTGGTAAGTTCCAAAAATGTCTCATTTAAAACAGATAAATCACATCACATTAGCACGGTAATTTAGCACGAGACGACAATATAAGCGGAACAGCGATCTCGTAAGGAGATTTTTTTCATTTTTTCAAGAAACCTCGTGTTGGAGTGATGACGGTTGTTTTGACTTGTCCTGACATTTGCGTGTCCGTGCAGACTGCGCGTGGATGAGCCCAGTCAACCGACAAAATAAGCTGCTTCAATTAATTTGCAAAACGACTACTTGATTTCTTTAAAATTACAATAAAAGATGAACGAATAAATAAAAAAGAAATATAGGTACTGTCACGCCTGTATCCACGAGGTTTTTTCAGAGGTGTACTAATGCGTACACCAACAGTTCGTTGTTTATTGTTAGTCCTCTGTACTAGGCGGCTTGCCTATTGCCATTTGATTTGTGCCTCGTTAAGGCACAAATTAAAGACACATTAGGACTACCGTCGACATCGTCGCTTCCACTCTAATCTAATTATGATCTTACATTGGTTTATTATTATTATTATTTGTGATGATAAGTGGTACCTAAACGCCGCCCTAGACTGTCTAAGAATAGCTGCATTGTCTAAAAAATGCGAAGAAAACACAACCAAGCGGCTGCCTACTGATAGGAAAAGGGGAAGGTAAGGGAGTGAGGCCCGAATTGAGCCTCCGGCCCTCCGCAGTCACCAACGAAACGCAACAGCATGCATTGTGCTGTTTAACATCAATATTCTGTAAAAGAATACTTCCCCGGTCGTACCGACTCGTTTATCAGGCACAGGCAATTTATGCAGGCATGCGAATTTGTCGTAGAATAGAATATGTACAGTTTGTTCGAAATAAGTAAGCCGATCGGAAGTTGTCTGCAAGTGGTTTAGAAGTGGTAAATTTTAGTAGAAAGAGTCGGTGTAAAGCTAATTAGAGTCGTATATGTTTCACATTTCTAATGATTTTGTTAACTAATTTCGATATTTATGTATTAAAACACTTAATTAATTTACAACTAACCCTTTTTTATTGAAACCGGCGAAAGAGTTACCTACATGGTAACCCAACAAATGACATTAATGGTTAAAGAGGTGGTAACCTTAATTACAAGACATTGAGGCAGGTCAGAATTCAATGGATGTCACACATGATCGCACGTTTGATATTGTTTAAAATTAATAAATTGACAAGGGCACTTGGGACCACTGTGTTTGTTTAAACAACAAAATGTTAAATTGACTGCTTTCAATAAGTGGGCACGTCGTGCTGGCATGGCCCGGCGTGGAGGCGCCCCGCAGAGTGCCCCTAACCTAAACACACACAGACCGCGGGGCGCCGCACCCTGCCCGCGCCCTGCACACTAATAACACCGTCTTTCCCTCTGTCATGCCTTATTTCATCCAACCGTCTCTTGTTTTTTCCATATTGTCGTTTTTTCGAGCTGTGAACCCACTTGGAACATTAACAATAAAACGAGTTCCTGATGATAGTAATCCTTCATCTTCATTGTCTTTTGGCAGTTTCGTGGAATAATATATGTTGTGCTCTCGCGACTTGATATCTGGACGTCATATTATAAATGGCGTCGTTTAAAATATTTTAATACCCTCTACATCAGGGCGATATTAATTTAGTACGCTTGAGTTGAGCGGTCGCGGTGCCACCGATGGAATGTTAAATGACGGATTACCGACCGCCGAGATTGAAAGATAACCTACCGCTTGAAATGTTGGAGATTCTATCATTACCACATCTCGTAAGCTTTCTTTTACTTTACATTACCTTAAATCAAGTAACGGATAACATACTCGTAGACTCAAAGCTCCACCATGAAAATTCCTATCGGATACTTACTGATCCCTGTAATCTTGTAATGCGAAACAATAATTTATTACTTTCAGTCGAATTCTCAATTCACTAAAATAAAATAACTTATAATCTTAGCATGGAAAATGCTTATAGTTACCTACTATTTTCATTTAATATTTCTTTAAGATACTTGTTTTCTTTATATTAATAAAAACTAATGATGTTATCTTGTTATCTTTGATAATTATATAATCAAAGGATGTTTTATTAAATTAAAATTAAAACGAATAAGGTGTTTACGTAGGTATCATCGTAAGTACCGATTCCGTACTGTTTATTTTTTATCTGTATCTATTTAAAAACAACAACATAGGTAGGTACAGTTTGTTCGAAATAAATAAGCCGATCGGAACTTAGCCGTTCCGAACTACCGCGGTAATAAAATCGTTTAATAAAGTGTTTTAGATATATCGAAATTAGTAAACAAAATCATTAGAAATCTGAAACATATACGACTCTAATTATCTTATCTATTACACCGACTCTTCCTTAAAATTTATCACTTCTAAACCATTTGCAGTCAACTTCCGATCGGCTTAGGTACTTATTTCGAACAAACTGTACCATCTGTTAGCATGTAACTTAGCAACGGTTGTCATGATTAGTTGAAGTTTGTCTTTCAGCGAAATAGTTTAATGTACCTATATTTCACACAAGACGAATATTTCAAACAAGATAAATAATCTGAATAATGGTACGAATTACTGTAGAAATGGTGCGAAAGAAAGCGGAACATCACGAGTGCCTGCTAGCGCCACTTGAAGAAATAGCGTTGCACCAGGAGAATATCGAAAAAATAGAATATATTCAGGACTGGTGCCCGAAGCTCAAGATACTTCTTATGCAAAGTAACCTAATCGCCAAGATTGAAAATTTACATAAGCTCAAACATCTGGCTTACCTGAATTTGGCTCTTAACAACATTGAAGTAATTGAAAACTTGGATAGATGTGAGTCATTAGAAAAACTAGATCTTACACTTAATTTTATTGGTGAAATCGTAAGTATTGAAAGTCTTATCGGCAACTATAATCTTGTAAACTTATACCTAACTGGTAATCCTTGCACGGACTACGAAAACTACCGAGACTTTGTAATTGGTACCTTACCACAACTCAATCATCTTGATGGGTGCGAAATCGACAGATCTCATCGGATCAAAGCATTACAGAACCTCCCAATCATAAGATCAGATATACTATTCGAGCAAGAAAACTACAGGCATCAGAGAAGAAAACAAAGATCCCGACTCGAGCGTGATATACAGGACAAATGGGATAATGAATACAAAGACATGGATCCCGAGGAACGAAACAAAAAATTTTGGGCAGAAAAATGTGAACACGCTCCTGAAGTACGTTATGAAATAGAAAAAATGAGACGTTTAAAACTAAAGAGTTATGAGACTGAGGAAAAGAAAGAGGAAAAACGTGTTTACAAATTTTTTGCTGCAGATGGTAGACCATATAATATCAATCAAGCAAAAATAGACTTCGTTTTCTCAGCTGACGATCCTGACAAATATAGTTTAGATCTGTCAGTTTATAAACACTTGGATTCCAATCTCGTTGATGTTGATGTCCAACCTAACTACGTGAGAGTTATGATAAAAGGTAAAATATTTCAACTCCATCTACCGGAAGAAGTCGACACTACTAACTCCACCGCCAAGCGATCTCAGATCACTGGCCACTTGCTTGTAACGATGCCCAAAGCTAACGCTGTTATCAAAAAGCCCTCTAAGTCTAATGAGGAAACTAACATAGAAGCCCAATTAGATACCGAGCATAAAGTAAAAGATTGTCATAACCACTCTGGACAAACAAAGAGGGAATATCTAGAAATAGGTCCAGCAGATAAAGTCTTAGATTTTACTAAAATAACTCAATCGAAAGCAATGCCAGATTTCATTGATCCGAGATTTAAATTAGGTGGAAAACAGCCTCCTCCAGACTTTGTTGACAATGCGGAGGTTCCTGATCTCATCTAAATGTCAGGTAACACACAGATAAAACCTACCGATTTATAACCGAATACTGATATTCCGAAAATTGATAATTATCTCTTGTTTACTTTACAGCTTGATTTTCAAAAAAGATGACAAGTACAATTTCCCATAATAAAATAACAATTAATAGTTAAACATTTTATTTTTAAATGGTTATGTATTTAGAGCACCAATGTAAGGCATTCCAAAACGTTATCTTATGTCATCGTTAATTATTATTTAAATAATGTATGTACTACTTACGACTTTACATTATGTACCTAGTTTTATATTTTTTTAAATACCTACGCTGTATACTTAATGTGACAGATTTAAATAATAAAATAATTATGATTAGCTGATTTGACTTACTTAAGTAGATGCATTAGATATCCTACATTAGGAACAAAATAAATACTTAACTTATATAATAAAATAGTTGAGACGGCACAAATAAATGGCGACAGATATTTGATATTCAAGCACAAATCTTGCATAAACTCTCGTTGATTCAAAGAGAATAGTTAAATCTATGGAAAAATACAATTTAATTAAAGCCATACTAGAATGCTTTATACAGTTTATATCGATCATTATTCTGAATTTGAATGATGACCCTATTTTTCTATAAATAGATAGATTATTTCGAAATATCTAAATAACAAACACATCTAACCAAAAAAATACATCTTAGGACTAGGACTTGTCGTAGCACAAAGAAAATACTATTATAATAAGTAAAGTTCCAAGTTTATGTTTAGATTTGATGACTTTCTACGGCATCAGGCGGTACGCCGTTGGTGGTAGCTGGTAGCGCGACCAAAAATGACAAGAACCCGTCGACGTCGCGCATCTCCTTTGACGTGAACTTGGCAGAGATCTGGTGGCGACCTGCCCACGGTGGCGTCAGTTTGTACTGAGCAGTTGCAAACTCTCCTGGCGCCACGTTCTAAAAACAAATTACTTAGGTAAGCACAAACACTCACTGGATTCTCTGCGGCACGCACTAACGTGGCGTTCGTTGTAGTTCTCATACGATGGAAAAGATGGCGCTAGTTGGATCATTTTGCGCTAGTTGAATCATTTTCAATTTCACAGCAAATTATATTTCGATAAACATCAGACGTTCACATAGCCAACTGATTTTAAATGTTGTTGCATCGTTATTTTAGGAAAAGATAACTTTATGTTCTATAATACTCGCCCTTATACAGTATTTTAAAATATTTAACAACGCCACATCACTCACCTCATCTAACTGAATCTTAAGCTGCTTGTCAAGACCGGGTCCCTGGATATAGAACTTGCACTTGGTGAGAGGGATAGGTAGTGGGTTCTCCACTTTCACAGATACTGTAAACTCCTGGTGCGAAACAGGCTTGCCATCAATGCTGATTTTGATGTCAGGGTTACGGACTCTGAAGTCATCTTGTGCAAAGAAATCAAACTTCCTATCCACTATAGTCGCAAGGCAAGCAATGTTGAACGAGGCCTGTAATTCAAAAGTAATGATTAATGTTCTTATCTTGAAAAAAAATGTAGGAAGATAATTAGATAAGAGAAAAAATTCCCGATATGCTCAAGCGCAACATTATTATAACTTGCATATCTGCTACACACTATCGGCAAGGCTATTGTTTTTAACATTTGGATCACCAGGCAAGACTAACTCACTGTATGTTAATTTAAACTGATACTAGATACGGCTCATCAATCAAATTGGACCATAAATCTAATCCGTAGTAGAGTTTAAAAAGGTCTTGCAGATGATGATATAACTACGAGTAACAATCTATTTCAAGATGATCTTTTAAGTACCTGATCAACCAGCTTCTTGTAATAATCGTCGAAGGTAACTAGCATCTTGATGTCCTCCTTGCCCTCCGGTTGGAGATTAATATCGAACTCTGACCGCTTCACTCCATCACCCGTCACTCCTGTGTACGTCACTGTGTCTACACGAAGGATACCCTTCACCTGGTGAGAGCTGGAACTTGAACGGTTCCTGATATGAAGGACCTGAAATGATAATAATATTAGGCTAGCTGCTACCGCGGTGGCATACCGTGTAAGCACAATAAGCTTATATATAAAAAAAGTTCAACATGATTTTTCACAGAGTAGAGGTTACATCAGAAATCGTGAAATTGTGTCCATTACCACACAAAAAGAAAAAAAAATAACCATTCGAAATTTAAACATACCACATTGAAGTCCTGTCCTATTTTAATGTCGTCATGTAATTCGAAGTCGAACGTGACGTCATTGAAGGCGTCGTTTAGGTAATACCGCGCGAAGATGCTCTCTGACTTGCGAAGAGCTTTCTCCATCGTCATGCGTTCCTCACGTGTTCTTTCTGGGTACTTGTAGGTATTTGTAATGTCCTGCAAAATTAGGTCAGTTTTGTTTAATTCGGCTTGTCCATCAGATCAGGCGTTATTTAGTGTCTTATAGGGCTCAAGCAAATGTGCCATACTTTGATGAGAGATTAGTCCTTTCAACATCGCCTGATACTAAAACGCTAGGAACTTGAGTAATAAAAGATAATTACTGTGTTGTTGTTAGAGTCACTAAATAAAAAAAAACGTTCTGTCATCTGTTCTACTAACCTCACGTTCCATCTTTCCAATGGTTTTTGTTGAAATATTCTGTCCAATTGACACTGCGTCACGTGCCATCAGCTTCAGGGGTTGAATCTCACCAGAATATTTCCATAACACCTGGAAGTAATATAATAAATATGAAGAAATTGAACAAACCTCATAAATGAATTTCATCAAAAGGAAACTTAGCAACCGTTGGTTTTATCTATTGGTTTTACTCTACGATCCCACTACTTAAGCTTGCTTTACTGCTTACCACCCAATCCAATCCTACGCAAGTAACAGTATACCTACATACGACAAGACATATTAATTGCATGGCACGGACACTGCAGACGGATCTTGCAAATCTTGTGGATAGTTCACAACAATTTTACATTGCTCATCGTTTCTTATAAAATACTCGTATGAATACATAGATACCTTATCAGCATTGACTTCAGCGAAGACGTAGGCGGCATCGTAAGGTCTCTGCAGTTCACCATCCCTGACTGCTCGCAATGAAGCTGGTCCGCAGCGGTACATGTCCTCGGAGGTCTCCTGCGGTGTTGAGTCCAAAGCCTGCCATCCACCGTATTCAGGACCCAGGTCAGGACGGTCCATCCACACCTGAAAAACAACATTTATTTGTTATATTGTATTTTAGGTTTGATTTAGGATATTCAAAAACAGGAATAATGTGATCGATTCTCGATTAACAGCGACACATACGTAGTTGCAAGATTGATAAGTACTTAAATATAATGAGTAAGTACCACTATAGAGAGTTATAAAGCAAGTATTAAAGCTTGCAACGGTTAAGGTGATGTTATCTAGGTTAAGTTATTTATAGGAACTAACCCTTTACGGATTGAGTCATCAATCGATTTGTTATTTTGCGTAGGACGCAAATGCATACAACTGGTGCCTATTTTAAGCTTCGTTAATAATGTAACTACGCTATTTATGTGTAAGTACTTGGGTAGGCATTGTAAATTATGCTTTAAAACGAAGTGAAAACTGCTCTTATGTGCACTTACGCAAACTCCAGCCTAACGCCAATACGCCAAAAATAAATAATCTTAAATATCTGGCCATACTTAGAACTAACAGCAGTCATTAAATCCGAAAAGGTTTACCTCATTCCAGACGTGGTAGTTCCATACAGAATCCCTGGTGAATTCTTCGAGAGTGTTTCCTTCGTCGTCTTTGATGATGTCAATTGTAAGACTTCCTTGACTGTCGTGGGCTGCATCATATCCCGATACCGGCCGACAGGGAATACCTAGAGCTCGGCAAACTGCAACACCATAATTTCAGTTCAAAAACTCATCTCGAACAGGTAAGAAATAACCTTTTTTAATTGAATACTTAAGAGTTTTGGGTGTAGCCTCAAAATTCATTTTTTTAGTGTCAGCGAGTTACACAATTATTACGAGGTTGCCTAAGTAGCAGTTCGTCACTCTAGGAGATTATTTTAATGCACTAATAATATTGCATAATATTGACATAACGCTTACTTGTTGTTAGTACACCTGCATACACCCAACATTGTCCATATTTGACTGGTTTTTTCTTCTCATAATATGTCTGCAAGATGGCCAGAGAACCGACCCACTTAAGCGGATGTGTGCCTCCACTGTAATCCGCTAGTTCCGATGCCCAGTTACCAATTATTACACCATTGTCATCTTGAGCGTTTACAGCCGCTGACAATGCTCTACATGTCCTGATTGGGTCACTTCTAGCACGACCTTTTACCTGATAAATAAGGATACTTTATATATGAATTACATGCTAGTTACGAACTAATTTATCTTACGAATATTAGTTCGCTTTTCATATCTAGAAAGTTGTAGCAAAACCAGTTTCGTAGTGGAAACCGTAAATACCTTTCCAATTTCTCTAACTAAATAAAGCGCACAGTCCAGTATATCTTTTTCATATTGCGCATAGTTCCAAGGTGTGGGCTTGATGCGGTTGTATACTCCTCGGAACATCAGACCTCCATCTTCTAGCACATATTCATCGCGATGACTGTGACCTGAAAAAGTAACCCAGATTCTTATGAATTTATTATCATTTGGCGGCAAACTCATTGAGCTATGATATTCGAAAGCCTTAAATATTTTTCTTTGACCAACACATTAACGGACCTGGCATATAAACACTATCAGTCAAGCACCAAGGATTGAACAGAACATAAACAGGCAGGGGATGTCTGTAGCTGAGAGAGCTGCCTCCACTGAGTCTGGTGTCCACGTCGAGCTTCCAGGCCGCCACAATGCAGTCCGCTGCGGGAGTCACGGCCACCATCAGGTGAGAGTCAACCTGACCCTCATAGGTCGCGCTCCAGGCTCCAAAAGTTTCAGAACCTTTTTCCAATAACGGAACAGCAGCAGACGTTTCGTCTGAAGGTCCTCTTGTCTCAACATCTGTAACAGAAGTATGGTCTTGGCATTAATTTGTCACCATCCGGCCAATTGGTTACTTGACTATAACTATAGCTTACGATTACGTAATATCTATTTGTATGGTACCTAATACTCATACACAAATTAAATCTAACACGTCCTTGAAAGCATATTGCGTTATCAAATGCGATCATCTTAGTACGAAAATAATAACATTGAGATTAAGAGTAACATCCTCTCAAATACTTTTTCTACTTCCTAGTCCTGAACCAACCAAAACCATCAATATCTAAATTGCCATATTACCTTTTGTAGGATTTTGTGCGAAACGTTTTTAACTTTTAGCTCCGTCCTTTCAGCCGAGACCAGATAGAACTTCGTTTCACATTATGAGGTATTTTATTAAATTATTTTAGTGAAGGAAAATACGACCGCGAGCAGGATTCGAACCTGCGTCTTCTGGTTAAGTACACCAGACGCTATGACCGCTAAGCTACCGCGACCCCCACCCGCCATGTCGAAATTTGCCTTCACATTTTTAATTCGTCGCGGTCGTATGTTTCCTTCACTAAAATAACTTAGTAATCTTTGCATGGAAAATGCCTAAAAAAATACAAAAAAAAAGAGGTATTTTATGTTTACCTACATTAAAAAACAACTAGAATACAAATAATAACACACCTCCAACGTAAAAAATAAATGAGACAGCATCTCTGCTGGCATCATACGGTCTGTTCAGCAATATATCTAGTTTGAAGGCCTGTCCTCGGCGCACGACCAGGCATTTGTCGACATTCCTTGTCATCAAGTTGAACTTGCTCGTGTGGTGGTTCTCGCCATTTGTGTCGACACAGAAATCAATTCCCTGCACCGCAAGCACGCCTTGTCGCGTTGCATCGACGACATCTGAATAAACAATCAGAAACTATGTTACAAATTACAATGCATATCCATATAGTTGTTTGGTAATATTTTACAAAAAAGGTTGTATTATCGGCGCCGTTCTTTGTACCTATTGGTTTCGAAAAAAAATGTCAACACCGTATGAATAAATTGCTCGATTCAAGTTTCCAAGCCTTGCATATTGTGGTCCGTAGTGAGTGAAAGAAATAATATTTTGTTATCAGTTATATGTATAATTTATTCTTCTGATAAATGGAAAATAACTAGATTTCAGAATACTTATTATAATACTAGGTATGCACTAGTGAGACTTGAAGGTCAAATTACTCTACCCACGCCCAAATAAATGCATCTCGCAATAACTTTGCTACAACTGCAATTGACTTCTAATGGGTCATTATAAAAATAATAATTCCGAATATTACGATTCGTCATGGTCAAATCAAAAAATTTCGCGCCACAAAATTGGCTATTCGCCAAGATGTCAATCACACACATACACAATATACTAAATTCGTTTAGGTACCTATATGTAAAAACCTTTTACGTATTCCCATCAAGACCTGCAATAATTTATTTAACATACCATCACGCCTGTATTCCCCAAAGCGTTAGGCAGAGGTGTACTTCATGTACACCCACAGTTCGCCGTTATGTTTAGGTCCCGTGTAATAGAGGGCCAGCCTATTGACGTTCACCGGGCACAAATCCACACTCCGAGCTGCTACTGAGAATTTCATAGAAAAACCCAATAACACTTTGCTTGACCTGGGGATCGAACCCAAGACCTCTAGCGTAGCAGTCGCTATTGGGACCACTAGACTAACGAGGCAGTCTTTCAATTTATTTATAAACATACAAACACATACAAATTGAATAACATATTTTATTGAAAATATTAATTATGATCGGGTTTAAAATTTTAATAAGGTTAGTAATTTTCTTAAAATTTTGTTAACTGTAATGAAAGCTACGATGAGTAATATTTTTTTATTATACATAAATATAATTTAGTTCTCGTGTTCATTCTACAATATTATTTTTTTTACCTGGTTGAAATGGTACATTCACAATGACATATTTTTCCCTCCTCCCGAAATAACGTCGCCATAAACTTTTCAGATACTCCATTGTTTTACGATCACACAAAACTCTCAACTAATAACATTACAATATCACTAGTATTCACACAGACATTAGTTCGTCGATTCGTTCGGATTCGGCCACAGTTCGTACGTTGCTAATTATTTGAACAAACGTGTAGTTCTTTTTGCATGCCGTCATGGACTGTGAGCTGCACCGCGAAACTCAAGAACTACTCCTACAGCCAAGACGAACGGTGATGTCATAGTCAATACGGAATGAAAAGCTTCATGATTATACTGAGAAACCGATTCTGTTCATTGACAAAACCAAGGTCTACGTTACTCATATCATTAGTATCTGACAAAATCATGCCCAACGAGAGGTGATATCATAAAATGTCAACTGTATCATATTTGAACTATGAATTCATTGCTTAACGATTTTCTAATAAGTAAGCTGCAGTAATACTTAGTCAAGAACAAAGTCATAGAGATAACATTAAATTATCCGTAAAATTGTTATTTATGTTGCTTTTGTTCATATAAATTGCTTTATGAAGTCATCTGGGGAATTCATAATTATTGGCATAAATCAATATTTTTATCTATAAATACATTACATACCATCACGCCTGTATTCCCCGAAGATTTAGGCAGAGGTGTATTTATTGTACACCCACATTTCGCTGGTATGTTTAGGTTCCATGTAATAGTGGGCGAGCCTATTGCCATTAACCGGGCACAAATCCAGACTCCGAGCTGCTACTGGGAATTTCATAGGAAAACCCAATAACACTTTGCTCGACCTGGGGATCGAACCCAGGACCTCTAGCGTAGCAGTCACGCTTAGGACCACTAGACTAATGAGGCAGTCGTATCATTATAAATAATAGTCAAAAATTCTTTAGTGACCTCGGTAGGTTGGTTGGCTAAAGCTTCTTCTTCTCAGCACGAAAACTCTACGGATGTTTAAAACTAAACTACTTACCTGTTTAATATTTTCATACTAATATTAAATAGAGCATGGATTATTTATACGTTATTACTAACGTACCTACTATTAGCAGTACCTATACCTACATTTTTATGTCTCTCTATCTCTACATATTGTACTTATCAATTAATTTAACACTCACATCTTGACCCTTTAATGAGGGTCAATTAAAGTCGTACGTTTCTGATATTTTAGCAATTGATGGGTAGGTATGACCTATTGATGGGTTCATTCTAAGAATAATAATATAATAGTCAAGTATAACCTATATTTTTTTTTTACTTTGGCTTCACACATTACTAGTATCTATTCTTGGTAACCCCTCGTACTAAGCTAAATGCAATGGGTGGATTTCGAACCGGCAACCATATGATCGCAAGTCCGACTCCCATTGGCGCCGATTCTTTTATCGATCTATTCAGCACAATAGTGTGCCAAATGATTGTAAAGTCATGAGCTGAAATCTATAAGTAAATGTTAAGATAATCATTCATGTGTTCTGTAACCTTCACAACTTCCAGTTAATTCTAAATTCTAAAGAAGATAAATAAAAACCTATAGCCGCATGTATGAAAGCCCTGGGAACAGCAAGACCGACTTGGAAGGGTTTTTTTATTCGTAATTGTCAGAATAAGATTTTTTTAAAGAAAGATTTTTTTAAATCCACCGTAAATGTCGAAAATTCTTATAGACAAATTTACGCAAGCAAAGGCTTACTTAAATAAGTATTACCGCACAAAACAAATTAACCAGGTCAGATGGTTGAATGTTCTGTCCGATGAGTATGGGCTGGAGTGTGGGGTGAGACAGGGGGGTTTGACTTCACTGGCGCTCTTCAGTCTTTACGTCAATCGGCTGATCGGGGAGCTCAGTAGCACTGGTGTCGGATGTTCTATTGATGGTAACATCATAAATAGTATAAGTTATGCAGATGACATGGTGCTGCTGAGCCCTTCGATTGATGCACTCATACAAATGCTTGGAGTGTGTGAGAAGTATGCTGAGTCTCATGGTCTCTTATATAATGTTAAGAAAAGTGAGATGATGGTATTTAGGGTGGGAAGAAAAAAGCCTAAGATGGTCCCACCAGTATGGTTATATGGTGTGGCTCTTAATAGAGTGTCACAATTTAAGTATTATGGCCATATAGTGAACGAAGATTTGAAGGATGATTGTGACATAGAGAGAGAGCGAAGGGCGTTGTCGGTCCGATGTAACATGTTGGCCCGCAGGTTTGCACGGTGTACCAAAGAAGTGAAAATAACTCTGTTCAAGGCGTACTGCCAGTCATTCTACACGTGCAACCCGTGGGTAACATATACGCAGAGGGCCTACAACGCTCTTCGTGTACAATACAATAATGCCTTCCGGGTGTTGTTGGGGTTTCCGCGGTTCTGTAGTGCCTCAGGAATGTTTGCAGAAACGGAAACTGATGTGCAGGATCCGCGGCTGTACCAACAGCATCATGGAGGGTATTGTTAGTAAGCCAGACTGCCATTTCCTGAGGCACTGGACTCGCATTCACTGTTGCGGGCCAGGTGCCCCAGGAAGATACATGAATTAATTTAAGTTTGGAGGGAATAATGTTTTAATGTTTAATGTTTTAATTATAATACTAACATAGGCTAAGTTTTTTAATTGTATTACTAATACAATATGGATTATGGTCCGAATTAAATTGATATTGATTGATTGATTGATTGAAAAAAGGACTTTGATAGAGTTTGTACCTATTTATTGTTAAACTACTTAGATGTTTTTTTAGCTAAATCATCGCGAATCTAACTTTAAAGAAGCCTTTTTTATAATACGAAAAATCCTCATGGATCGTCTTAGGGAAGCGGTATAGTTATAGAATTCGTAATATTTGAAAAAACCATAACAGGAGCTCTAAGTAGCCTGGCAATGCAGGCACCTAACCTACTCATCTAAATTGGTGTTTGACAACTTGATAACATTAACCTCACGGAGTTTTAGAGATTGGTCGATAAGCAACCAGTTAGGCATACTAAACACCAAACAAGGCCACTCGACTCCTTTCATCGTCCGCCTGGTAAATGACTTATTTGGTATTAATTACTACGTGGGACGGTATACCATCTATACCGGGATGTGCTGGCCTTCGGTATAATCAGCGTATAATAGATGTCCCACTCACACCGCACACGGCGATCGCGTAGGCATCTCGCAATCAAGAAACGATATGAGATGATCTTAGATAATAATTAATTATATAAGATTTACCCGGCTAAGAGGCTTTTACCCGAACGGGGTCCATGCATCAAATAATTTAGGTAGTTGATAATGTAAAGTAAACAAAAATTTAAAATAACTACAAAATATAATTTATAATTTAACAATCAAATTCATCCATGTTCATAATGTAGTTGAATATTTTGGGTTAATATGCTACCATTTCTTCTTTTTTTTCTTGTATCGTTTAAATATGTACCTACTATGCATGGAATTAAATAAAGCTTTATTATTATTATTTATTATTATATAAGATCATCTCAAAGCAATTAATGCGCACTTGGTTTTATGAATGTATGTGATTTTTATCAATATTGTAAGAATAAACGACCTAATATTCGTTTCATTATCATCAACTCATATGTTGTCCCACTGCTGGGCACGGGTCAGTCTCCGAATGAGAGGGATGGATTAGGCTGTAGTCCGCCAGGCGAGCCTACTGCGGGTTGGCAATATTCGTTTATTTTCGTTAAATTATTTAAATAGCAATTATTTAAATTTGCAAATTGTAGTGTACGTAACTATAGATTGTAAATGATGAAAGGATTTTGTAGTGTATAATATATTATAGTACCTACCTAGTGTATTATACTTGTGTAGTGTACGGGATTTTGGGACTTTTGAATTTGACAGAGTATGAAGAGTATTTTAAGGCTTCACCCATATGTATTCTATTATATTATTATTTCTCTTTTGCATTGACAAAACAAGCAAAGTAGAGTTCGAACCCGGTGACTATTTTTAAAATATTAATCTATTTTTTTTTATTGATACTGTAAATTACAGCCAGCACTTAAAGGCAGAGCGTAAATTTTATCTTTACATTGTGTGTGACATTTTTATTGTCTTCGTTTTGAGTGACTACTCAGAAAGGAGCATATACCCTTCTCCAAGACCCAATCGATCTCTCTACTATAATTCATTAAAATAGTGTAGTGTAGTTCAGGCTTGAAAATGTAACAAACAAACAGACAGACTGACAGTTACGTTCACATTTGTAATACAGGCATGGCATCATAGATGCCGAGCTTGTCAGTTGTTTCTACATACATACATATACATATTGTCACGCCTGTCTCCCATGGGGGTAGGCAGAGACTATAGATTTCCACTTGCTACGATCCTGGCACACTACTTTCGCTTCATCTACATTCATTAATCTCTTCATGCATGACCGTCGGTTTAGGGTGCTCGGAACCTGGCCTTTTTGAAGAACATCCGCAATTTGGTTGCGGTACGTTCGCCGAGGTCTTCCCCTTCCAACTCGTCCATCCATACTCACCATATATACTTGTTTCGTCAATCTCCGTTCATCCATTCTCTCTACATGACCAAACCATCTTAACATACCTTTCTCAATCCTTGTTACTACATCTTCTTTCACTCCACATCGCTCCCTTATCACACTGTTTCTCACTCTATCTTTTAGCGTTACACCACACATACTTCTCAAAGCTCTCATCTCTACAGCATTTATTCTGCTTTCATGTTTCTTCTGCCATACCCAACTTTCACTACCATACATTAGTGTCGGCGCCAACACTCCCCTAATCACAGCCAGCCGTGCCTTTTCGGACACTTTCCGACTATTCATGAAGGTGTGTAGCGCCCCATTCACCTGGTTACCAGCACTCGCTCTCCTTTCAATATCACTCTCATGTTTACCATCTCTAGTAAACATAGAGCCCAGATATACAAACTCTTTCACCTGTTCTACTCTTACGCCACCTATCAAAATATTGCACGCTGTCATAACTTCATCCCTTTCAAAGACCATCACTTTCGTCTTGCTTACATTCACTTTCATTCCCTTACTCCTAAAAGCACCGTCCATAATTGTTACCATCTTCTGTAACTCCCCCTCCGATGGAGCAAGGATAACTTGATCATCGGCATAGAGGAGACATTTGACGAGTAACTCATTCATCCTTAAACCACATTCACTCTCTTTCAAATCCTTCAGACAACTGTCCATGAATAAGTTGAACAGCCACGGTGACGCTACACATCCTTGTCTAACACCCTTATTGATGTCAAACCATTCAGTATAGGCCCCGTTTATCCTGACACATGCACTGGAACCCTCATAGAGCGATTTCAGTGCCCGAATCAGGCTGCCATTCACCCCATACATGGACAGTGCTGACCACAATTCATTCCTAATCACTCTATCGTAGGCCTTTTCCAAATCTACGAATGCGCAATAGACTTTTTGGCCATTGGCCAAACATTTTTCGGCTATGCATCGTAAGGAAAAAACCTGATCCGTACATCCCTAGTTTCTAGTTGTTTCTGTTCTTCAAAATATCTTATTTTCAAAATAAAAGTCTCTCATGGGCCTCGTACCCAACATAGTTCGTACCCAGAATAGTCAATGTTGATAACATTGGCTATCCCACTGTTGGGTACAGTAACAACTATGAGAAAACCATACCTGAAATTTCTTAATTGCAGGTGAAGTCTGCCAAAAAACTAGGCGTGGCTGACCAGCATAACTTCTCTTATTATGAGACGAGTCTCGTACCCAACAGTGCAATAGTCAATGTTGATAACATTGACTATCCCACTGTGACAAGACAAGACAAGAACAGAAGTCTGCCAAAAAACGAGTTTTTTGGCAGACTTCACCTGCAGTTTAAGCAAAATTTCAGGTATAGTTTCCTCATAACTGTTTCCATTACCGTTTATAAATAAATAATAATAATAAATAAAAATTGTTTAATTCGGGAATCTAGACCCATACAAAAATCACATTTCATTCATTCATAATAATCAAACATTTAAATAATACAAAATTACAAAAAAGTCATTACAATTACATACAATTAAATAATTCAAAATAAAATGTTAATGTTAAATTATCTTTTTTTTTTTTTTTTTTTCAATTGTGAAGTCTCATCCAGTGGGCAAGTATCGGGCTGTCCCATCTATCGGCTAACACGCCCAGGATGGAATTGGCGCTGCCTCGCCAGCGGGAGAGCAGTGACGCGCATCGTTTACGGATGATGGCATAGAAGCCATCCACCCGCGCGTCCGCAAACATGCCTGATGCGCTGCAGTAACGCGGCAGCCCCAACAACACCCTGAACGCGTTGTTATACTGGACGCGCAGATCGCTGTATGAACGCTGCGTATAGTCCACCCACAGGTTGCACGTGTAAAAGGATTGGCAGTAAGCCTTGAACAGCGTCACCTTCACCTGTGCTGTACATCGTGCAAATCTGCGGGCTAACATATTACACCGGACAGAAAGCGATCTGCGCTCCCTTTCAACGTCCATATTGTCTTTAAGGTCCTGGGTGACCCAATGTCCCAGATATTTAAACTGCGACACCACAGTCAGCGCAGTGCCGCAGAGAGTGATCTTCGGCAAAGTATATGTTTTAGTGCGAGCCTTAAAGATTAACAATTCACTCTTTTTTACGTTATAACTGAGACCGTGGGCCACCGCATAGGACTCACAAATGGACAACAACCTTTTTAAAGCCTTAACTGATGGGCTCAGCAGGACCATGTCATCTGCGTAACTAATGTTGTTAACACACACGCCATCAATATGACATCCTATCGCCGTGCTGCTGAGCTCATCAATAAGCCTATTCATATATAGGTTGAATAGCTTCGGAGAGGACAGCCCCCCCTGCCTCACCCCGCACTCCAACCGATACCCCTCGGACAGGACTTCACCCCATCTAACGCAGTTTTCCTGATGACTATACCAATATTTGAACAATGCTCTTACTTCATGTGGCAAGGTAGTTTCATGTTTTAACTTCTCCCAAAGGACATCATAGGACACAAGGTCAAATGCCTTTGAGAGGTCCAAAAAACACGCGTAGACTGGGGTTTTTCTGTCAGTGTAGTACCTGACAGTCTGCTTGAGGCACAGGATAGCACTTTCAGTTGACAAGCCACCCCTAAAGCCAAACTGGGCATCATTTAAATTGAGGTGCTTACCAAGCTGCTGATCAAGCAGACTGTCAAGTACTTTAGCAATAACATTAGCAAGGGAGATCGGCCGATAATTATCCGTATTCGAGACGTCACCGGTTTTATTTTTAACAATAGGTACTACTACCGTATACATTAGATCTTTAGGCAAGTATGAGTGGCTAAGGCAAAGTGTGAAGAACATAGCAAGCACCCTAGGCAGATGCACGCCAGCGCACCGCAGGTGCTCAATGCTGAGGTTGTCCAGCCCTGGAGATTTGCCTCTGACCATACCCTTAATGATAGTAGCAACTTCATGTCCGGTAAAGCTTACAGTTCGCTCCTGGGACTCACCCGCCGTGAGCTCCTGCGATGACAGTGGCGTGTTACACAACAAGGAATTCACTTTAAAATGTTTTTGAAAAATATTGGCCACCTCGCTTGGTTCACTATAGCCCCCGACACTCACTGGACGGCTCGGCCCCTTGTTTAACTGTTTAGTGATTTTCCAGAACTTAGAAAAGTCTTTCTTTGCGTGGTGTTGAGCAACAATGTCCATCTTAATTTGTTGCTCGTTGTTCTGACACCACTTCAGTTTAGATTTAAATACCCGCCTTGATTCGCACATATCTTCAAAAATCCTACCTGAAGTGGGTTTACCATGCGATACCCAAATCAGAAAACACAAACGAGCCGCACAGTGAGCGCCTTTTACATGTTTATTCCAGCCTGTAACATATTTACCCTTTTTTGTGATTTTATCTTTATAACTAAGCACCGCCGCTTTAGTGAGAACAGAGACTATGGTTTTATACAAGTTATCCAATATTAATTTATGGCTTACATCTGAACACATTCCATTTGAACAGTCATGAAAATGCATGTTAAAATCAATGTCCCTAAGCTTAGAATTACACAATTCTTTATACTTATTTATTTGGTTCTGATCACGATCACCCCACTTCACTTTATTAATCGACAGGCCTTGATTCACAATTTTGGACTTAATAGATTTAATATTGCATTCAAGTAGAACAGGAAAGTGATCAGACCAGTAGGTATCATGCAATATAGACACTTTATCTACCGTCATTCTAGCCGCAGTGGTAACAACCACATGGTCCAGCCACCGCCGGCACCCATGGGCCTCACTAATAAAAGTAAACGAGTCCGCCGGCAACAGTTCTACATCTCGGCAGTGCCACGACTGTTCACTACAAAAACTTAAAAGTTCATTAAAAAATAACTCACCAGGGTGGGCGTTAAAGTCTCCTAACATGAACACATGTTCCACGTCATAGTTTTCAGTAATAGCACATAACTCACCCAAGCAGTCAGTAAACTCCACTAGATTATCATTTGAGTCTGTCGGCATGTAAATAGAAAATACTAATAGCGACCGGTCATGCAACACAATATTTATAGCCGAGAGGCGAACACTTTTGCACTTTATCACATTCACTGTGGGAAAGCAGGCCTTTCTCCACATCAAGGCGACTCCACCATGAGGTCTTCCGCGCAGCACGCCAGCAGAAGTATCGACAGCAGACACACCAGTGAACCCGAAGCTATCATCAATGCTCCCCAGGAAGGACAGGTCATGGGGGAGTAGCCAGGTTTCCTGGAGGGCAATCACATCCGCCTGTCTGCACAAGTTCCTCACAGAATCAACTGATCTGACAACATTCTTACAGTTAAATGAAATCATTTTAATTGTGTTATTCATTGCTTAGTTGTATATTTGATTCGCCATCAGAGTTTTTACCTCTGTCTGTTATATTTGACCGAAAATTAATAAATCGTCGGAACGATACACCAGCTGGCCAAAAATCGTCTTGCATAAATATATCTAGGTTGAGTCTAGGTACGAAAACCTTGAAAGCGTTGTAAGGTTTTTCTGTTCTCATATGCATTATTTCCACTGTTATCTTAACATTTGTCTTATTTTCAATGTATTTACAAATATCACCCACGGTTACTTCCTTCGCTACGTTGTAGATATAAATAGGCACTTTAACATCAGCTGCTCTAAAAGTCGCATCTGGCAACAAAGTAGCTTTACCCTTCTTGGCTTCAAATCTATTTCTTAACTTTCTTTTTTGCACTGTAATCCATTCCTCGGAAGGAACCTGTTTTTTCCACTCACCCTGTCGCACAATATTTGCAAAGTTAGTTTCATTAATTTGCGGGGCATTGTTTACATTGGAGGCAGGCGTGTGTCTCACCGGCGTACTCGTTTGCGACCGCGGCTGGGAGCGATGAGTCGTGCTATCAGCTGTGCGACCGGCCAATGCACGTGATTTGGTATTGATAACCTCCGGATTCGTAATTAAATTTCGTCGTTTATGCACAAAGGCTCTCTTTTATCACTGGACTGTTGGTGCTTTAGTGTGTACTTATCAGACACAATTTACGAAGAGTTAATCATTGATTACTAAGAGTAACATAGAAGTATCATTAAAATTTACGGGCCGATACTCTGGTACCGCGATTCATCTCCAAATTTAAATGAAAATTAAATTCTTTCGGCACTTGCGGAAGATAGCTGACAAGAGCTGAAGATCAGCCTCTCTTTCACTTAAAGATGCCTAAGATCCAGCAGTGGTCGAATACAGGCAGTAGATGATGATATTTATTTTTTTGTTTACAACACTGTTTTCTGACAGACAGAATTAATTGCTTGCAGTATAATTAAATACCTGACGAATTAGTTGTTTTATAAATAAATAAGTACAACTGCTGTAATTCTTCTATCAATAATATATTTTTAACCGCTTGTGCTTTTTTTTTATGGTATAACTCGGCAAACGAGCAGGCGAGCTACCTGATGGCAAGTAGTCATCGCCGCCCATGGACATCTGCAAAACCAAAGGAGTTGCAGATGCGTTGCCGAGCCTATTTAGGGAAAGGGAGGGGAAGGAGAAAAGGAGAAGGAAGGGGATTGGGGGAGGAATTGGGCCTCCGGCCCTCTCGCTCACCGAACGAGATTACTAATAGAGATAACGAGCTTATTAATAGTCCATAGATAAAATTGTAAATATTGAACATTCTAGTGTAATCATTTCTATAATAAGATCTAAAATAGACCCGTTTTTGTTCTGAGTATTCATTAAAACCTGACCTACTTTATTTTAGTATGGTATCAACACCTGCCGACAATAACTCCATCCGATCTTAAATTATGACTGCTAGCGTGAAACATGAACTTTTTTAATTATCTAAGTCTATTTTAGTAACAAAACTCAGTTACAAATGACTCACTTTTTAGTTCTTGTGACAAAACATGACGTGTCATTATAGATTTTGTCTAATACAATATTTCTCACTCACTCATTCAATTCAATTCAAAATTCGACAATATGTGATATGTGACACTACAATGTATGCACGAGAACATGTTACGACGGTATTAAGTTTTTCTACGGAAGACGTCTACGCAATATGGGTATTTTTATTTACCGTTAATGTTTGTGTTTGGCTTACTTGGTTAAGAAAACGTGCTTTCCGGTTACTTAGGTTACAAATTGTTAACTTTGACTCATTTGGAAAAGGATGAGGATATGCATATTACACATTAATAATATTCACAAAGGTGGAGGTCCTGAGGTTGACCTGCTTAAAAGTGGACAGCTTTTGAGGCAATGTTTAAAGGTAACATATTTTGACATTTATTCATGCAACCATCCAATGCTACTATTTTGATCCAATTACCTACATCTTTCTCAATAGATATCTTTATCTACTAATATATTAATGAATACAATAATTTATTTTACATATTAAAAGAAAGTAATAAACAACTGACAGTAATAGAAAGTAGCTCCATTTATTTGCCAACACAAAGTATTTCCGAAAAGGGCACTTTTAAATTTTATGAATCATATGATTCGAATAACTTATTGATGATTGTTATCTATGTAGGTATCAGCAGCTATAATAAGATTAGTATTTACAATTGTTAGGGATGCTGGTTTCTAAATATGAATTCATTCCAGAGGATTTCTTCATGGTGGTGTTAGTTCCTTTGTTATAATTAGTTTACTGATCACAACATGTAAGTGATTCTGTCTTTCGTAACATAGTTCGTCCTAATTTTGTATTCAGACAGTGATCATAATGTTTAATTTATACACATGTTTGTTTACAACTGTCAGTCATAACTAACCGAAGCGTTTTGTTCCCTTACGTACGTGGCAAAATTGTAGGACGGATCTGCGCTGGCCTGTTCACCTTGGAATTGCATGTCATGACATAAGCGTACCTACAGCCTCTATTTCTCTTATTTGTATCGCAACTTGTTTAAGAAACACACCTTTATTGATAGATGTTAGTAAAATGATGGGTGCTGCTGTGCTGTAAGGTATAGGATCCTTATTACTAGGATTTTTTTATTTCAAAGACAGAGTTGGCGTAGTAGTTTGAATGCGTTTGCCGCTAGTTGCGCCTGGCAGAAAACATACAATGAGGTAAATGTGGGGCAGTCCGCCTGAGTAGATCCTATATATTTCGGATGGGCTCCCATAAACACGCGAAACACATTAAATCGTTTGTCATCATAAAAAAAAATTAAGCACCTACAATAGTATAATTTATAAAATCAAATTATCACGTTAGCTAAATAATAAATGAAGTAAGTAGGTAGGTACATATCGTAGTGACAATAATATTAAATTTACTATAGGGAAAACTCTGTGTGAGGACTAATGACCTATGACAATAACAATACAGAATTTTATATATCGAAGTAGGTATCTAAGTAATAAAGAACTGTATGATTTATATTACAATAAAGTTAGAATTACATGATTCATGACGTTGTGTCAGTTATTGTTTAAGGTAAATCCATACAATTATGACGTAGAGAGAAAATACGATCATCAAAATAAATTTGTTCATACATAGTTTCCTATTACCAATACACTCACGCAAATTTCCCATATAAAAGGTATATAACTACAGGAACAAATGAAACTAGCACGATTTTTTAATTCCCTGCATCTAAATAAGCTAAGCGGCTCCAGTCGGGTCAAATGGAGCTCTCATCGTACGGAAAGCACACCTATACAACTTAAACTGTAAAGGTATGGCTTGACCTGTAGGTAAGTTTTATGTACATAACAAAACGATTGTTTACGGAAAATGTATTAGGTACGAAATTTTAGAAAAATGGATTCGCGAAGGATTAACTTCGCTTCAAAAACACTAAAATGTGTCTTGTTAACGATTTTATGTCATTAAATAAAAACTTTGGCGCCAATACGATAACGCGGGCTAAGCGTAGACGTGATTAAGATTACATTTAGTTAATTAAATATTTTCTTACGTGGAATTTTAATAACCGTTAATTACAGATGGTGTGACAAGGACAAATAACGTTCAATACATTATATATAGCCTACATCACTACGTAAGTAACTGATTTTTGTAAGGACAGTCGTCATCACATAAGTATTAAGGTTCGTACAATGGGATACGGGTACATTAGAGAATTAGGGTTAGATAGTGAGAAGACTAAATAAGGTTATAGAGCGAATATTAGGAGTGAATATTTTTAGTGAAAAATGTTGTCCTTTAGTTTGATTGCTTTTATTTTCAGGCTGACAAAATAATATAACACTACCTAAACCTAGCAATTTGTTTCCTATGGGAAACCAGTAGCAAATTTATGCATGATGAAAAATGTTGAAAGTGAAAATGATCTTAAATAATAAAATGAATATTATACCTATTAAAGTTAGCTGAAAGTAATTAGGTAAGTACCCATTTTGTATTTAACGATGACAATATTCATCATTTGGTATCAACTTCTTTAATAAAAAAATCCCTATGCAAGGTCATGGGTATCAACATTATTGACATACCACTAGGTGCAAACCAGTTTACAAACAGTAGTGTCCGAAAGACCTCGAGGGACCGCTATGTGATAAATTATAAAACAAACAGTTCTTATAATACGAACCATTTTAGACTTTAGAGACACTACACACAATTCGTTAAGCTGTTTTGCTGTTTAGGGCTAACTAACGTTGATATTATTTAGAGCTTAAGGATGTCATCTCGCTGTTGCGAGCAGTGTTATGGGTTCAATCCCTATACAAGACAAATATTCGTGTGTTCTATACATTATCTATGTGTTTCCAGTTGTCTAGTCTAGGTGTACTGTTTGTCTGTTAATCGTATGTTGTAAAGACCTCCGCCACACTGTTGTTTAAAAAAGGTCTAGATACCATTCTGTAGAAATTGTGCAAGAGCCATTATTTTTTATTTTTAAACTCGCATCAAAACCATGGACACCTATAAATCAAACCATGTGTCTGCCTTGTTTGTTTTGAGTGACAAGAAAATGTAGTTCAGCATAAGTTTCTGTTTGAATGTTGGAGCGCGTTCAAAATTTTTACTTGTAATTACTTTCATTCATGTTTTAGTGACTCTTTCAGTGCGGATATCAATAGAGTTAGCCTATATAGGCTAACTCTATTGATATTAGATCTTTGTATTATGTTGTGATATCACAACATAATACAAAGATCTAGCATTGGTAATAGTACCTATATTAAAAACTAAATACATATCTACTACATCTGTTTGTGGTAGGGCCTCACTGTTCGCAGTATGAATGGGCCGGCTTGACCGGGAAAGTACCACACTCTCGCAGAAGACTAACGTCCGAGTATAAGCGTTTTCTTACTGGGCTTCGTACGTTGAGCGAGAGGGCCTTTTCCTCCCTCGATCCCCTTCCTTCTCGTTTTTTTCCTTCCCGTCCGTTTCCCTAAATCGGCTCGGCAACGCATCTGCAAGTCCTTTGGTTTTGCAGATGTCCATGGGTGGCGATGACTACTTACCGTCACGTAGCTCGCCTGTTCGTTTACCGAGTTAGTCCATAAAAAAATACTTTTGGTGAAGAACTTATTAAAACTAAGTACTTATTCATTTTTAACGAGAAATTTTAACAAGTTTATTGCTATTACTTTCTGGAATTCTCGTCTACGGGTCGCGGGATCGATGCTTGGTATGGCCTTAGGATAGTATTTCTGAGTCTGGGTGTTAGTGTCCGAGATAATATTAGTTTGTAAATCCACCCATAATAAAAAAATAAATTCTAATCAATTATGGTTATTTTTTACATTAGTGTGTGTCATACCAAGTTAGTTTTACGTTATTTAAAGAAATATTCACCTGCATTAAGATTTCATCCGTATAATGATTGCGTTTATAGCAATTTCAAACATTATCTATCGGCTTAACACCAACAATTCAACAGGCTATCAAATCATCGTGAACGGGAATGCAACCTATAACCAAGACTTAGCACAGAAGCCATTCAACGACCGCTACATGCCGCTGCCACTGATAACAATACAATATGTGCACCAATATTTCTCAATAACAATACCTGTTGCTGATAAAACCTAACGACTAAGACGTAGTAGATCAATGGTAGATTGTGAGTGTTGTCTGCAAGGTATCTGTCATTGACACGGACTTCCTGATACTACAACTGAATTGCAATTATTGAAAGCTATACGAACTGCTTTGAACAAAGCCCTAGATAAGTCTGCTAATTCGATTGTGACACTAACACTCTATCTTTCTTTCTTTCTTACCACACAAGGACTTAATATCTGAATGACACTATCAAAAATCAATAATTCTGAATCAAAGAACTTACAATAGCAGACTTGAGGAACCGGGACCTGATATATTTATTTCGTCAAAATCGTCGTCCAATGTCTTTTAGTCCATGTTATATTTATTGTCATTGGACTAGCATTCCGGTATAAACCTAATTGAAATAGCATACTTAAGTCACAAGTTAAGTTGCAGTAATAGAACAATTATCATCTCAATTATAACATTGTTTAGATTAACAATGTTATACCACCACATTTTACCCTTATACTTAACTAGCATCACGCCTGTATTCCTCGAAGGGTTACGAAGAATTGTACTAATGTAAACCTATATTTCACTGTTATATTTAGGTCTCATGTAATACGGGGCGCTATTGCCATTAACCGGGCACAAATCCAGACTCCGACCTGCTACTGAGAATTTCATAGAAAAACTCAATAACGCTTAGCTGGACCTGCGGATCGAACCGAAGACCTCTAGCGTAGCAGTCGCGCTTTGGACTACTAGACTAATGAGGCAGTCCAGGTTCACCCTTATCATTATGAAAAATGTTTAGGCGTTAAAACACATACTTATTCTCTGAACGTAGATATTTCAGCAGCGATATTACAACCATTCTGAACCTATAAGTATTCATGGGTATGGAATAATTTTCAGGTGTCAAGCACACAAATATTTACTTATGCAATTTAAATAATTATGTGTTTTACTTCAGCTGGTCGTACGTAGAGACAAAACCTTCAAAATTAAAGACGAATAAAAACTCTATTATTCGATCATGTAGTAGGTAGGTATTGCATTTAAAATATGTTATTGTATTGAATACCTATCATCTTAAACTTGCTATCTATTATAAAACATTATGTAAGTCTCAATGTTATGCGTGTTAATCATTAAAAACAGGTAAACTTCATTATCTTAAAATTAACATAGGAGACATATCTGAATATTTAAAAAAAAATATTTAGCGTTTATATCATCGAATTTTGATGACATCACTAGTATTTATTTATATAGACCTACCGTTGGAGTCCAGTCGCGGAGGTCGTGGCAGCTCCTTTAAGTCATAAGAGTCAGATTTGCTCAACCCACAGCACAGACACTTAGGGGGGCAGCAGTGAGCCAGCTTACTCTTCACAGCACCCATTTTATAGTAACCAATCACTTATGAACCACATATAAAACAATATTTTAAAATCTTTTTATAGACCACTCTAATATCAATTAACGCACTAAAAACGCGATTAGATCACAGCCGTTTGTGATCCTCTATACACCACCAGTTTACACAGTTTGCCACAATGTAAACAAAACGATCAGCTGTTGTTTGAGTTAATGGTTTATCGATAGCTGTGTTACTAGCTGATAAACACTTTAGCAGCTTTTATAAAATGACGTTAATTTTCAAGAACGCTTAGTAGGCGCGTGCGCACCACAGCGCGGGATCAGTTCGTCTGAGTGTCTGATCAGCAACTTCAATAGCTCAACTTGCGTGACCTCTTGTCAAAACCACATGCTTGCGGAATGTTGGGTCACTTATTAATGGAATCACTGCTAATGATTCACAATTTAACCTAAATAAATCATACCAGGGGGTTATGTACAAATTCCCTTGAGTACTCGGAAAGTACCGGTTGAAAACACGTAGGTACTTATTAGCTGAATTATTTTAGTCACTCATTTTCATAGAAACATGAAGTACGTGCTAGTTCAACAGTAGGTACCTATGCCGCTTGAGAACAAAATCTTTCAGTATATAATGCTTATTCAAATTTTTCAAAATGATTTTATTTCCATAAATTTGGTTACACAGGTCTTACATATATAGGATTATTGTCCAGCACATTTGTCATATAATTTCTATGACGTACAATTTTTATAAAACAGGAATTTTAAGTACTTACAAGATGACAGGGCAGTAACTACTCAATAACCCGTTAAGCGCCATATTATAGGCAAATCTATTGCTTGGTCCTCATGAGTCCACTACTTGCGTTAGTGAAATACTTAATATACAACACATTCCTCACAATACACAATTTCACAGTATGATAAATATTCTTATGTGGAGTAGAAACAACGTACCTACACGTAACCACCTAAAAGTTGTTTTTTAGTTCTCATTATAATTATTTATTAACTCATACTTATCTTTAAGATTGAAAAATTAAATATCTTAATTTAGGTACATTTTAATTTCGAAAGTAGTGTGCCAGGATGACCCCCATGGGAGACAGGCGTGACAATAAATGCATGGATGTATTTAGAATACTTACTCAATAATCAATAAGTATCTTTATGCTTTTCCATAAGAGTATAATATATGCTTAGATAGATGGTAGGTGTTTATGATTACAAACATATAGGCAATTAAAATGATTACATAACTGTATCTAAGTACTTACATATAACTACAGTTATGATCTTGATCTTGTAAAACGCATGTGTGCACGTTTTTTGTTTGTACATTATAGCATGAACAAACATAATACATCGTAAACGTTTGACAAAATAAAGTTACACACGATTATGTTAATTTACTACGCAGATGACATCACCCACGCGTGCTCGCAATCTTCCTTGTACTCGGGTGATGAAGGCTGCCCCTTCAATTAACTCCATCAGTTTTTCCTTTTTCTTCATGAATGAATTCTTTCAATGAATCGTATTATGTGTAGTTTTCCGAGAATTTAATATCATTCTTGCGGTTTAAAGAAGACAACATTGACGCAACTGAATACTCACCCGTTGACTTTGACCTGAATACCCATAGCTAAGTACCTACAAAAAAAATCTCAAACCAATTTTGGTGAACAGTGTGAGTAAGCTCCAGTTTTGCACAAAAACAAAGATCATAAATCAAAACTCGGTTGCGGAAGTGTTTAAGATGTATTAAGACATGTTTACTATTATCTAAGACATGAGTTTGAATCACTAAGATATGGTGACCTTGTTGAATGCATGAGCTACTGTAGACTTACTGTGTGTAGCAACAATATCGTATCGACAATATAATTCGTAATCGATGCACTTATTAGAGATAAATAGACATAATTGTAATATAATAGGCCCTTGGATAAGACTGAATTGATCTATAATTAACAATAAATTGATCAGGACAAGGTTCAAATTAATCCACATTGAGTAAGATCTTTCCTGCTTAACTACTTGTAAGAAGTCATAATCTGATTCAAGATTCTCAAATATCTTTGGCCGTAGTTGAAATACAATCCACAATCACGTAAAGTAATTTTCTTTATGGTTTTAACAATGAGTATAATAAACCTCTTGTCTACTAACTTCCACGAAAAACTATGGAAGATGGAATTTATTGGGTTTAGTTATTTGAATAACAATCTTGCAGTCAGATCTTCTAATTTTACGACATTGTTATTAACCGTGAAAACACATAAACCAAAACAGTTTTCAAGTTATTATAACATTTATTGGAATCGAAACCGAGTAGCTCTCGCCAAAGCACGTTCCAATACTACTATGTTAAACACTCAATACACAGCTCACAGGCAAAAAATAGAAATCTCAGATATTTTATTGTATGATGAAACACGTTTTTGTGAAAATACGACTTTGCTGCAATAAATGTAAATCTCAATCACATAATATTCTAGAAAAATATAGGGTATTATTTATATTTAATTTGATGACACTCGTTAGCATTCAATTGAAATACACACCTAGTGATAGCCTAGTGGTATGACCATTGGACTGCCAAGTCAAAGGTCTCGAGTTCGAATCCAAGGCACGCACCTCTGACTTTTCGAAGTCATGTGCGTATTAATAATTAATTATCACGCGCTTAAAACGGTGAAGGAAAACATCGTGAAGAAACCTGCATGCCCGAGAGATTTTCTTGATGGCGTGTGAAGTCTGCTAACCCGCAGTAGGCTAGCGTGGTGGACTATAGCCTAATCCCTGTCATACAGAGAGGAGACCCGTGCCCAGCAGTGGGACAATGTAATGGGTTGATGATACACACCTAGCATAAATAACTTGACTCAAAATCACTATTTTATATTCTGGGGCTTAACTTGCGAGAATTTCTAGAGGATTCGGGTTCGAAATAGTACATAGACGAGTCGAAACGAAAACTTATGTTCGTAGAGATTTATTTAGAGAATTTGATAATGCCGAATAACCGAAAGTGAATTTTTATTTTATGGAGATAAATTCGTTAGTGATAAAAGGGAAAACTGCCTCATGAGTCTAGCGGTCATCAGCGCGACTGCGATGCTAGAGGTCCGGTTGGATTCCCAGGTCGAGCAGTGTTATTCTATGATATTCTCAACAACTCGGAGTTTGGATTTGTGCAAGGTTAACGGCAATATGCACGACCCTTATTAGATGGGACCTAAACATACTGTTAATTTGTCGGTTTACAGGCGTGATGATTTTTACTTATTTATCTAAAAGGAAATTGTGATGTTTGTACTACATTACTCAGGGATTTTCCCTTATGACCACCATCAATATTTCATCACTCTGTGAAATTTTATTAGGTAGCTACCGCATAATGAATAAATGATACTCCTTAAATATGTGAATTGTGCAATACGGGGGGTCCCTGCACT
Source organism: Subacronicta megacephala (assembly GCA_958496365.1). Lineage (NCBI taxonomy): Eukaryota > Metazoa > Arthropoda > Insecta > Lepidoptera > Noctuidae > Subacronicta > Subacronicta megacephala. Next base: position 5,793,539 of record OY292515.1, on the reverse strand, counting down.
CTTTTCAAATGACGAAATAATGTCTGATTTATTAAGAAAGGCAAACAACAACAATTTTATCTTTTGATAAAGAAATAGTTGATTCAATGCATTGTTCATGTTTACAGTTTTAGTCGTCAATACCCTGTACAATAACATTTTCTGATCAACCCGTGGTAGTCTTTGTTCGTCAGCAGTTCTTACTATTTATACCTAGTTGTTAGGTATATTATACTTATTTATATCATTAACTGTTGAGGGCACTATTAGAACATTATCATATGGTAACGTTTATGTGCCCCTGAGGAAATACTGACGTGGTTTCGAAATAAAATTACTTTAATGTTGTCGTCATTCTATTGATTTTCTAATATTTGGAGCAAATCAAACTACTTAATCCTCTTTATTGAAAGCAGTTATTTCAGCCGCACTATTTGGGCTACGAAAATATTTATATCTTCATAACTGCCATGTGCACCGAGGATGAACACTTACAATTTCTCAATATAAACCAAGGCTAGATTAGCTTTGTTCGGCTGAAAATTCATTTTTTGCTGAAATTTCATAACGGGAATACCCGGGTCCTCCAGAAACAAGTTGGCAATATAGGTACGTAGGTTGGGATTAAGGTTCCAACTTCGAATAAAATAACAGCATGTTGCAGTGAATGCTCTTTATTTTTGAGATCCCAAAAACACACAAACACAGTGCAAAATTATAATCATTAAGTGTAAGTATTTTATATATTTTTTGTTAAAAATGATTACGGTTGTATATAAAAACTTATAAAAAACATGCAAAAGGCAAATACATAAAAGTTTAACTTAAAATCATATAATTTCCTAATACTATACTCTTTCGTAGAGTTTCATACAAATCGAACATATGGCACTTGAAGCATCGGTTTCCTTAAATCTAACAAATACGATTATAATCATCACACAGTGAAAAACGTGAATCATTACAAAATTATTTTTTTGTTTTTTTTTATTTGAAATGTGCTGGTGATACAAACGATACACATCAGTACCTACTTAGGACTAAACTAATGAAAAATCCTTTGAAACTTGCCAAGTCATCGTTATTATCGTTGTTCGTTAGTAACTAATTTTTTTCCACATTCGTACATTCAAAAAAATAACTCACGAGAAATATTTTTGTTATAAATAAAAAATAACTAAGATATAGCCACGTAAGCGTGGCGACGAGTGGACATTTAAGAAGTGGTCTTTATAATGACGACTTCTTCTTCTTGAACATACAAATGCTGTTCTGGTGCTACGTAGGAAACGTAGGATCGGTCCATCTGCAGCGCAGGAGGAGAGGCAGGCCCCGGCGAGGTGCGCGGCGAGGGTGCGCGGGGCCCGGGGGCTAGCTAGCCGCGCACATTCACCATAGTGCAACCGAAGATCTCGTCCATCTGCCGCGACGAGAACGTCACAACAATGCGACGCTCGCCATGTCGCCGCGGCACGAATTTGTCCTGGTAGTTTACGAACTCACCTGGCTTCACGTCACGGAACCTTATCTGAAAGCGTAGCAGATTTTATTGTCAGTTATGTTTGTTCTCAAACGTTGTAGTAGGCAGGTGCTTGGTTTTACATTTACCTGTCTTGGCCTTTGCACTCCAGGACCTTCGAAGGTGAAGTAGCAGTCGGTCAGGTGCACATTCAGTGGGTTCTGGAAACTGAATGTCACAGCGCATTCCTGTCCTATGCATGGTTGGCTCCTCACCTGTCGGACGATAGAATCGGACATTACGCTTTTGAGTAGGTATAAATGAACACGAAAATTAATCGATCGAAAGCTATAATAACAACCTGGACTTGCATCCTAGGCTTGTGTAGTGGGAAGTCATCTTCGTCAGACCAGGCTTGGCGAGTCTGCTTTACGTAGGCCATAGCATGCACCTTCACCATGGAGTGGTCCACCAGTTTGTCCATGTATTCTTGTGGTGTAACGTGAAGCTTTAGAACTTCACGCTGCCCAGCGCGTACGATGAACTCGCCCTGAGCCCTTCGCAGTCGCGAGGCGATGGCGCCAGTGTAGTAGCAGGATGAGGCCGTCAATACGCACCAAATGGTACGATCCTCATGCGATTTGTTCTGATGGAAACCAAATAATTTGTATTAAACAAAATTAATAAAAGACTAGATATTATTATGTGCCCGCTTTATAAAGTATCATGACCGGACTTCTTTAAATGTTGCGTTCGATCAATTTAATTTCATCTAAGTTACCTGAATATTCATTGTGCAGTCGAACGGCTGTCCATAAGGCACGAGTTCAATATCCATTAGGTCGAAATAAACATCTTCGAAATTGCGATCGGGGTACTCATAGTACTGTTGGAGGCGTTGATAGCCGCGACACGAGGCAATAACGGCAAGGCGTTCCGGGGACGAGCTATCCACCGTCTTATATTCGTGTGTGATTTCCAACATATCACTGTCACCTTCATCATCGTCACGGTTCGGGTTCTTTGTAAGGATCTTACGACCAACTCTGTAACACAGGTAACATTTAGGTTTATAGGTATCCTGCATGTTAATATTCAAAGGGCTTTCGTTGTTATTTACTCACTGATACTGGTTCGAAGCCATCCTAATGAAGCCCCATTCGGAATTCTCCTCTTCTTGGAAGTGGCACAGTTCCGCGTTCAGCTGACAATACATAAAAGGCGTATCGTATTGAAAGCCAACCTCACCTCGGCGAACAGCCTCAACGCTAGCTGGGCCGCAGTGGTATACAGCTTCAGCCTCCTCCTGAGGCGTGGAATCAATGATCTGCCAACCACTGTAGCCTGAAATAGAAGAAAAAAATAATTCAACGCTCCGTGTTTAATTAGTTTAGGAAATAATGTTTTCGTTTCTTATTTTCAATACCTACCTTGAGGAAGATCAGGCCGCTGCATCCATACATCGTTCCATACGTGGAAGTTCCAGCAGGAATCGTAGCAATCTTCATCTGGTCCATTGGGTACTTCGTTGCCGTCACGATCAAAATATTTGTCTACGGTGAATGTTCGGTTCGTATCATGGGCTGACACGTAGTTGGTGACCGATCGGCAAGGAATACCTAAAAATCAAGGATGAATCATTTTCTGATCAAAATTTTCTTTCGGCTTATAAAAAAATATCATCATGTAAAAACAAAACATTACCAAGTGCTCGGCAAATTGTGACCACAAGTCCTGAGAACACCCAGCACTGGCCATATTCAACTGGTCTGCCACCGTCCGTGAGATAACGTTCCATAATAGCCACGGAACCAGTCCAGGCATGAGGAGCCACTCCATCTTTGTATTCACCATCATACCGGCCTACCATAAGCCCATCATCGTCGTGGTTCGCATTAATCTAAAACACAAAATACGTTACGAAATACCTAAATAACTTTACAGGCATATAAATAAGTATTTATTCTAAAACTCACCATGGATGAAATAGCTCTGCAAACACGAATTGGATTACCGCGTTCTGAATGCTCCAGGCCACTGCGCTCCAACAAGTACATACAAGCGGGCAGCACCACGTCATCAAATTGACCGTAAATCCATTTACGACCTTTTGGTTGACGCCATGTGCCACACCAGATCTTTCCTTGTTCGTTGAGCACGTACTCCTTCCTGGAAGATTCATTATCCATGTAGACGGGGTCCTCACGACACCAGGGGTTAAATAGCATATAAAGGTCTTCATCGCATTTATAGTCATGGCGATTGTCGCGCTGGCCGAACCGGTTGGTTTGTACCCAACAATTCCACACGCCAACCGGAGCAGTCGCTGGCACATGCACTTGGAATGTAATTGTGTTGCCATCTTGACGCTGAATACTGATGTCCCATTTGTCCATATCGTGAGTAAGTGACGTTAAGTTCTGCATAGAACCATGGCGTGAACCATAGCTACGGCCAAATGTAGAATGTTGGGCTGTTCCTCCATAACGATCCATCATAGGACGATCCATAGGTCCATGCGGGCTTAGAGGGCTGTGTTGCAAGGGTAATGGTTCATTGCTAAACGAACTGCGGCGAACGCCGTAAGTAGTTGTCTCCCTCATACCACTCATCGGACCCATTGATCCCATTGTACCCATCGTTCCCATGGTACCCATCGTTCCCATGGTACCCATCGTTCCCATCGTGCCCATTGTTCCCATAGATCCCATAGGAGCCATACTGGTGCTGGAGTCTTGCATGCGGGCCATTCCCAGTCCCATACCCATTCCCATCATGTCACGAGAGTGCTGGAAGACGCCTTGCTGGTTGTTCCAATTTACGGGTAGAACTACACGGGTTCCTTTCGTAACGCTGGGCTTCGGACCTGTTAATTTTATTTTAATTATTAAACCTTAGAATATTTGAAAATATTCTACAAACTTTTAAGTACGCTAATGTTATCCTCCTTCGCATGTTAATATAGGTAGTTGTGAACGAAACTAGAACAAGCAGTGTGTAACTTTACATGTCCTATACGCCCTTGTTTTATATGAAGGGAGGGTAATTAATAACAATAGTTTACTTACCAAAACAAAAAACGATGCGTATCATATCCTGTTGCTTGTCGTAGGTCCTGTCAAAACGTACGGCAAAGAAGAAATTTTGCCCCCTCCTTAGAACGGGGTTGGGAAGAATGTTATCATTCACCAAATCATACTGTTCAGTATGATGATCTTTGGAGTTGTCCCGGGAATAGAATTCAGTGAGCTCCACCTTGAGTGGCTGCTGAGAATAATAACTTTGTGGTATCATCTCCATTGTGTCCTGGCGGCGACGGCGTTCATTTTGATCAGCCATCTTGCAAATCAAGTTGTGAGTGTACTGGGTGTTAGGGCTGTTCCTCATCGAGTATTTCATGCGATGCAGAGAACCCGTGCTATGAGAGCGGCCCGGCCGATGCTGAGCAGTGGGGCCAGCTCGCTGCATTGGCCAACGACGTGTTTGTCCAGGGCGCTGACAGAAGCTTGAAATGTTGTAATAAGCAGACAGCCCTGGAACATAATTCGAAGGCATCCCACCAATGGTCATCTGCTGCTCCCTCATGCAGCTGAGCGTACTCATTCCCGATGTTAGTCCAGTTATGCCACCCAAACCCATTCCTGTCATGCTGGACGTCATACTTGAGGACATCCTGTCCATACTAGATCTTCTGACCATAGACATGCTTGCTTGAAGCTGTACGTATATCCAAGTAGTCAAGTCCCGATATAGGACCTCACTGTGCTCCGGGATGACACCAGAGCGAATGATGTCTTTGGGATAATTCGGAACCTTTTTATAGTGCTAGTCGGCATAAAGGATCGTTCAATGCCCTTAGGTGTCAGTTGTCGCCGCAGGCGCCGGAGTCACTAGCTTCTGGGAGCACTATTATTCATGTTCACTGACTCGTAGTCGAAACAAGTACACCGCTTTCATAAAGAACTAGTTACTATACTTACTAACACTGCACGCGTACGTTACGGTGTACAGTGAAATAGACAACTGTTTAAGTTAATTTTGTTTATTCACAATAATAATGTTTGTTTATACCATACATACCTATTATTAAATTGATCTGCTTAATATTATGTAGATAATTTGTTATACCTCGGTACCTAATAATTTCCTACACGTAGTAACGTATCGTGTCGTCAATAAATAGTAATAATGGCTAGGTACAATTATCTACAGGATAATATTTGCCTTATATGTACCTACATACGTTCTCCTAAAGTCATTTTTACACTTTTGTGCATAAATATACTGCCCTGAGATTTTATACACTTTAGCAAAATGTTTTACACACAGCACGCACAATTCTATGCTTCCCTATTGTCTCATTTAACCTCACAAAAGGAGGAAACGTACACTGCTACAAAATGCCCGAGTTATCTTTTATGTTCGCTTTGACTTTACGAGATAATGAAAAATAACAACCTAAAATTTCTTTTTAGGAGTGCAGAAAATCTTCGTCGCCCTTCTGCCACCTGGGGAAGCCATACAGTGGCAGGTATTTCGGAGTCGTACGCACTAAAAACCGCACTTACCATCCTTTGCTCTATAGTCAGAGCCCTAAGATTCGTGACTTTCGCCACGACCACGACAAGCTGGGGTTCATCATTCACTTCACACCATCATTGGGGCTATTGTCTCGTCCGGCGATCCTCAAGTCAGTCCCCCGCAAGCCACAAGATTACTAAAACCTGGCTTTTATCATAACTGTTGACATGATGTTCAACTGTGGAGTGCAATTATACCTATCTATATTTTTGTTAATAATTTTCGAAATGTCCTTTTATCATTTCTGGCATCGCACCATTATGCGTTTCTGACGAAAAAATAAATGACTTGCTCGGTGGTAGGACATCTTGGGGTCTGACTGACTGGTGACCACCATTACGTCGGAGTCCGTTGAAAGGAACTTGGTGTGTGTTTTGGCTTTTGCGCGTTAGAGCCAGTTCCCCCACGGTTGCTTGGAGAGTAGCTTTAACAGCCGTTAGTCAGCAGCCCGAAAAAAGCCTGATAATCGGTTTTATCACTGACATAACATACCACCACACCTGTAATCCTCGAAGCGTTGGGCAGAGATATACTAACGTACATATACACCTACATTTCGCCGGTATGTTTAGGTCTCACGTTAGTGGGGGCGAGGCTATTGCCGAACTCTAACTGCTACTGAGAATTCTGTAGAAATACCCAATAACACTTTATTCAACCTGGGTATCGAACCCAGGACCCATAGCGTGGCAGTCGCGTTTGAGACCACTAGAGGAGCGGCAGTTTACTAGTAAGCATATCGGTATTGCATATTTATATTGGGTTGCGAAGTTGGCGAGGTTGGCATTCGCAAGCAGATATTTTTTTTATACATTATGTACGTGTTAAATTCTTAAATAATACTTAAACTTAGAATAAATAATAGAAGTTATGATTCCCATGGCTAATAAAAATACGCAATTACATTACAAATAAAGGTTTTGATTTTATTTTATTAAGATAATTCATTACATTACATTGCTTCCTCTCTCCTACATTGCTGTGCCCGACAGGGTCCATAATGAACAAAATTGTAAAACCTACCATCCATGTAAACTACATTGTGGAATGCAATAAACATTGAGTATTGAGTATTGAGTATTGTATAATATAGTTGAGAGACATACTACATACATCTCTACTAATATTATAAATGCGAAAGTAACTCTGTCTGTCTGTCTGTCTGTTACGCTTTCACGCCATTTATAAATAAATAAATACACTAGGTATATACGGCAGTTGATGAGAAATAAATAAATATTTCTAGTTCTAGCGTTTTTGAAATTTCGACCTGTGTGGGATCAAAGTTCGTTTAGAAGCCCTACTAATTAATATTATAAATGCGACAATAACTCTGTCTGTCTGTCTGTCTGTCTGTTACGCTTTCATGCCTAAACCACTCAACCGATTTTTATGAACTTTGGTACTGGGACAGACTAAAGCTTGAGAAAGGAAATAGGCTACCTTTTATTGCAAAAAATAGTTTTGAAGGGGTTGAAATAGGGGGTGAAAGTTTGTATGGGAGTTCGTCATTTTTCAAGATAAAACCATGAAACTATTTTTTATTATCAAGTGCCTTAATATATTCAGGCACTTGATAAGAAATATATAAATATTTGTTCTAGCGTTTTTGAAATTTTGGACCTGTGTGGGGATGAAATAGGGAATCAAAGTTCGTTTAGAAGTCCAAACAGTCACGCTTTCAAGTTTAACCCCGGAACCGATTTTGATGAAATTTGGAACAAACATAGACTAGACCTTGGGAAAGGATATACCTAAGCTACGTTTTGTTGTAAAAAAGGGATGAAAAATTTTATGGGAGTTTGTCATTGTTGAAGATAAACACTGAAATTTTGTGTTTAGGCTTTTGATATGGGGTTTTTGAAATTTCAAACTGTGTGGGGATGAAATAGGGGATGAAAGTCCGTTTGGATTTTGACGAAATTTGGTACAAAAATAGACTAGACCTTGGGAAAGGATATAAGCTGCGTTTATATTTCGATAATTTATAAAGTTGGCCAAATTTTGTGGTCTACCCGAGCAAAGAAGCGGACGGAAATATAAGTAAGGATAATTTGCAATTTCCCGCCAGAATTGGAAAAAACTAAACAAACAAAATCGTGTTGTCAACGCGGGCGAAGCTGCTGGTGGAAAGCTACTATTATATTTAATACCTATTTTTTAACCCCGACGCTAAAACGACGGGTTATTATAAGTTGTCGTCTGTCTGTGTGTGGCATCGTAGCTCCCCAACGGATGAACTGATTTAGACGTGTTTTTTTTTTGAAAGATGAATTAGTCAGTAGTGTTCTTAGCTATTTTTGATAAAAATCGGTAGTTATTTTTATTTCAAATGTAGTAGTTATTTATTTCCGGTTCTGCAATTAATTTTATTTAATAGCAACACTTGTTACCTAGCAACGGATTACCGGATTGTTGTTGATCAATAACGCAAAAACGACATGTCAAATGGTAGTGGTTAAATTGTTTAAATTTTCATATTAAGAAAGCTTTTGATAGATATTCTTAATTCCTTAATGGATAGAAAATGGGTATCTACAAGTTGTTCAGTTACAATGTGGAAGTTCAATACATGAGCAGCTTATTATCTAAAGCAACGTTTTTTACCTTAGTAACAACGTTGTTAACCTTAATTTTGCCTTTTATTATAGCTCATAGGAGTAGAGGTAAGCCCTACTAGTACCTTACAATACAATAACTCATCATAATTATGTGCCTTAGTTGTTTAAGGTGTGTGTCTTTTAAGGATTTTGGCTGAGATCACACAGCTTCTATGAGCAGCCAGTGGTACATTTTTCGTACCAGTATCTGCTCGTGGCAGAATCCGACGACCCCAGTAAACCTATACAATGTGGTGAAACTAATGGGAAGTATGGAAATTTCATAAAAAATGAAGAACACTGTGCGGAATTCCAAGTATGTGCATACATTACCTACACAAACTATTACTCTGTGAACTATATACGTTAACTTGGGATACAACACTTTTATTGCAGATTCAAGAATATGATGTCAATGGTGATGGCAAAAATGATCTATTGGATTTCAAATTTCATCTGAACATACCACAGGGAAGGACTATAACATCTATAATGTTAATCTTAATATTGGACTTCCAGTTAAAGGTAAGCATTATCATATTAAGATTACTTATTAGTTAGTAAGTAACTATCCTTTTAAAAAAGAAAGAATGTTTAGACTTCACCAAGGAACAGTCTGTTATTATGTCAGAAAGCAATGTGTCATAGGTAGCTAGTAAAATGTACCTAGCAGCTGAAAATTAATTCCTGTAAAAATTTAAGTAAGTACTACCTTAGGGAATTAGGTATATGGCAGACCATTTATAAGGTATATAAAATATATTTTTTATTATTACAGACAGTGTGTCCACTACATATGCAGAGTTTGGCAGTAGTTGACAAAGATTTTGTTGCACCACCTTCTGGTTTCAAATATTTTGCTGATCTCCAAATCTACCAAATATCTCATTTGCCTTGCAAACAAAACCTTATGCATACCAAATACAACACTTCCTTATTTAATGCTAAAAAAAATAGTAATGATAATGCAGTGGATTATATTCTGGACAATTACTTTTTGAGAGAAGGTATGTTAAATCGTGTGATTATAATTATATATAAGTATTATATTGTTTGTATATAGAGTTATTTGCTATATAATGAAGGTCTTTTTTTAAATTCTTGGTCATAAATTTTCAGTCACAACACATACCAAAACACTATATTCAAGAAGTCAGAATGGGCACACAGATTATATGCAAATACAAGCTAGTCTCAGAGTGCCCGAAATGGAAATAAGATACACTCCAAGTTTTATGCAAGAACTAAAATGGGCGTGGCCTCAGTACCTTTCTTTGGTTGTGATCTTCTATTGGATATTTAATAAAATTAAAAGATTTGTATTCAATAACCGTTTACTTATGGCTTGGGAAGTATTTCCTTGGAACAAAAACTATGCAGAATCAAAGAGACATTGGTGACAGCGTGATATTTGTAAATGGTGCTTTAACCACCATACACCACAAATTCTAACAAATAGACTGGAAAAAAACTTGCAAATTGACCTTCATCTAAAATTTTAAATGCTCAAATAAATTGTCTTGTGATTTACTCATATTTTCATTTATTATCACCAAACTATCCCACAAGAATGCTTTCAATATAAAATGGATCCAAAATATGAAGTAAGAAATAAAAGATATACTTACATAAATGTAAGGTAGTTTTAATCAATTGACACATCAAACAATTACTACTTATACTAAATGGTTATTGTACAAAATGTTTGTTTTTATATAGCATTTTACTGATTGATGCTGAGGGTTGAGAAAGATGCATTTCCGAAGTCTGTTTTCTTATCCAATTCTGCTCTATTATCTTCAATAATAAAGGTCTTGCCAGTGTAATCATCTAGTTGCACCAATAGGTATCGGCACAAATAATTCCCATAGTCATTCTGCAAGTAAGTGAAGAAGATCATATATTTTATATTTTTTATATTTAGTCTTAAATCATTATTTACTTTCTACTACAACTGAGGTCTCAAGATGATAATGCAGTAGTTATACTGCTGGTTCTGCTAGCATCTTTTGGCTGTGGTTGCCAGTAGTCTCTTCTTGTACTCTTGATTCCTCACCTCAACCGATTTCGTCTAGTGAAAAAGCGAATTAAATACTCAATTTGTTGATACTGTTATAACTCACCTGTTTCATGTCTAATTCCACAACACCCTTGTTTCTAATTCCTTTGATGTAAAATCTCATTCTCATGTGTTTAACTCCATCCTTTTCATAAACAGCATGACTTACATGAGTGCGCCTTCTCCTGGTAGTTTCTTCTCCATACCCTTTGATTGGAGAACCTAAGGCATCTTCAACTCGAGGGTCCTGAAATTAAAAGGATGATACATCAAAATATGCAATAGGCATTTATAAATGAGTACACTTTGTATAGAACATCAGTGTTGTAACAAGTTAATCTTTTGAGCTAATTTTATCTCATTTTACTACTAACTAAAATGTTTGTTAAAACTATTAAGACTTGAACTGTTAATAATTACTATGTATTACTCACATTTTTACATTTCTCAAGTGCTTCCGAGTAAATGCTGTTGGGACTATTGCTTGAAAATAATTCTCGGAATACATAATAAAAGATGACTCCGGTAACACCAATTCCCAATAAAATTATTCCAGTATATGTCGCAGTCTTAGTAGTTTCTTTGATTTTCTCCCCTAGAGGTCGGACATCTGTAGTCACTTCACTTCTCTCTTGACTCCTAGCCAAACCGCTTTCCTTACGAGTTGAGTAACAACGAACATATCTTATCTTCGATGATTGTAAGATTGCAGGAACACATTCAACTGTACTAGGAGTGCGTGCAACTGTTGTAAACAATTTAGATATTATAGTCATAGTTTACCCTAACGTAACAATCAATTTTGTAGGAAAATTCCTCAGAGGTTATTTTATTATGTTTACCTACTTTTTTTAAAGTGACACTATAGTGTCAGTCAAGAATTGAAATTTGAAAATTCTATCTGTAGCCTACGAAATAGCGAAATGACCTTTAAATGTCATTATCAGCTGATGTTAGTACTCTATAGCTGCGTTCCACTTGGCGATCACAACGATTAAAACGCTCGTTTAGCCGTTCCACAAGCGACCGCGGTCTTTGTGGTCGCGGCGAAAACGTCACTCATGACGTCATGACTTACGCCCACGCGACGCCCACAACGACCCATCTAAAAAGGTGGGTCGAAGTGATCGTTGAGAAAATCCTAAACTCCGTTCCACTTGGGTTTACGACAGTTACGCTCACAAGCAAGTGGAACGGGAAAAACTGATCGCCAAGTGGAACGCGGCCTATGAAATGATTGTAATTTTATTTTAACAACTCAACACAGTGGCGTAGCGTGGGGGGGGCGGCGGGTTCGGTCCGCACCGGGCGGCACTTTGGAGGGGGCGGCATTTCATGGGTGGTAAAAAAAATGTTTTTTTTTTTGTGAGAACATTTGTTTACTTTTCAGTTTAGTTTAATCATGCCCTAATTTTTTTGTTATTCATCAGTGGTGGATTTAGAGATTTGCCGCCAGTAGGCTATACAAATACTGCCGCCCCTACTGACCTCTGCAATTTAATACTGTAGTACAGTGTAGTACACAATTTATAACATTTTCCTTTGTTGTTCTTCAATTTTGCCTTCCTTTAACCACTTTTTCCTTATGATTGTCAATAGGGAATCAATATATCAGTTCCTAATTTATTTAAACAACCAAGGATTTATTAAACGATTAGGTACACAAGAAATAGTTTTGGGTCTAATTCTGAGTTGTGAAAAGCAAAAAAGATGGGGTACGGTATGCTTTAATACAGCGATGGCCGACCGCATATTAGATCGATTACATATTTTTTTTGTCTTAAAAAAGTATAGTTACACCTCATTTTATTAGATCCACTCGCAATTTAGTCAACGTCTAATGTGTTACACCTCATAAATATTTTTACCCGACTGCGCCAGAAGGAGGGTTATTTAAAATCATATCTCACTTATTTTTGTGAAGGAAAAATTCGACTGCGGACAGGATTCGAACATGCGTCTTCTTCACAGACTTAAAAAAAAAATTGTGACGTGAGAATTTTCGATTTAAAATAAGGCTGCTTTTTCGATATTAAGTCAAAATAAGAAAAAAAACACAGTGTGTTTGGGACATAAGAAGGTAAGTTTTCATCAAATTTCGTGATTTTTTTTTTAAATAAAGAACCAAAAACTTGGTTACTGAATTTTTCACATAAATTTTCCGGGCATGTAAAAAAAGTGTAAATACAAAAGTTGTAGATCTCTTTATTACCTACAACTTTGCCGTTTAGCTTTTTTCCATAACACTTGTAGTTTTGCCGGAAATCGAGATAAATTGTTTTTTACCCTAAACCCTTCAATGATTTGGGAATCAAGGATTAGGGAGTGCCAGTTACCTACATATCAAACAAATGAATCTCAAATCTAGACTATCAAAACAATGAAAGTCTTTGAAATTTTGCAATAACAATCTTATCATTAGAATACGTGTTCCTTGAACGTAGAACTTCATTAAAATATGTACACAGTTAAAAAGTTACACGAGCTCAAAGATTGGTAATTTTCTATGAAAACGACTCAACTTCATGCTATTATTTCAAGATAAAGTGTCGATACAGAACCATGGTGACTCATGGGGAACCCAGATAATATAATGAATATCGACGGCGAAGTATCAATAACTCCTAACTGACAAAGTAAAAAATTACACTAACTGGAAAAAAGGCGTAAATTGCTTGACAATTAAAAAAATATTATTATGTTTATTAATTTAAAATTAATAATAATGTTATGCTTTATATTATACTGAATTTATACATTTTATTATAATAAGGCGAATAACGCTATAAAAAATTATAAAAAAGTGAATTTCTCGACAAATTAATGTCAGTTAGGAGGTATTGGCATTTCACCGTCGATATACTTGTACAGAAAAAAAATATACGTAATAAATAAAAAGCTTTAAACCTATATCAAAAGAGTAATGTCCAAATTTCGGAACAAGAAATACGCGCGAAAATGTTGCAAATATATTGTTCTTTCACCTCTCGGGCACCTCGCATCGTGAGGGGTAGAGACAGCGACAACTGTGTAACATTGTTGCGTTCGCGAGAGACAGCCCTCTCAATTTAAGGAATGCGCAGAATAAAACACTTGAAATGCGAAAAGTTTTGTTGGTTTCGCTAACGGTGCTTGATATGTAACTGACACTCCCTGATCCTTGATTCCCAAATAAAAAAGGATCGTATTCCGCTAACAATCCCAAATCATACAATAACTTCTGTTATTTAAGTGAGGTTTGTTTTAAAAAAATGTGGTGAAACACATTACACGTTGATTAAATTGTGAATCCATTCACACTAATAATTATTCAGTAAGATGTCATTTATTTTCCAAAACTTGCCGCCCCCTCAAATCTACCGCCCTAGGCCCCAGTCTACTCAGCCTATTGGTAAATCCGCCACTGTTATTTATTTAAAAAATTAAAGGGCGGCAAATTCGGGATCCGCACCGGGTGCTAGTGACCCACGCTACGCCACTGACTCAACAATTTTGGCAGGGGCTCCCAGATTAATTTAAGGCTTAGACTCAGCCTTGCCACATTCTAGTACTAGGATATCTAGGTACATAGGCCAGCACATCAAGTTACGACAAAATTACAAATTTTCTTAGTCGACTTTGAACTTAAATTAACAACACTTTTTTACAGCAAGCAGCAATAGGTTTAAAATCATTTGGAGAAATTTGACAGTTACGTAAAGTTAAAATTTTGACATCAACAGCTTTAACTTATTGTAATGACAATCGAGTAATAATACTTTTGCTTTAAAACGATCATCATCGTAGAAGATTATGGTGTAAAATAAAGAATTCGGCCAAAAATAACAATTTCCACGGAATACGTTTTATTTTACAATAATTCGAGATTTACATAGCGTTTTTAAACGAAAGATTTGGTGTCCCAATTAATGCAAAATTATATGTCAAATTGTATCGCGTTCCAAAATATTTTAATAATATTTCGAGCAAGAAGTTCATCTTTTGTCACTGTTTAATACCATAAAATTATAAAGGACAAAAATATAATTCTGTTTGGCATAGAAACACGTATTGCATTCCGTTTCATATATTCATTCATTTTTATTCGATCGATTTGCGTTGTGGTTCTGGGCGCTAACTTGGCCGATTTTTGATTGATAAAGTAAATTTAAGATGTAAAGTATTCGTAAATATGAAAATTGTGATTCACTTTATTTACTTGCAGTATAATAATAGTAACGATACAATTTGGTACTGAACGTTTAGTAAATAAAAATAATGGATTGGATTATTTCGGACGAGTTAGGCCTTACGGTGGGCCACCTGGTTGGTTGGGGAGCAGCTGGTGCTATGATCGTGGGTGGTGTTGCTCCATACATTCCACAATACAGGCAAATTAAAAGGACTCAAGATGCTGAAGGGTTTTCTTTGTATGTTTGTCTAGCACTGCTCATAGCAAATACCTTAAGGATATTGTTTTGGTATGTATCACAATTTATAAATAAATAATTAAACTCGTCTTTTATCATCCTAAAGATGAAATATATTGGTGATTCTTGGTTTCGTTTCTGTCTTATTCAAAGAAGCATGGTAATGTGGCATGAAGTAAATGGGAAATTAAAACTTAATATATGTGTTCTTAAAAAACCAACCAAACCACAGCATAGCACTAAGTTGCTCTTTGTTACACAGTAATAGTAGTTTAGAATAATGAAGTAAACTGTTTTATTGCAGGTTTGGTAAACGCTATGAGTTACCATTATTAATCCAAAGCATAGTTATGAATATAACAATGTTTGTTATGATACATCTGTGTGTAACTGTTCGAAAAAAGAGCCAAATTATAAGGGCAAGGGAGAGAATATTCACAGGTTGGTATGAAAACTGACCTTCAAATATGTAGTGCAATATTGGTATTATTTGCAGATTTTTTTTAACAATATGCCCGATTATTATAACACTGCACTGTAAAATATGCATTTCTATTAATTTAAAATCACTAATTTATTTATTGATATTTTAATGTATTTTTATTTAACCTTAGTTACAGAACACTCTCCACCCTATGGTTAGATATTTTGTTAATTTAGTACCTTTATTTTTTTTGTTTTTGTCCTCAATCATATCAGTGGTATGGTAGATATTTTGTAACATACTAACTTTCACATTTATTTAACATAACATAACATACCATCATGCCTGTATTCCTCGATAGGTTAGGTAGAGGAGTACTAATGTACACCCACCCTTCACTGGTATGTTTTAGGTCCCATGAAATAGGGGGCGAGCCTATTGCCAGTAACCGGGCACAAATCCAGACTCCAAGCTGTTACTGAGAATTTCTTTTAAAAACCCAATAACACTTTGCTCAACCTGGGAATCGAACCCAGGACCTCAAACATAGCAGTCGCGCTAAGGACCACTAGTCTAATGAGGCAGTCACATTTGTTTACTATAATGGTTAATTTTCTTTTAAACATTATTTTATGTTCTATTTGGTGGTTGGTGTGATTGATGGTGAAATTAGGTGCAATGTTCATGTTATATATACTATTGTGTTGTGTGAACGGCTCAGCCCAACCGGATGAAACAGCCCGCTGGCTGGACCAGCGCAGCGGCATCACCGGCGGGGAGAAACCCCATCGCTTCTATGGTGAGTGCCAGCTCTGTCTTCAAACTTGTCATAAGGATTGTTGCAATTTGTTCCATGTGCAAGTGATCATTATTGTTTTTGTTTCAGCAACCCATGCTTTGACAATATTATTTGGAGTTTAAAGTGTTTTGTCATAATATACCTATGGGATATTAAATATTTCTTTTTCATTACCATCTTGCTTTTATTTGTTTTCCATTGCATGTTTCTCGTATTTCCTGTAATGAATGGATATGGTGTTTGTAGTATCACTGATTGTAACTGTTATCATAGGTCAAATGGTGTCTCACAATATGTCATATTAAACATTTACGTATATCTCTATATATAAATGTGTAGCTCGCTTGGTTCAATGCTCTTATAATTACACAAGTTATTTGGTATCAAATAGAGTCATGACTGGGTCAAATTTGCGTCAGATATCTTTATCTATTAATTGATGTCATTTACTTCAGCATGATTTCCTACTTCATTGTAAGCATTTATTTACAATTAACTACTAACACAATTAACATAATCTGTATTTTGTGTATTGTTATTAAATGGTGTGGTCATGTTTAATTTATATTTGCGATCACCTAATGAGAGCTCTCTATAATAATAACTTTATATCTATTTCAGATATGGAAAGGAAATACTTTTGGGCCTGGACAGACTTCCAGAGCTATGTAGACTGTATGTTGGTGTTCTCCGTGCTAGGTGCGGCGATCACCTACTTGTTGATAGAGTTCTCGCCGTTTGTGGAACTTATTGGGTTCCTGGCACTTTTCACTGAAGCCATGCTCGGTGCACCTCAGATAGCCAAAAATCACAAAAACAAAAGTACTGAGGGTATGAGGTAAATAGCAGTTTATTCCTTTACTAATCCGGGGGCAACCAATAAACTCAAACAATCAATGATCACAAGAAATACAACTACCTATACATACGAGTATATCACCTAAGGATAAGAAACAATTTGTTATTCGAAATATTTATGCTGATAGCCCACAATTAAAAACTAAATTAGTGGATGCTTTGTTGAAACAACATAAATTACTACTTATACTACTTGACTTATTTATATTTCAGTGTTAGCATGGTAATTATGTGGACGTGTGGAGATGTATTCAAGACTGCATACTTCGTATTAAGAGAAGCACCACCACAGTTTTGGTTGTGTGGAAGCCTTCAAGTATCGTTAGATGTTGTTATTCTGTTGCAAGTAAGTAATTCTTTGATTATAAGCATAATTATGTTAGGATTTGCGGCATTAGTAAAAGTGGAAGTTAAAGTGAAGTAATACAGGGAGTTGAGATGGTTAAGAAGTAAATTTTTTACTATTTATTACTGTTTTAATAGACACCAAAATTACTTGTTCACGTAAGGCAAATGCGGCAGGGTTCATCGGTCTGATTATGTCAACTAAGACTAAGAGATAGTAACCATGTGGTAGGAAGGGCTAACTAGCCGTAATACCCAACGGTTGGTTTACAGATGGTCAGGTGAACACACGTTATGGGTCCACACGTGGATGCCCAGCCTTCTGATACTCAGCCCTCGCTTTTACGGCAGGTAACCTACCTGTAAAGGGTGAGTGACCTAAAACAAAAAGGCAAAGACGATCACAAGACTCATTTTTCATTATTGTTTTATTTTGCAAATTGGTTTCAAACCAAAATGCTATTATTTTGCTTTTTATTTTCTTTTACTGAATGTAGTAACTACCTACTAGTACCTACGTTACCTACTTAACAATTTGTGTGTGAGAATAATACGATTGTTCACTCGACGTATACTTCACGCCTAACTGTCGCATCTTCATATAGCCGATAGGGCTCTACACGTTTCCAACACATCATCTCAAAATTATGAAGAAAACAAGAATCTTATAGTCTTGTTACTTTTCCAAATAATTAAATCTACGTCGAAGCTATGTCAAAATACACGAGGTACGGTATCTAGGCTCGTCGGTAACAATAGACTTACTCGTCGATATGAGAAATACGTCACACCGTCATCACGTGCATAAGCTGTACCGTCGTATTTTATCTTTAACAGTTTAAAAACAGATGGCCAAAGACCGCTAGAGATTTCAATATGTAATTGACGGATCGGGTGTAGGTCGAGCAAGCAGCTGCTGCACTACGGGTCGCGAGTTCAATCCCCATACAAAACAATAATTATCGGTCTGTATAAACTACAGATAGTTATTCCCAGTCTGCGTGTTTGTGCATGTGAAATTAGTGTTTATAACCGTGACCTCGATACAAGAGAATGAGACGATGATTAAAAAAAAGTAATATTTGTTTGTTATTACAGGTGTGGCTGTACCGGCACAACACTGCGGCCGCGAGGCGCCTGCGTCGAGGCGACTAGCAATGGACGGAGACTGAGTTATAGCAGCCACCCGGCGTTACCGGCGTTACCCGACCGCTGAACGCAATCTGCGCTTCCATTGCGTTGTACGCACCTTACTCGGTACCATTAATTTGCCTTCCCTACTTATTATGAGACTATTGTTTGTTGTGTGATTTTTTTCAAGCTAAATACGAAAATACCATGAATATCAATGGTATTAAAAATCCCAAAAGATGACCAAATTACCTATGGTGCGAAAAATGAATTGACTTTGTAATCGAAACAAGTTTATCGAAATCGAACATTTCTATTACGTTGTAGTGGTTGCATTATTTCTTAGGTTGACGGTGCTATAGGTTTGTGCCTACATGAATATCAACAAGGTTAATAGGAAATGTACCTACTAGAAGTGACGCTCATAAATATATTAAATGAGGTGAAAATAGTCTTCGATAGATGTATCATAATTATTAGAGTGACCAAAAATGTTTAATGTTCTTAAGGTGAGTTTACTAGTCCTTACAATTAGACGCGTTGTGAGTCTATAAATGCTTGTTCAGTTGTTAATTCCATAAACCATACACTTAGTTAAAAAAATATACCTATAATATTGCCGTGTACTAAATGTATTTAAACTAAATAATGTATTTAAACTAAATAGTAGAAATCGTAGTAGTACAAGATGTCATCTTTAGCATAGCTTAAAGAGGCCAACAACAGCAATAATTTAATCTGTTAAATTGCTGCATGAAAAAGCGTACAAGTCTCACTGTATTTAAAAATAAATGTTATTGAATGCTTGCGGAATAAAGTAAGTACATTAATACCTAATAAAAAATGCCCCAAGCCTAAAAATCACGGAATAATCTTTAATTTGATGTATAATAAATTCTGTGTATTTTTCTGTAAATATTACTTATTAATAATTATTATTAGTCCCAAAAATTCAAACCATCAGTAATGTATTCAGTAATATCGAGTAGAGAAGAGTCATAACATACAATATAGGTATTAGATATTTGACTTTCGTGAAAATACCAATTGATGTATATCCAAGTACAATATAGATAGATGTTAAAATACCTAACAGCATTATTACATATATTATTTTATCTCATCCGACTATACAATATAATATACATTGTACTACATCCCCAAAGAACCGACATAATTTTTATTTATGTATTATTATATTGTTATATTTTATTCGGTCTTAGTTAGACATATAACTAGCAAATTACTTACTAGATCTTAATTACAGCTAATAATATCCTAATAAGATAAGTAAGAAAACAATCCTGTTTTTGTAATTTTAATTAGATTTGAGATAAGTAATATTATATACGATTACAATCCCTAATCAAATCAGATCATACCTTCTGTTTCTTGCTTTAATGATGAAGTATTATGAAATATTTACATTCCTCAATATATTATTCCATTTTACCTTTTGGGACCTGCCTGGTGGTAGACCACTTTACGACCGGTGCTCTTGCTCTTTGGGCCCCTGTACACCGGGACGCTATGAAGTCGCAACCAGGTTGCTTTTACCAAAATGTATATATAGCTCTATAGAAAGTATTTGGTTGCGCAACCAGCACTTGTAAATAATTTTACTGGTGGCTAAAGTGCTGTACGGCGTCTAGTACAGTTTTGGTCGGTTGCAAACCGCTATGGAGTTGCACTATGAAACTTTGTACAGATAATTCTTGACTTAGATTATTTTAATAATACCGTGTTCTAAAACCCTGATAGGATTCTAAATCCTATTTTGTAATGTATGAAAAAAGCCATGACTTCAACATTTTTTGTAACGTTGTTGTTACAAAATGCAATTTTTGACTTTAGGTCTTTGTTACATAGATAGATGAAAATAAAATTATGGTACCTAAGTAATTATAATAATATACATATTATGGAAAATTAAAAAAAAACCTAATGTTGGCTATCTATTATTTACCATATAAAGTCATACCCTTAGAGAAAGCATGGATTACTCATCATGTTTTGTGTGTTTGCATTTTTTTGTATAATTTAATAGAGGTCAAAACTTTACTTTTATTCAATATAATCATAGCAATGCATAATAGGTTATGATATTAACTATATTAATTTGTATTGTATTTCGCGTACACATTCTAAGCAATTTCAAGGTGTAATGTTTAAAGGAAATAAGTTTAAATGACACGTACAAGTTAAATTTGCCATCACAACTGAGCTTAATTTGACTTCACGGTCGTATTTTTCTTTCATAAACATTATAACTTTACTTTGTAAGTATTCATTTAAGTAAGAAGTATTATGACGTACGACTTAGTTTTAACGTGTCATTGAAGTCACCGTTATGTACAAATGTTTTGATGATTATCAAATTTATATACACCTTATAGTTGGAAAATATAAGTACACTGATCCGTTTTCGAATTATAAATAGGCATTTTATACGTAACGAAATGAATCGTTTTCTGTTTTTTTTAAACCATGTTTATAAAAAACGCTTCCATTTACACTCTGTCTCATAGACCAGCTTATTAAACCTATAACAAAATTAAAGGTGTGTAAACACATGACGAAGTTCGGTTATAACATGTGATTATATCCAAATAATGACTTTATAAACGTACCGAAACATATTATACTATCTTATTCAGATATTACATTTTCCAGTATTTTTTTATTCAATTACATTTCACAAGTATTGTCACGACATCCCCACAACTGCTTCATTCGCCTAGTAGTCCTAAGAGCAGTTGCTATGCTAGAGGCCCAGGGTTCGCTACCCAGGTCGAACGGTCGTTGGATTTTGCAATAGGCTTGTTCCCTATCACATGAAACCTAAACATACCTGGGAACTGTGGGTGTAAAACAAAAAACAAACAAACAAACAATAATAAGTACACATCTGCCTAATCCTTCAATACGTAGATACATCACTATTTTTCAAGTCAAAGTACAACGTTGTTTTAACTTTGGGTACAATTACATAAATTAATATTGTATTATAGCAATTTTAGTAACGGCACAGTGGGTTTACGTATGTGAGGATAGTAAATCGTAGTACATTTCTATTGGAGTTGCTGCCTAACGCTATGGGCGAAAGGCACAAGTTAGTATTATGCATGTATAAATTTATTGCTTGTGCTAATTTTATTGTTAAGACGCCATACATATGTTTTTATACTATACGGTATACTTAGTCTTATTACATCTTTGTGTTGTCTTCCCCAATATGTCTAAAGTGGAAGTCATTATATACAAAGTAAACTATTTATAATTATGTCGGTAAAAAAATAAATAATGAAGTCGAGAGAAAAGTTTATAAATGTGATGGAACATATCATATTTATAATGATATACATATTTATAATTTCTGTTGTATGAAAATTAAAGAATATATTTGTCAATTAATATTAAGAAGACACGTAATTAATAAATATTATGTAAATTCACGTTATCGTATGTTGTGATGACAAAAATGTACATGTAGTTAGGTATATGTTGTGATTTTATGAGTTACATTTTCTTAAATGAAATATAATTATATTATTTGTTAATCAGCTATTTTATTTACAATAAAATACCAAGTTCTATTACAATATCCCCCAAACAGTGCGCAAAGTTGCAAAACCTTTGTCTCATAATTAAACTAACCTTGGCTTAAGTCATAACATTATCATTCAGCTTCTAAAAAACCTGAAACATTAGCATATGACAACCACAGACTTCGTAAACAATTCGCTAGAACCTACACATTTAAAAAATTAAGCTCTGTAATCACCATGACAGGGCTTACCCACGTCATCGAAAGGATACCGACAACACCTAACCCTAATTGCGAAGCATTTGGAACTCTATATTGTGTGGGATGGAAGCGTTGCGGGGTGTAGGGATGCGTTGGTGTAGTGAAGGGTGGATCGATGGGAGCGGGAGATTGTGGAGAGTGCGCCCTCTGGCGGGACGGGGCGGCGGCGGCAGTGTGCCGGGCAGGCGGGCGGCGCGCGGCCGTGTCCACGACTCCTTGTTCCGGGTCTGCAGCCTCCTTCTCCCGAGGTGAGCACAGTGCACCACTTGTCCAATCCGTCCAATCTCTCAGTTCCACTTAGGAGTACATCTACATAAGTACACATTAACTGACGACAATGTTATCAACTGACTGAAAAACGTCTTTCAGTAAACACGTTTCAGATTACGCGGATAAATAATGGATATTATTTTTCATGTTCAAATATTATAAACTTACGTAGATACATGTTTTATTATTCAGCCATAATAATGTAGGTAACCTACATATTTGGTAAAAATATTTTGGAAGTAGGATTCAGATAGTTGGAATGAGCTGAACACTAGTGAACTCGCTCCGTGAAGGTCTGTTGTCGGCGCTTAGTAAATAACGATGCGTGCTAGAACTCCCAAAGGTCTAATTAAAATTAAACTCCCAAGCTGCTTTATGAAGTGCCAGAAGTTAATCAGAAATTAGATAGGTTAAGTTCCTACCTACCCTACCTGATTTAAATACCTACTTATATACCTATGTCATATCACAGTACTTATGTAAGTAGGTACATACTTTAATGTACCTACTAAGGAAAATTTGAACTAACTTGTTTATCTATATGTTTGCAAATAGATCGACGCCATCTAGTTAAAAAAAATATGTAAAAAAAACGACTTGTAAAAGTGTCTTAAAAGATCTATTTACAGAAATAAATATCATTTCATTTCAGATTCATAAATAGGATTATTGTCAACAACGTTAGAAAACGTTTGTTTAAAATTGTTAGTTTCTGTAATTCTTCATAAATCGCGATAAGTACAATTATTTCGTTCCCGCGCCCAATTTATTGTTTGGTAAAGTGACCAGGGGATTTTTTGGTCTCAATTTCGTTTGTTGCTTGCGGCAATGATAAGATAACGTACCTAAATGGTTTTATTGCCTAAAGCGACAATTTTACATTCCTTGATAAATTGATTTTGTGATAATTCTGATAGCTAAGTTGTTGAATGAACAACCGATGAATCTACGATGCTCGTAGATAGTTGTTTTAAACAAAACTACTATCTACAAAATAATGAGTAAGCATATTGAACATTTACACAGGTGTTACATTCATCGCGGTAAAATCAATATTTAACATTAGGTGACGGTTCCATCACTGTGGCGCCAAAACTTCCTCGTAATGCGATACCAGTTATCAATTTTCCTAATAATAGGATCAATGTGAGCAAATAAATGAGGTATATATTTACTTATTTCTATTTGAAGACAAAACATATAACTACTAAGGTTTTAGGATTCGCGTTCGCATGCATTTGACACCCAATGACTTCGTAGTTCACGATCATTAGTATATTAGGAAAAAAAACAAAAAAGAACAGGCTACTTTCATACTTATTTGGTACTTGAATCTTATAATTCTATAAGTAGGTACCTAAGTGCTACGCATCTACCTATATAAGTAGAGTTATATTTAATCAAAACGCTAGAATGATAGGAATGTTATTTATATCCCACCCGTCCTTCTAGAGATCGCAGCTCGCCAACCCACCCTGACTGCTTTGCATAAAGTACAGTCACTAAACAAAGTAAAATTCGTTTTTATTCGCGTCAACATCATTTTTTTCTGAATCCGTGTAATTGTGTGTTGTACACGGCGTTGTAGTTGTAGCCTCACTTCTTTTTTCGCAAAGTTCCATTTTAACTTTTTATTTGATCTGAGGCGTCGATGTTATACGCGACGATCTTTTTGGCGTCGGTGCTAAGGGCGTCGATGTTATTAAAGGTGTCAGTGTTATCTAATAAATGAACTTCTACGTCTATAGTATCTCCTACGCCTACAAGATTGACGCTTAGAGGAGTGACGTCTATCACACCGACGCCTAAACATCATAAATAGTAGTTTTTTTTTAAGTAAACTTATTTGACTCAAGTGCCATTTGTATTTCTTTAGTGTTTCCTCTTAATATTGACTACTATGTACAGGTATCACCAAACTTTAAGGCCGCACTAATCAGTAATCGTCAGTGCAAAGTAGGTACACCTTACCTCTTTGCATTACCGCACTCGAATGCAACTTCAAGGCGGCCAGTAAGTTTGGTAAACAGTGTATGTGTGTATGAACCCAAGATAATTCAAATTTGAACAGCACAACGTCTTTTGGGTCTGAATAATAAGGATGTACCTTCCTAGTAATGAATATATTTGCAGTCATAGCAAAAAATATTAGGTATATTTCAGAAAGTTAGAAAATGATGAAGGGGCCTTGTCACGCGGTATAAGTTGCTAACTGTACCTATGTATTAATTAGGTACCTTAGGTACCACCTCTTTGGAAATAAAGCATATTAGACCAGAGCCCAGAGCACTATGAAATAATATGACAACCTGTTTTGTTACAAATTCCCAAGTGAAATCTGAGAGTTGAACATCCCAGAGTAAGATTTAAGAACTTTAAGTAGGAATGGATACCTAAATAATATGAGAGATATGTGAATGTTTACTTAACTGGAATAGATACGTTAATGAATGTTGCAACGACCTCAAATAATACGGGGATGATACAGCCAATTGATTGCCTGTCCCCGTTGCAGTATTGAATATCCACATCGCTATTTTGAGACGCAATATAATAATATATAATCGACAGGATTATATATATCTACTAGCTTTCCGCCCGCAGCTTCGCCCGCGTGGACAACACGATTTTGACAGTTATTTTTTCTATTTTTAGCGGGATATTGCAAATTATCTAAAATTAAGACCAAATAATTTGCTCGACTATATTATTTTATTGAAATATAAAAACAATATGAATGTCCTATTAATTCATTCATGTCCTTTTCTAAAGAGCGATGGTCTATCATTCTGGAGACCTCGTAGGGTCGATTAAAATTGCACTTCTTTGTATACAACATTGATGGTTTTTCTGTCTGGTATCAAAACGACCAGACTGCTATTACTCAATACTGATTCAGTAACAGGCAAGGTAGAATTTCCCATGTGAGAAGCATTCTTCCCTTATATATTTGCCTGCCACCCGTAATGACTCACCCTGAAATTTATTTATAGTAATTACAAAGCAGATTTTAAGGGGGAAATGTAATCCAGCACATCCAGTAATCACAGTGACCTTTTTAATATTTATGTGCAATGCTGATACTCTCAGTCTAGTCCTGTTACATAGCTTAAATGGTTTAAGGAGACGCAGCAGTTAAGTAACTCCACAGGATAGCAAACTGCTTCGTCCGCTTGAAGCACTGAATCCAATTTCTGAGCCTTCCAACAGTTTAAGAAGTATGTAATTAATAGCAGCTGGACTGTTGTTTTTCGGAGTCAGTATCGGACGTTTGCACAGCCATTCTATAGACTTCGTTTGTATATTAGAAAAAACAGGATACACTCTCAAGATCTGTCATAGTCACCAGTCACTACTGTATTCAGGAAAGATGGTATACACATTTACAATCTCCATTTCCTATTTTAAGTAATCAGAAGCTCAGAAAACTCTCCAGCAGACGCCTCTCTCTCTCGTAATTCTTTTTAAAGATAATCATTATGTTAGGCCATTTTTTATTAGTGCAGTGATAGCCTAGTGATAAGGCCATTGGAATGCCAAGGCAAAAGTCTCGAGTTCGAATCCAAGGCACGCACCTCTGACTTTTCGAAGTCATGTGCGTATTAATAATTAATTACCGCGCAAACGGTGAAGGAAAACATCGTGAGGAAACCTGCATGCCTGATAGATTTTCTTGACGGCGTGTGAAGTCTACCAACCCGCTGTAGGCTAGCGTGGTGGACTATAGCCTAATCCCTCTCGTTCTGAGAGGAGACCCGTGCCCAGCAGTGGGACAATGTAATGGGTTGATGATGATTATGATGGGCCATACGTGTGACGATGCTCTGACTTCGTCTGCTCGGATTCCTATAGGTACATCAGAATCTACCGGAATTCCCCTGCCAGCAACACAGTAACTCCACCCATCACTCTATTACTGCCTCTAAGAAGGGTTCTATGGTGTGCCTATCAATTCCACTTTTGTGTGCCATAGAAATCATTTTATATGTTTATCAACCAACCTTTCTTGAATATGAAGTCGTTTATAAATCAGATTGAGTTTTCAAACATGACATGTGTCATAAGTCAAACTGAAAAGTAATTTAAATCAAGAGCACTAAGGAGTATTAGGTCGGCGTCAGGTTGACTGGACCAAGAGAGAATTTGGAAGTTTCAGCAATACCAAGTTTTAGTACCTATTTGGTACTATTTGGTACCTGACATCAAATAATTAGTACCATGCTGAAGAGAGAAAACTATAACGATGAAAGTGGCCAGCCATTCTGACGTCAGAATGGCTGGACCACATCGGTTTCACCTAGTTGTAGGCGTTATAATGAATTTGTCTTTTCGTTAGATTTTAGTACCTCATTAGTACCTCAACATATGTTTCTCTTAGAATTTTCCGATAAGCCAAAAAAAAGTTACACTTAAAAGAAATTTTGTATGTAATCTGGACCAAGTCGGTTTCACCTAGTTGTAGGCGTTATAATGAATTTGTCTTTTCGTTAAATTTTAGTACCTCATTAGTACCTCAACATATGTTCTTCTTAGATTTTTCTGATAAGCCAAAAAAAAGTTACACTTAAAAGAAATTTTGTATGTAATCGATTTTGTATAAACTTAAAAGAAATTTTGTATAATCGACCACGTTGATTTCACCTAGTTGTAGGCATTATAATGAATTTGTCTTTTCGTTAGATTTTAGTACCTCATTAGTACCTCAACATATGTTTCTATTAGAATTTTCCGATAAGCCAAAAAAAAGTTACACTTAAAAGAAATTTTGTATGTAATCTGGACCAAGTCGGTTTCACCTAGTTGTAGGCGTTATAATGAATTTGTCTTTTCGTTAGATTTTAGTACCTCAATAGTACCTCAACATATGTTTCTCTTAGAATTTTCCCATAAGCCAATAACAAGATACGTGTCATACCTACTCTGCCGCAGAGCCACCATTCTAGAAACCGATCAATTATATCTTAAAATGATGTATGTATACCGTTATTGCTATACGTGCATTAGGTAATGAGAAAATAGACATTGATTGTGGCACTGCTGGAGAGCATACTCTCTAGCAGAGCCACACAGAACATGTACTCAGGAAAGACAAACGCTCTTGTTTTTTGATAAAAACTGTTGTACGAAGTGTTTATTGCGTACGTGATAAAAAAAAACATTATTAGACAATGGTTTATTTTATTTTAACTTTACTAAAATGTTCATGGAAAGCGCCTGGTTATTTTAAGCTAAAAATGTAAACGACACCTAAATAACTTTGCATAGGCGTACCTCACACAATTCCAATAACCTTCGCCGTAAAACCTTGGAATATTGAAGCTGTTTTTATTTTATCACAAGATGTACAAATTATTAATCGCTAAATTTATATTTAAATCCTTCAAACAAGGCTAATTAACCTATATGTACAATAGATAGCTTTTTCTGGACTTCGTTTCAAAGTCATGTAGTCAGGTCCTATAACGTAGTGTTGTGACTTTTCAAATTCACTTGTATACACATAATCGGTAAAAAATCCGAATAATCGAATTTATTGATAACGAGCCGTTTTCAATACAGCCGTCTATCATGGTGGCATCTAATTAAATAAGCGTAACATTCATGAAATTTTTTGTGTCTTAAACCATATGCTAGTTTTTAAAACAGTTGTTCCGTTACCACTAAACGTACATAAAATGCGATCGGTGTTCCGTCGTTGTATATGCGGCAACAAAACGTAGCAACTCACAGCCCAGTTGTCATGAGCGCCGTACTCATCAAAGTTGGCGCCACTGTGTTATCTGTAGTCGGTTTCGAATGACACGTTGCTTCACCGACAACGGATTCTCGTTATATTTGAAGACTTTGGCTGGACATCAAACGCGCGCGACTCTAGCTCGTCTTACTGTGAATCCAGCTCATCGTCAACCCTCAGTCAACAGCAACAGTCAACATCGGCTCGTGAAATCATCGAAAGGCGGCTCAACGATAGCAGCGGCATACCAAGGTACGTGCGCGTATTATACTTTGTTGCTGCTGTATTGCGGAGGGACAACAACCGTATTTTATCGTCAGACCCCAGTCTGTCCCAGAGTGGTGTTATTCACTAGATCCCAGCTATTCCGGCGATCTATAACACTACAACGGTACTTCATGAAAATAAATGATTATTAAGTTATTTTAGTGAAGGAAAAATACGACCACGGGCAGGATTCGGACTTGCGTCTTCTGTTTAAGTACATCAAATTCAAATGTATTTATTTGCCAGAACGTAGTGTACTTTTACAAAAGTATGATCTTAAATTGGTGGACCTTAAACATTCTACCATTACACTATGGTGTGCAAACATTTATTGAAAATTGTATTTTTAAGCAAGAATAATATTCCACACATTGTTGCCTATCATTAAGGTAGTCTTTCAACCAATCGTTCGCTTTACCTCTTATTCCATATTTTTCCAACTTGTGTAAGAGCAAATTGTAGTCAACAAAATCGAACGTTTTACTCATATCTAGGAAGATCGCCGCAACAGGTAGGCCATCATTTACAGCCTGCGTGATAATCTTGATTAAATTAAAACATGCCAATGAAGTAGTGCTGTTCTGTCTAAACCCAAATTGCAAACTTTTCAATATACAATGGCTCGTTACAAATTCTTGAAGCCTTCTCAGCATGGTTTTTTCAAATATCTTTGACATCAGACGCTATGACCGCTAAGCCACCGCGAGCCCCACCCGCCAAATCGAAATTTGCCTTCACACTTAACTTAACCCAATAACACTTTGCGCGACCTGGAAATCGAACTCAGGTCCTCTAGCGTACCAGTCGCGCTTAGGACCACTAGTCACTATACTAATGAGACAGTCAGTAATTTTAAACAATAAGATATTCAAACTCATGCACGTCATTAATTAATATGAATTTATGTCTTTGCGGTGACGTCGGTGACATCTGTTGAAAATGTGCTTCTCAACCGACATGACATGCTTTACAGTAAGTACGATGTCGTACGATGCCACCTTCACCTTTACTTTACCTTAACTATCTTTTCCTTAACTTATTTTTCCTTCACTAAAATAACTTAATAATCTATGCATGAAAAATGCCTAAAAAATACAAAAAGATAAATTATTTTAAGTCAAAATAAAATATTCCACTTCTGTTTAAATGTCTGTACGTACATCAACTTCACGCATACTACTTTGACCCAGCGTGTTTATAAAAATCCGTAAATCTGTAATCAATTAGTAAATACAAAGGAATGATATCGATATCAATTAAGAATCGGTTATTGTAGGAACCCATTTCTTTGACCCCATCCCTATTTTTCAATCTGTCAAAACTGTCAAACGGTACCTATTAGATTAGACTGTTAAAGTAATTTTGCGTGTTACAAAACATTTTGCTGACACAATGTTACCAGGCGCTTTCTATGAACATTTGAGTAAAGTTAAAATAAAATAAACCATTGTCTAATAATGATTTTTTTGATCACGTACGCAATAAACACTTCGTACAACAGTTTTTATCATAAAACAAGAGCGTTTGTCTTTCCTGAGTGCATGTTCTGTGTGGCTCTGCTAGTGAGTATGCTCTCCAGCAGAGCCACAATCAATGTCTATTTTCTCATTACCTAATGCACGTATAGCAATAACGGTATACTAAATCATAAGATATAATTGATCGGTTTCCAGAATGGTGGCTCTGCGGCAGAGTAGGTATGACACGTATCTTGTTATTGGCTTATCGGAAAATTCTAAGAGAAACATATGTTGAGGTACTAATGAGGTACTAAAATTTAACGAAAAGACAAATTCGTTATAACGCCTACAACTAGGTAAAACCGACGTGGTCCAGATTACATACAAAATTTCTTTTAAGTGTAACTTTTTTTTGGCTTATCAGAAAAATCTAAGAAGAACATATGTTGAGGTACTAATGAGGTACTAAAATTTAACGAAAAGACAAATTCATTATAACGCCTACAACTAGGTGAAACCGACTTGGTCCAGATTACATACAAAATTTCTTTTAAGTGTAACTTTTTTTTGGCTTATCGGAAAATTCTAAGAGAAACATATGTTGAGGTACTAATGAGGTACTAAAATCTAACGAAAAGACAAATTCATTAAAATGCTTACAACTAAGTGAAATCGACGTGGTCCAGATTACATACAAAATTTCTTTTAAGTGTAACTCGTTTTTGGCTTATCAGAAAAATCTAAGAAGAACATATGTTGAGGTACTAATGAGGTACTAAAATTTAACGAAAAGACAAATTCATTATAACGCCTACAACTAGGTGAAACCGATGTGGTCCAGCCATTCTGACGTCAGAATGGCTGGCCACTTTCATCGTTATAGTTTTCTCTCTTCAGCATGGTACTAATTATTTGATGTCAGGTACCAAATAGTACCAAATAGGTACTAAAACTTGGTATTGCTGAAACTTCCAAATTCTCTCTTGGTCCAGTCAACCTGACGCCGACAGTATTAGGGATTATTATAGGATTATTATAGGATTATTATAGGATATCAAATTCGAAGCAAACCACCCTCAAAATATTTTTCTACCCCTTTTTAACACCGTTAAGGGATGAATTTCAATAAAATACGAAACACGTATTCCATCAATTCCGTTGAAGAACGTTTATGCAAAATTTGAAGTAGATTGGACCAAGGAATCACGTTGTCCCATACAAACTTTGCCCCCCTTTTTCACCCCCTTAGGGGTAGAATTTCGGAAAATCCTTTCTTATCGGATGCCTACGTCATACAAAAAACACACCCTCCAAGTTTCAGGTCTCTACGATCAGCGGTTTAGGCTTTGCGTTGTTCCGTCAGTCAGTCAGTCAGTCAGTCATTCAGGACAAAGGATTTTATATGTATAGATTGATTCTGATTGTGGTGCAGACAACAAATATAACGTCGTGAGTACTCTCACAGACAAAAACTTAAGAACATAAAGAGGGAACGATGTAACTTGAATGTAACCTAGGAAATGACATTATTATTGTTCTAAGGTTGTTTATATGTAGTTACAAAGAACCAATGCCCCTTTGCTTGGAGTTTAAAAATAAAAAGAATAAATCAATCAAAGATATCAATGTACATTTACTACTGCTATCTATAAAATTGCCTTTGATATCTGTCGTAAAATGTATTTGTTTCTTTTTTTGTTTGTACGCGCTCATGCTTATTGTATCTGGAACTACTTACTTGAAAAAATATTTTTGCATTTGGTAGCCTTGCTACTTGAGGCAGGCAAAGAGGAAGCAAGTAAACGTGTGAAACCGCAGGGCACAGCTAATAACGCAAAAAAAAAACCAAAATGGTACAATTACGCTCAACTCTTACGTAGTTAACCACTGCTACTTTGTACGTAGGTATAATCAAAAAATATTTTATGTACTACTCATACCAATATTTTAGTACAACACGCCCTACCAAGGTCAGTCAGCATGTCAAGTGAATAGTGATTGCTTATTATTACTTAAAGATAACAAAATACCAAGATTTGTTTTGGTGGTAGGTACAATTCACAACAATCAGGCATCCTGTGCAAAAACAAAATGCTTCTCTATTAACCGACTTCAAAAAACGTAGAGGATCTTTGTTCTTTATTATCTACATTTTCTTTAAATGTAACCACTGAGTACTCCGTCAATTTAACCGATATTGAAAATTTTTTTTGTTTGAAAGAGTATACGTCGAAAGTTGTTCCCATTTAAATTCTCAAAATGTCTAATATCTACAATAATAATATTAGGTCTTTACCTATGAAATTGCCGTTTTGTATGAAAAATTTAAACGAATTTTTTTCATGTATTTTTTATTTGTATTAATCGAAGTAATCACCCATGCAATCAATGCATCTTTGCCAACGCAGTGGCAGTTTATTGATGCCCTTCTTAAAGAAATCAGCTGGACGGGAGGCAACAAATTCTTCAAAGGCATTTTGTACTGCCTCTCGCTGGCGGTTATCAAACAGAATCCATTTTTCATAGCAGGTAACAATGCGGTTCAAAATTCCTTCATTTGTGTGTCTGTTGAGCAGTGCAAGGCACGTTTCGACGCGTACTTCGCGCTGGTGATCATTGAGTTCGTGGGGCACCCATTTGTCAAGCTTTTTTACCTTGCCAATTTGACGCAAATGGACCAATATTGTTTTGACGCTAACGTCGAAAGCTGCTGCTCATTCAGCCGTCGATTGTGTATCATCAGCTTCCACAATCGCCTTTAATTCGTCATTGTCGACCAAAGTCTTCGGACGACCGCGAGGTTCATTTTTCAGGTCGAAATTCCCAGAACGGAAGCGAGCAAAACAATAACAGGTGATGCGTTGGTTTGTAGTGTTAGCTCCGTAAACGTCGTTGATGTTGCGTGCCGCTTGTGCCGCGTTGCTGCCACGACGGTACTCATATTCTATAATTACTCGAAATTTTAACGTATCCATGAACAAATGACTAATTTTGGAAAAAGAATTCCATGTTTTTAAAATAAAATTAATTTGAAATTAGAATTCTTAGCCAAACAAAAATTATTTTGATTTGAAATGGCCAGTACTGCAGAACGGCAATTTCATAGGTAAAGAAAGACCTATTATCTACGTACCGTCAGAAAAACGATAACATCCGTTAACAAAGTAAAGCCGCAAAGTTAATGTAGACTTGTAGACACTTGGAACTCCTCGCCACATTATGAAACCAATTACCGTTTAACAAAAAAAGGAATGTTATGTCTAAAACAATTTTGGAAGTCAATGGCGAAAAAAATTATCTACAGGCAACGAATTCAATCAATTTCTAGATTTTAACATTCCAAGATATTGTTTACAATTAGAAGATAGTATCAATTATAAGTATCTCCGAAACGACAATTTAAAATCGAGTCTACCTATAAGTATATAGGGGCTATAGTCTGTTAGGTTTCTTGTTTCTTTTTTCGTGAGCAAATGCTAATCTAGCTCCTGAACTGTGCATAACAAGGTAACGACAAAAATACAGGACTACCTGACTGGTTTTATTACCAATTGCGTTTTACCTTATATTTAGGTGACCTTTTATATAGTTCTTATCCAGAGGGAAATAAAAAATACCTAATCAAAAATTGCAAATTGATGGAACCTATAGAATAAAAAAATCCAGATATACCTACCTAGATTGCTAAAGATAGCGGATAGCGGATGGATGCGAGCTGCCCAGGACCGGGATGGTTGGTGCTCTTTGGGAGAGGCCTACGTTCAGCAGTGGACGGCGATAGGCTGATATGATGATGATGATTGCTAAAAATTATGCCAGAAGGATTAGGGTAATTCAAAACTATTGATTGAAATAGTTTTGTTAACGAAATCACACTTATCTGGTGTTCGTCCTCTTGTTACATCCCTTGATGAAGTAGGTAGGTACTGTGGGGAACGTAGCAGAGCGCCGGGTAGGATATAAATAAAATATGATTTAAACCATTAACTGTGGTTTATTCCAATTATTAAGAGGGCGAAGCCCTAGCAAAAACATATGTCGTCGTCTTCTGACTGACGTCTCGGACAGTTCTACTTTCAAATACAAATAGATGATTGCTTATTCTTAATTAAAATCTTTATGGTTTCATTTTAAAGAGGTGTGATACTACGATCACCACATCAGCTACGCCCCTACATATGGATAAAACTGGGCACAACTCTAAATGTTTTATCCATTCCTGATAAGCAATCATCCCCCTACCTGTACCTAACGCGAAGAATTACCTAACAGGCGAAAATAATTCACTACAATAATACA
Organism: Subacronicta megacephala; assembly: GCA_958496365.1. Taxonomy (NCBI): domain Eukaryota; kingdom Metazoa; phylum Arthropoda; class Insecta; order Lepidoptera; family Noctuidae; genus Subacronicta; species Subacronicta megacephala. The sequence goes on along the minus strand of OY292515.1, from coordinate 5,759,057 downwards.
TGAGGGTTGTCCCTCGCAATGGGATAGTTTATGGCGTGGTTCAATAGTTAAATTATAATTGAAATTAAAAAAGTTTTGCACAGTAAGTATATGCAACACGCCTTAAACTTCTACGCGCCAAAACGCCTGGAAAAAACGCGAAGCGCCCTCCTATCTACTGATGCTTCAAAGTTTAATACATTAAATGCAAAGCATCATACCTTAAGGGTCTACGAAGCTCAATATAAAAAGAATTACTATCATATCTAAAACTTTAACTTTTTCGAACGCAATTGAGTCAGAGAAAGGGAAAGCTTGAGAAATCATATTAACCCTGTCATGAATTCACTCCGAAGTATAGGCAAAAAATAAATTTTCTTTAATTAAATTCATTATCATAATATAAACATGTGTGTTCAAATCAAACACCCTTTGTAAGGATTATGTCCTTTTTACAAAGTAAACCATCAACTTCCAAAAACTTAATAAATTCGGAATGCCTTCATCCTACCCTGCATTGTCATCTTCTTCCCTCTCTCAGGCTCGTTCAGACAGCACATCATCGGATATATGAAAACAAACAAACAATGATTAATAAACATACACACACTAACTAAAATAATCAATCTCAGATTACATTTATTTTAAACAAGGACTCAATTTAATATCAAATAAATTTTTATATTTAATCTTGGGCAATAAAACTTTCTTTTTACAACAAACTTTTTGTTTCAATCGAAATTTACTAAAATGCCATAAAACCTCTTTAGATAAAATTTTATAAAAATAATCATGTCTCTTGACGTTTTCATTTAAATGATTATGACTTTGACTGCTACCCTTGGTAACCATATTAACAGACTGATGTAACGGCTTGGTTACACTAACCATTTTATTACGAAATGAAATTTTATTCATTTCAACTTTATTTATGAAATTCTCACGCATTACAGGCTGCGCCTTAATTAATTGGCTGCTTATTTCTTTGCTATTTCTAGACTCTAGAGGCTCCCCCTCTATCTTTGAAACATTTGCTATTTGCAAATCCTTGTCATCCACATGGCATGACGAACATTCATGAACAGCGATTTCCTTTAAACCTTTCTGTTCATATAAAACTTTCATATACTCATAATCATCGGAGAAATTCCCTTCATCTCCTTTATCAATAACAGAAGAAACCAACATACTACGATTCTCCTGTCCTACGTTCACATAAGATAAATAGTCATTATTTAAATGATCATTTATAACACCATCATTATTATCTTTTATATAGTTATAATGATCATCATACATCATAGAGTATGATGTAGATGTGTCATTCTGTAAACAACCTTTATCTATAAAATTTACAGCAAAACGACCTTTCAATAAAAGACAATTATTATAAAAATCAACCATTGCTAAATTCTTATTAAAAAAGTCTTGACCAAGTATCAACTCTTTGTTAATATTCCTAATAATTATAAACTTATTTGTAAAAACACATGAATCAATCAGAAAGTGAAATATAGTTTCTCCAACAATATCTAAATATGAACCTGAAATAGACCTTACAACACGTTTCTCTGCAGGCTGTGTGTAGCGCAGATTAAGCTTCATTGCTAGTTGCTCAGATAGGCACGAAATTGATGCACCAGTATCTAACAATGCAGCATAGGGTTTATTATTAATAAAAACATTAATAAATGGTTTGGACCGACCGGGTTCCATGTTTTCCATTGGTTTTTTCCTATTCTCCACCACAGCATGCACGCTGCGTAGACTGCAACTCTGCTCTTTACATCTTTGATCATTTGAATTATTTGGAGCTTGCGGCTCCCATCTTGTGCTAGAATTTTTATAAGTATGATTATCAAATTTCATAGATCGGTGTTGTTGTGGTCGCACATTATATTGCGACGTATGAGATTCCACTGTTGGGGATTCCTCATTCTCGAACAGACATTTCAACTGTAGAATCGTTGCCCGTAATTCTGCTTTTGTGGAATAAATTCTGGTGCCCAATATTTCCTTATAATTAGGCAGAAGCCCTTTTAAAAAAGTAATGATATATATGCTCTCATCTACAATGTCCGCCTTTGCTGCCAATTCTAGCAACCGGTAGAAAAACGTAAGGGAGTCCTCTCTTGGTTCTTGTTTGGCACAATAGAACTTCTCTACATAATTAATATTTGATGGGAACTCTGCCCTCAATTTATCACAAATCGTCTTATATTCTATACCATCGCGATACATTGATTTAAAATAGATAAGCGCTGGTCCCTGAAGATATGCGCTTAGTAATATCGCCAAGTCGCTGTCTCTCCATTTGTTAATGGCGGCGACCAATCTAAATTGTAATAAAAAATCGTCTAGGCATATGTCATCTAGACCCGTAAAAAAACACATTTCCTGTGCCATTGTGCACGTATTATATTAATTAAAGGAAACACTTAGCTTTCGCTGTTTCTTCGTATTATATTTCTCCTTTGAGAGAATTTTCACATTCCCCACTTCTTCCGTAGAGCCGGCAAAATATCCTTGCAATAATTACAATTACTTCTTGTCGTTTCTTTCGACGATGGGGCCGTTATAGCCTCCAGTATAATATTATAATTGGAATCTCTGTAACATATATCGCACGTGCGTTAATATATTCTTTTACTTACCCGGCGCCTCCACCATATGTGGGGAACGTAGCAGAGCGCCGGGTAGGATATAAATAAAATATGATTTAAACCATTAACTGTGGTTTATTCCAATTATTAAGAGGGCGAAGCCCTAGCAAAAACATATGTCGTCGTCTTCTGACTGACGTCTCGGACAGTTCTACTTTCAAATACAAATAGATGATTGCTTATTCTTAATTAAAATCTTTATGGTTTCATTTTAAAGAGGTGTGATACTACGATCACCACAGTACCTACTTACCTACTAGGTACTTAAAGTTGGTGGTCAGTCTGATGAACTCTATTTGCTGCAAGTATGAATAGCTTAGTCCATTCTTATTTGTTTTGTTGAAAATAATTTACAACATCTTAGCATGAATGACATTTATCAAGATTCGCATTTTTACCTATTGAAAATAGCTTTTAGATATGAAGATGCATTCATGTCCACGTGCATCCAGCTGCGTACGCATTTTCATACAATATAGCTTAAAGAGATTAAGAAAGAGAGTGTGTGTATTATCTGTATCTTGTATTCTTAATAAACATACAACACAAGAAGCATATTTAATCTAATAAAGTGTAAATCATGTCAAACGACTCAGATGAATTCCTACCACTTCTCATAATTTCTTTATAAAAAAATAAACAACAATCACCATATTGTATAAATAACTAACATTATTGAAACAATAGTCAGGAAACGCCACCTTGTCTTGTCATAATATAATCAAGGGAAACTGAGCTGCAATATGTTTATTTAAATAATTTCACCGAGCATCGGCCGACGAATAGGGATGAAATAAAATTCATTAAAGCATTTGTCCGAAAAGGCACGACTGGCTGTGATTGGGGGAGTGTTGGCGCCGACACTAATGTACATATGGTAGTGAAAGTTGGATATGGCAGAAGAAACATAAAAGCAGAATAAATGCTGTAGAGATGAGAGCTTTGAGAAGTATGTGTGGTGTTACGTGAGAAACACTGTAATAAGGGAGCGTTGTGGAGTGAAAGATGTAGTAACAAGGACTGAGAAAGGTATGTTAAGATGGTTTGGTCATGTAGAGAGAATTGATGAACGGAGATTGACGAAATAAGTTTATATGGTGAGTATGGATGGACGAGTTGGAAGGAGAAGACCTCGGCGAACGTACCACAACCAAATTGCGGATGTTCTTAAAAAGGCCAGGTTCCGGGCAACCTAATCCGACCGTCATGCATGAAGAGATTAATGAATGTAATGTGAAGCGAAAGTAGTGTGCCAGGATCGTAATAAGTGGAAATCTATAGTTTCTGCCTTCCCCCATGGGAGACAGGCGTGACAATATGTATGTATGTATGTATACATATATGCATTTGAAAGCATTGTTCTAAAACAAATCGTACGCGCTATTGTAAAGGTTCAAAACAGAAAATACCTTATCAAACGACATGAATTAAAAGCGCTCAATTTACAGTACTTAGCATTGTATATCAGCCACCATCATAATTTGTGACTTTCATATAACAGAGGTCACAAATCTGCCAACACGCCTGTAGTCCCCAAGTATTTCTCTTCTTTTTATCTAGTTTGATATCTCTAGAATGGCTCCAACCATTGCTACAAAATCAACATTCACACAGACTTTATTTTAATCTTGTAGATTAACAGCTGAAGTGCAACATTGCAGGCTAGGAATCCTGCAATGTTTTGCCCAAGGTTTAAATGAAAGAAATATCTACTATACATTTCATACTGAAAATAATCCCTAAACGTATAATTCTGTGAAACGTACCTACCTTTCGCAGTTTATTTTGACGACGCAGTATCTGCGACATATTTTACATGTGTGCAAGCTTTAATATCGCTGGAACCACCATTATTATGAAGAGGGTTGTCATCCCAGTGAGTCTCATGACAACCGCATATTTTCATCTTGGCATCTATGTCGACGTCACATATCTACTTATATGTATGGGTGTGTGGGATTTAACCCATTTAAAACACAGTGCGGTGGTGTCATCAAAATTTATAAAACAACAATAACATAAATACACCGTTCGGAAAACGGTGACATCGTCAACATAGGTAAAACCTAAAACCTCAAAGACATGGAAATTCATAAAAAAAGTAAAACCGCCTTCAAGCCATTAAAACTACATATTTCGGAAGTCAGTATTCCGAAACTGTTCTGAACATATTTTATTATGGTTTTATTGTTTGTTACGTACCTATTTGATATATTTTTTGGTCTTTAAGGAAATCATGCTCCAAGGCACTTTTATTTAAACATATAGGTAGACAGAATATATAGCAAAGCCACATAAGCGCTTGTGGTTAAATAATCCAATAAACCTACGGATGGCAATATCTGTGAAAGTGATCTAGTTACACGCCAACTAAGGTGAAGATATTCTCCCTAATTGCAGAGAAATTGCTCAATTCAACCTTTGAGTCGACCAAGGACTATATCTACTATCAAATTTCGTGTTCTGCCTCGTTGGTCTAGTGGTCCCAATCGCGACTGCTACGCTAGAGGTCTTGAGTTCGATCCCCAGGTCGAGCATAGTGTTATTGAGTTTTTCTATGAAATTCTCAGTAGCAGCTTGCGAGTCTGGATTTGTGCCCGGTGAATGGCAATAGGCTCGCCCCCTATTACATGGGACCCAAACATACCGGCGAACTGTGGGTGTACATTAAGTACACCTCTGCCTTACCCTTCGGGGAATACAGGCGTGATGGTATGTTAAATTTCGTGTTTTCTATTGTAGACACAATACTAAATTCATCCTAAAAATGACAGATGTTTTTCCATTCTCATTTTCATTTTGAAGTGTTCGGTAAATTGCCTGTTCGTGAAACCAATTAACATGCAAATGGATGAGACAACACGTAGTAAATGTTAATATAGAATCGTAATTCATACTGTCTGTGTCGTTGAGGGACATGAGTGCAGGGTGTCAATCCCCACAATTTTCCAAGCTAGGGATTACTGATTTTTGTTAGATTAGTTCTAGTTTTCGGGAGCAGAGTTTTCACAAAAAAAACGTAGATAATCTGATAATAAAAGCACTCAGACTATGGCGATCAATTCAAAACTCCATTTACGAAAGAACAATATGGGATTTTGTCGTAAAGGTCCGACTTGAATGATTTTACGTATGTTAGCCCTACGCCGATTTACCAACATTGGTTGCCGCTGGCAGCTCATACCATACCCTAAAAGGGTGAATCTCCCCTTTCACCGTCACGTTCCGATAGGATTTCCCGACGAACGCATTTTTTAATACCTATGAGATACATAGGTTTATGAATGGCGTAGGAGTAACTTTATTTGCTTTGTATTTTGCTTAGTTATTATTAAGTATACTAATGATATCTAATCATTAAAAGATCAAGTATCAATTAGCAAATACAATGGCTATACACAATTGCTTCGTTCTACAAAGTTCGGGGGAGGGTCACTGTTTCTTTGGTAGAAATGACCTGGAGGCCGTAAATTACCAATACGAGCTAACCTCGTATTCTAAAGGCTTTTCGTATACTTAAAGGTCACCTTATACTGGAAAGGTTGTGTAGCTGATTTAAGCCTCTTGCACATAATTCATTGTAAATCTTATTTAAAACCTCATACTTAATTGTAATTGTGATAAAGAAGAAATTTTGAGTTTAAAACTTCCTCAAGACGTTTCAACTTCCGCTCATACATTCCACATTCGACAAAAGTATAACCGTTTCAGTGTTGCTGTATTATAAATACGGCATCAAAGCTTTGGGTAAAGCCAAGAGCTTTCTCGGGCGATGTAGTCGGTATCTCGAAAATGGCGTAAATTTCCCCCTAGTCTCGCTTTCCGCATCCGGTTCCTAGTGCACGTCGTAAAAGCTCTCCGCAACCACAAACACGCTTAACAGAACATAAAATCGTCTACGTCTCCCATCGCTACACTCTGTAAGTAACTAAGTATAATTATTATGTCGTCGCTTACTTACCTATGGATTTTATAATTAGCATTTATAAGTACCGAGCCTTTGTATCTTACCACTAAGATATGTCATAGTATAAAAGCACTAGGTACAGTACTTTATTTTTAATTCATTAGGAAAACTAAGAAGATGCTCCGTACATGTCATTCGCAACTCCCGGACTAGGGAACAAGCCTTGTGTGGTGAGAGATTTAACAAATACACCGACACATATCGGACACAAAGTACACCCTGACTCGAAACCCCGAACGAATATAAATTATCCATGGAATACAAATACTAGCCCCGTGTGGGACACGAACCCACAAAATGCGGTGAAACGGTAGTGACGAGGGGATGAAGTAAAACAATGGTAATGGTAATATAAACACTGAAAATATGCTCCCATCGTATTTTGGTGCAAGGGGCCGAATACCTGGCAAGTAATCATTTAAAAGATGACGTTTTATGAATGATACTTTTTTTCTTACCTCTGTGTTTTATGAAGAATCTGATCTGAAATTCAGATATTTTCTACATTGGATCGACTACCACTACGCTGTACCTTCATTCTACTTACATATTTAGCTCTTGAATACCACCAATCACCATAGTATACACCATGTTATATCCTTATTTTGATAAGGATCCTATTCCATACAAAAACAAAAACTATTACTACCTACACATCCCGGAACTTATTATCTATTCCTATCTATGAACGTAGAGGTAACCTGACTAGCATATTTCCTCGATGTAGGTACCTAAGTAACCAGTACCTCTGATAACAAAATATATTCGTAAAACCTACATTCTACATTTATAACGTCTAACTAAACTTACGCAACCATACAAGTTATTTTCATCATTTTAATCACACAATTTCCTTTAATAATGTGTAGGTATAGTAAGATTCATAGTAATTGTAGTAAGCAAAGTATTATTTTATACTTACGCTTTGTTATGTTTAAGATACGTACCTTCTGAATCCGTCTGAGTGCGCGTTAGGGGCGCTCTGACGTCATTTGGGGGGGTGGAGGTCACCCTGTTCCCTCCTCAAACTAACCCTCTCGTAACTCTTATACCTACGTAGTAGTGTTAAAGGAACTCTGTTAATTAATTTGCATTATTGCTGATATTATTACCTAGGTGCAAAAACTATAAATAACCACCTACCTAGCTGTGATTGAAAGACAATAGGCCTTTAACGCCTTCTACAATTACTAATATCATAGTGTAATGAATTCTAATTATTAACTAAATTTCTAGAATTCATTACACTATGCTAATATTATTAGTTTATATTTAGTAAGTAACGGTTGAAACCCTTATTTCTACGCGAATCCTAAAGAGATATACATCAGGATAGTTTCGCCAGCATGCTTGATTGGAAGTTTAAACTGACTTAACCCAGCAACTCATTTTACAGGCACACTAATAAAATATCTTAGAATTCATTTGCTAACAATCAGTTTTTTTTATACCAGTAAACAAATTTAGATTTTCAAAATTCTTATATTATATTCCCAGGGCTTTCCCCAGAATTTGCCCTGAAGCCATTTACATCTTTTAACAATTATTTTCGAGCACGGAAACATTCAAATTTGATATTTTTTTGCCTTTTAAATCCTTCGTAGGTTAACTAGGTAACAAAATAACCTTAAATGTGCCTCCTTTCTTTGATTATATATTTATATAATGATATAATTTATAATGATATATTTATATAATTTACATAAAAAGTACCTTATAAGTTTAGACTTCTAAGAACCTACCAAAAAGTATCTATAGTACCAGCCTAAATACTTCTTTCCAACCTAAAATAATCTCATTATGTACAAAAATTTAGAAACCTCAAGGGGGTGGCACGCTTGAGAAAGCGCCTAATGAAATGATTTTATTGAGATTCATTAAAGAGAGTAGGGGCATTAAAGTGGGTAGGTGTACTTAGGTACCTACTTGCTTGGTACAAAATGGACACTGCCCACTTGAAAATCGATTCCTAGCAAGAAATATTTTGTTCACTAGCCTTGGAATACCATGAATACTTACCACCGCATCACTGTAATTCCGTTAAAGGATTATCTGCTACTTTAAAGACCAATACACTGTCTACACTTCTCAATTCTGTTCCGTTTTACTAACGCTATAGATCGATTCACATTCGATTCAGCGAATATAAATAAACGCACAAGGTTTAGTAGAATAAGAAAAATATTGAAAGCTTAGTTGTATACATACATACATAAACTCACGCCTTTGTCCCACAGGGGTAGGCAGAAACTATAGACTGCCACTTGCTACGACGCTTGCATACCTCTTTCGCTTCTTCCTAATTTTATTTTGTTTTAACATTACATTACTTACATTCATCTTTTCATACACTAGCACCGGTTGCGAGTAAAAGAGATAAAGTACTTACAGCTATCTAAATTATAGCTACTTTGTATGTTACCTATGCCTTTATAGTATTTTTGAAAAAACTGAGTCGCACCTCTTGGAGCTTACGGAATGTACCAGGAACGCTAATCTGAGAAACAGTATGGGTCTGAATTTCTATCTAGTAGGTAGTTGTAATGGTCTCCTGTCGAATCCGATTTCGGATAAAACGAGAAGATTATATCAATTGTTTAACGTTAGGAATTAATTTAAGTTAGTATTAAAAATATAATCATAGCGTTTGTAACCAGGGCGACATAGTCGTTATTGTGACAAAGCCCTTTTCTATTGGATAAAAAAAAAAATCCAAACGTGAAGCTTCATCGAAGAATTTCCAAGTAAATCACTCTTCAAAAAATACTTTCCCAACCTGGGAATCGGACCCGTAGAACGTCACGCTCAGCAGCAATTGAATTTAGTGACATAAGTAGACCAGCTACTTAGGTACAAAATGTGTCTAAATCATAGTTTGTAGACTGACGTTACGTTACACAACCTTATCAATATCAATTTAGAGCACAATATTTATATTATGGTTGTCTTGATATCTTGCTGTTTTAGGTCGCTACCGCATTCATTGCATATTTCATACGCAATTAAAAACGCCGTTTATAAATACATACTACTTACATAACAAACTAAACTAAATACCGGTTCGGGTACCTGTTCTACCTGTGAAGGTATATTATAATGTAATCAAAGTAATGAATCCTTTTAGCATAACCGGAATGATCTCTATACTTACTTAGCGTTTATTGTTGCTGCAGCTTTTTCACTTAAACTGCGTCATTGGTCTAGTAGTCTCAACCGCGACTTCTACGCTAGAGATCCCAGGTTGAGCAGTTTTATTGGGGTTTTTTGTGAAATTCTCAGCATAAGGAGCTTGGATATGTGCCCAGTCACTGGCAATAGGCTCGCTCCCAACTATAGGACATAAACCTACCGGCGAAATACATATAGCTATACAAAGTTCATGTTTGTCTAATCGTTCGGGGAATACAGGCGTGTTGGTATGTTATGTTTTCAGTTAACGAAACATGTGATAGCTGGCTTTCCTTATTAATTTAGATATATTATTATTAACTAGCTGTTCCCCGCGATATCACTCGTGGCTCAAAATTTTTATCATGAAAGACGGTATGGTAGTTGGGCTAGTGTTGTTTTTAACAAGATACTGGATATTCTCATGCGATCACATGTTCCATTTTTAGAAAAAAATATGTTTCCTATTTCTCATGACCGCACACTAGTGATCTATTTCCCTGGTTTCATTTTTAGAAATAACTATAGCACCAAGCTACCAAGACGAGCTCTTTTATGTATTTGGATATTTGCCCGGCTAATGGCAACAAGTTCGCCTCCTATTACATGGGACCTAAACATACCGGTGACTGTGGGTACACCTCAATCAGCCCTTCGGCGAATACAGGCGAGATGGTATGTTATGTTAGATTGGCAAGTAAGAGCTGGTCTCGGTAGTGATTGGGATAATAAAGATCTTACTGTTAGTGCTTCTAATTATTTATGGTAGATAAACATTTTGGGGGAACAAATCCTAAATAAAATCAAGAAAACCAAAAAAAATAAGATATTTCTCATTTTCCTTTTTTTAATCGTATTCGATCTTTAAAAGAGTCGACGACGTACTTAAATGCCAATGTAGGTATTTTGGGCGTAAGCTTATTGATTGGATTTATTCGCCACCTCCACAAAGAGCCTTTTAGTCCTGAGGGGCACAACCATATCGGGCAACTTGCCAATAATATCGTAGGCTCCGGTTATTGGACGTCCTTTTTTCAATGCCAAGGTCAACACAAGGACATCTAGACTATGTGTATTAGCTAATAAAACATGCCACAATACACATTACGAATTCTATATAAGCGTGCTTTTCTTTCAGTAGTTTATTACATTCATATCTCTGAGTATAATATTCGTTCTGGAAAAGAAAAATATAAGTAAATTAGTCGACTCAATTTTCAGACTGAGATAGATCAAAGACATGAGATGAATGACCGCTTAGATATATTGAAAGCTTTGAACTAATACAAATAAATTGTAATAGCTTCCAACACAGCGACGACACAGGACAATACGCAATTAGTAATGCTAATCTAAAATCTAAATAGGATTAACTTGCAAAGAATAGCGTCTAATTGATTTTGTAGTTAGATCAAAGTTATGCACTTATATAATATCTGATAGCTATACATTATATGGATTTTTGGTTATAGCTTCCAGATAATTTGTATACGGTTGGCTGCATTTAAATATTGTTGTTTTTTTTTATCAGTTGTAGCTGTTACAATTATTAAATGTAGGTACCTATATAAGTATATAGATTATTATTTAAACTGAATTCAAAGAGTTTCAAAACTAAAAACCGGCCAAGTGCGAGTCGGAGTCGCGCACCGAGGGTTCCGAACAAACCTATATGATGTGATTAAAAATTTACGGTCTTCGCATTATTTCCTTTATCTGTGCTATAGGACATCGTACCAAATTTCAAGATTCAGAGTTCACGGGAAAAACCTTGTAGGTTTTGATTCCCTTGCGAGTGTCGACAATTTGTGGAAATTTGCGGCATAAACGGTTGTATCTTTTGATTGCGTTGGCTTAGAAGTTGGATTTTTTTACAGCTCCAAGGGACAGTAGCCTGAGTATTTGATATAAATTCCAGCTTGATACCTGCACGCGTTCCTGAGAAAAAGGGTCTTGACAGACAGACAGACGGACGGGCGGACGGACGGACGGACGGACAACAAAGTGATCCTATACGGGTTCCGTTTTTTCCTTTCCAGGTACGGAACCCTAAAAAGAGCTCATCCTGCGGGCGGATTTTATTCATTTTAAAGTAGCATAACATACGTAAATAGGGTTTTGCAGAGCTGTACTAATATACACCTTTAGTAGGTACCCATGCAAAGTACTTATAGTAACGAAGTATTTCCACAGTCAGCCGATATTTTTAGATTGCATGTACGTACCTAAGTAATAAGGAGCGAGCCCAAAGCTATTGAAAATTTCATAGAAAAACCCTAACCCTAAAATATTGTATTGAAAAAATACCAAATACTTTGGGCTACCAGTCCCAGGTTGCGACCCGGGAATTGAACCGAAAACGTGTAGCGTACCAGTCTGGCTTACGACCTAGGCTAATGGGGAATTACAAGGATAAATAACTAAAATTACTGTCAGTTTAAAATAAATTAAGTAATTAGTGTGTATGTACCCTATAGTCAATATGGACCAATGCGAAAACAATTTTGTTTGAATGATATTTTTTACCCGCATCCAGTTTGTTGAGTTCGGTCATCTAATCACAATACTAGTAAAGTGATAACGTCATTTGTGAAATCTACAGTTCTTTTTAGTCTCGTTTACAGCAGATAATTATGATAATTATTGCAAGATAAGATATTTTGTTTTCATAGTAAGTACATAATAAATACAAACGATGTTTTTGTCCTTTTACAGTGAGGGAAGAAGCAGAGCTATGACAAGCTTTTAAAGAATTAAAGGTTTGGCGACTGAATCACCGAACTACAAAAGTTCCTGTTGCGGCCGCGTAGCTGGCCGTCAGCGTCACTGTTGGTGTGCATCGTCGGCTGGGCGGTCGTGCGGGACATGCGCCGACGCACTGAGACACACATGCTCGCGCTCCATTACGCATCCGCGGAGGTGCGATAACCGACCTCCTCCAACGTGCCAAGTTTCGATTTCATCGACGCTCTCGCTTCGTAGTCGCACGTGCGTTGCAGCAGACGCCGTACATCGCGGATCCTCGCTGTGCGAGGCGCTTTGAGTGATGTAACTCAAACACAAAACACTTGAACGATTACTGCCTGCACAGATCGAATCCAGATTCGAATAAAATATTTTGACATTTTCATGACATGACGTGTGGACGTTCGACAGACGTGCCGATATAAAATAATCAACATCGTGTGAAAGTTAAATAATTGATTCGAAGATTTGAGTGCAGGTATAGGAAGTGTAGTTTAATTAGTGAAACATGACGTCCCGGTCAAAGGAGAAGGTGGCAGCCGCATTCCGTAAGCTGTTCCGGTCTCCAGAGAAGCTGGACAATGATGGTGCTGGGCCGAGTGGCTCGCCAGCCAGGCGCGGTCTGCTGCGGCGACACAGGTAGTCATTTATTTGCATAGTCTCAAATATAGTGCTGTGCCTGTTATAGAGATTGATTTGAATCGAGTACCTAGAACTTTCGAAAGCGAAGAATTTCATAAACAAACAACACGTACAATGTGCAAATGAGTCAGCGGGTCCGATGGCAACGGACGTTACAAGCTGTGGTAACATCAGTCTGAAGTTGATGTTTGATAACATAGAAATGACGGCCGGTCACGTAGCCACTCATTCACGCAGCGCGCCCCACGGGGCTCCCACACCAACCATTCGTAACCCATCTAGACACAAACAAAATAATAACTTCTTGCTTGTCTAACCCTCATAAGTCATGTGAACATAACAAACAGACACAGGGTTATAAGTTGAGGGTTATGAATCCAGGAAACATTCTTTTCTTCATAATTCATATGATCATTAGCTGAAACAAGACTAGTCTTTGTAAACAAAGTTTGATTACTTAGGTACCATGATAATGAACGTTAGGGCATCGATTTCGCTAGTTATATTTTTAATTTAACATGATCATGCCATTATGTTTAGAATAAAGTGTATTCTGAAAATCGTCAAGCTTTTAAGCCACCTACTGAAAACAAATTTCAGAAATGTGGTGACCGATGAAAGTGACATAACATCACATCCTTACATCAATTTTATTGTCGTAAAACAAAATAATACGCTTTATCAAAAGGATCCCAAAAATACCATACGCTCTCCAAAGATGACATGTTTGATATCAATATCTCTATTCTATATCTTATTTACTCTACTGGATATTTTATTTTTAAGCCATCCCATACTCAATATAAGAATTTATTTTCATATATTTATAAATGTGTATCCTAAATAAACAAAACTTTTCCCTTCTAAAATATTAGTATAATAAATTTTGAAGCTGATAAAGAAAGAGGTTAAAAAGTTTTAAACTAAAATACATTTAGATACGATATGGATACGGATGCGTTGGCCTACTTTGCAGAACCAGATTAAGAGGAGTGTCCCTCGCAAACGCAACAATGTTGCACAGTTGTCGCTGTCTCTATCCCTCGCGATGCGAACGCGTGCCCGAGAGGAGAAACAACAACATTTTCACGCGTATTTCGTATGTTCCGAATTTTGGAGATTACTCCTATAATATTGCTAATATGTAAAAAAAAATCTTGTAAAAAAATATTCACTATATTATCTGGGTTTCCTTCGAATCAGAATGTTTCTGTATTGATACATTGTCGAGAAATACTAGCATAAAGTTGGGCCGTTTTTCAACGAAAATTGCCAATCTTTGAGCTCGTGTAACTTTTTAACCGTATATTGAAATGAAATTTTATATTACAGAAACACGTATATTAATGATAAGATTGTTACTGCAAAATTTCAATGACTTTCATTGTTTAAAATTCAAGCAAGGGCCAAACTGCGTTTGTATGGGGCGCGAAGCGGATACTATCCTCTTAATTTGTAAATATTACGATACTGTTATCTTAACTTCATTTGTGCAAAAATAACTACGCAACTCAGTACCTATAAATTTAAACCTTAGAGATTACCTGAATAACTGTTATAAGGTTCCTATAAATTATGCCACGATTTTAAGATCAAGGTTCTAATTATTTGGAACACGCAAGCGTTAGTTAAACATTCAGTTAAGGTCAATACTAAATGTGTATGTATGTATCTACACGCTTGAGTGACGACCAAATGTTAAAACAAATATAACACAAGCCAATGGCGCATGAACTTGGCAAACTGCACTTGTTCGATAAATAATTATTTTGAAAGGTCTACAAGGTCAATTTACCTATCATAATATCAGATGGTATTGAAAACCATTACATAGGTAGGCATAGCGTTTGAATCATCAAACTTCAAACTAAAACCACTCAAATTCATCAGACATTAAATCAGTGAAACGGAAGCTCTAAGCGCGATGTTGCCTTTCAGTTTAATTCGAGTAACAATAGATAATTATGTGGCCAAGTCTTGGAAGTGCGAATATGATGCTACGTCATATCTCGTCTCCAGTGGCCGACTAACAAAGGCATTGTTTACAGACAGAAGCTCACGGGCACCACAAGTATATTGTACCGGTTATCGACGCTACCGCTACGATGACGGACATATCAATGCGGAATATCGCAACAAAGAAATCCCAAGCAATATGCTACACGCAACCGCAACACACTGTATATTCAGCCATTGTTTTAATTATGACACACCAATATAAACAGTGATGGTAGAATAAACAAAACATTAGCGATCCATTAGGAGCGTGTCATCAGATTAGATAGAGCTTCATATTAATAGGTCAACATAATCAGACGATGACTTAACAGTTATCACAAGCCTCTGAAATTTAGATGAGACGTACAATGAGCTGCTTTATTCTTAGCTATAATCAATATTAGGGCGTACTAGTAAACACACATTATAAATGTGCCAAATAATATTAACGGATCTATTAGCAAATAGCTTAGGAGATGCGATAAATTTATCTAAAGGTAAAATGAATAAAGGCACTAACTAGTACAAATCGATGAAAGGATTACTTGTTTATAGAACAAGTAAATTTTGTAAGATAATGTGCAAGAATGGAGCAATTTTGCTAATTATGTTCGATTAAAGATGGCAAATTGAATATAACATTTAAATGACCGCGGAAATGGGCAATAACATGCCGTTGATGACGACCAACTTGAGTCATGGCATCTTGGAACGCCTACATACCTACGTCGAATACCGTCATCGACTTAAGGTTCTGGATGTAAGTGTCACTAATTTATATAAATACTTTTAAATGCGATTACTTATATATTTTTTATTGGTCCTCAGCGACTTTGTAAGCCATTTCCATTCTGATACACCTGTGAACAGAATAGTGTATTATGTAGCTACGGTATTTGAATTTCTCCAAATATCTAAATATTATCTTATTAAATAATCTCAAATCTTCCTCCTCTTAAAAAATGCAGCCATTATTATGCGATTGATATTGGATTGCTTACGTAAGTAGGTCCCTACCTAAAAGCTACTTTTCCTTCGCAAGGTACTTATTTATTTTTTCATTGAGAAGCTCTAAAGCTTGCCATACCTCGTTGGGAACCGGTCCAAAATATACTCGTAAGTACAAGGTAGAGGTAGATACTTGAAAAGTTCATTCTCAGGAACGGTGTCTAGTATCTGCTCCGGTTCAACCAGACGAACGGGAGCTTGCTAGCTGTTAGGTGCCACACATGCACACTACACCCCACATCACTTTCATTTCTAAAAATACATTAAGCTTATTAAAGATTTCCCTCAGCCGTTATCTTCTCTCGATAAAAAGATTTCATGAGAATTGTAAACCAGTCGTTAACCTTATCTGCTTTGTCATTAACAATCTTTCTTTGGCCTTAAATATCAACAGTTCTGTGGTTCTGTTGTTTTAAAATATCCAAATGATGTTGATTTATAAAATAATTCTTTTTAGCATTTCAAAACATTGTTTTCTTCGGTGAGACTTTTCTTGTGTTATTTCGTAGTGCTTATAATATTACAAAAACTACACGTAATTTAACGTGTTTATGTTACATGTGTAACCACATGCATGTAATAAATAAAGTGATAGGAATATGTACCTAAGTAAGAGGCTCCTAACCGATCATTTATTATAAAAAGAAATTGTAAGTAGGTACTTATTATTATTTTATTAAAATTATCATCAAATGAAACGAACAACAGGAGCAAATAATTATGCACATGTTATTTTTAGAACGAAAGTACATCTTATCGCTATGCTGGAAGTTGTTTACGTAATCTGAGCAGTACTTTGCATAAATCTCAAGGAAGTCATTGACCTTTCCAAAGCGCATTACACCCGCTAGGTAGGTACCTACCTCATTGGATTCAATCCAAACGTTATTTATAATATTTTTACTAAATCCAAATAGGTTACATACTTAAAGTACTAAGGTAGGTAAAGAACGGCGATTAATCAAAATCAGACATACATGCGCTCGCCCTAGTTTCGGTAAAACAAATTAATATGTGTTGCTGGTTTGAATCACACAATACACGAATTTAAATCGCTACATAACGAAGTTTAATCCTTTTTGCGAGTTTGTTGATAGGTAACAGGTTTAATTAGCATCTGACCATCCAATTAATTACAAGGGATCATTAGTAAAACCTGAAACGACAAATAGAACAAAATAACTTCTCACTTAATGATAATAATAGTTCCCGATGTGCCGCATTTATATACCGCAGCTCAAAAGTTTTTGAAGATTGCAGTAAAATATGCACGTCACTAATTTATAAACGGTCTCTATACCTACATCCTGCATCCCATGCAGCAAAAGCTTTTAAATACCCACTACACTACGCATCTTTGCTATACGGACGTTTTTTTTTTCAAACGCTCAGAAGAGCCCGATTGCATCATAATTATGACTTGCGTAGGGTGCGTATTATGATTTAGGCACTGATACTCTCCAACGAAAACAAAAACAATTAGCTCGGTTGACAGAATCTTGTTTGTGAAGTCACTGGCAGACATTATTAATGTAGTTTTAAACAGGTCGTAATTTGATGATTGCACTTCCGAAATACTTGAACTTTTGGCGTCGGAACATGTTGACCGAGAAACAATTTTCTCGGGCTCACAAATCTGAACCAAACGCCAATATTTTGGCTTTTAGCACACGAGTTCACGACCTTCGCCTCGGCAAAAGTCAAGACTAGGAAGGCATGTAGCTCAGCTAGCACGCAGCCTTTGTATCACGCACCAGAAAGTCCATAATACTTCGACCTCATCTTTACCTCGACGGCAAAATTGAAGTCAAGTGAAAACCCATCTTTGAAAAAAAACATAATTATTGTAACTAAGTACATACCTACTTACGTCGGTATTATTCTTACTTCTTACATAAGATTTCGATGCTGTATGCTTTTACCTTGTCGCCATGTCTCTATAAAATCTGGCAAATGGCAAAGAGAGATTCTAGGATAGATTGCATCCAGAAAAAGAATATTCCAATGCTTTTATGATGCTCTAAAGGATGCCTTCTATCCTAGAATCTATCTCGAATAATTTGTCACAAAAAAAAATTTTTAGGTCCCTCGTTAAATAGCCCTTTTGGAATGCAAGTTCAACCGCAGGCAATAGCTAGTATTAAATATGTTAAAATAATACCTAATGAAATATCTACCTTCTCGACGCATTGACAGCGCGTGTCGTGTCACTTGCAAGCAGACTGCATTCCGCTCACGAACTGGTTCGCAGCGAGAATACCTTACTAGTTCGCATACAAACAAACTAGGGCATTCAATTAATTTAATTCGCATGACTCCTGTAACTCTTTGTTTAAAAAGATCAAACAAAGGTTTTAAGAGCTATGATTAGCGTGGTTAAGGTCGCTGACTCATTTCATACCTTTAAAGATACCTAAATAATTTTAAGAAATTCAAACTCAATATTACGAAATGTATATTAAGACTGTCTCATTAGTCTAGTGGTCCTAAGCGCGACTACTACGCTAGACTTAGTCCTGGGTGCGATCCCCAGGTCGAGCAAAGTGTTTTTGGGTTTTTCTATGAAATCTCACTAGCAACTCGGAGTCGGATTTGTGCCCGGTTAATGGCAATAGGCTTACAAGAAATAAATAAATAAGAAAATTGTATTAGGCAGATGTTTGGTACATAATAGATATTGAATTAGAACATCGCTACTTAGGTATATGGGAGCATTTCGAAATTGGATGAGCTTTTCACATGAGGCAGGGACCTACTACATAATATACTTAGTATATAACCTTCTAGATAGCTATGTTTTGTAAGTAGACAGGTGTATATCATGTTAATAGACGTCATCGAATCTATCTTGTAACTACGATCTTGTGGATATTGGCTACCGCAACATGGTTAGCCGCACACTTTCCTCAAAGCCACACGTTCTATTTGTTGGCAATTTTGCATATCATACACGCTGTGTGGCGGTCATCACTCAAGGCTGTGAATTTATTGCCAAGTACCGGGTGTCTATTAATATCCATTATTATATCATTGGTATCCAAACTTTTTGTAATTGTGACTGATTGCACTCGTTTATCAGTATACGTGTAAGGGATGATAATAAGCACATCTGAGTATCCATTTAGGTATCTATCAGAGAACAGTAAATTGTAATTACACTAAGTACATACCTATTCGTAACAACATAAAAATACATACATAGGTATATAAGTGGGTCAAAGATATAAATAAACCGAAGTGTGAACGATTCGCGCGTGACCACAAAAGAATTGCGGGGTCTACGAACGGCTGAGTTCATTGTAATGGTATGGCAAAAATCACTAATTATAGACTGCTGTGTTTATTGTAAGCTTGTTTATGAAAGTTTCCGTAGTCTAAAATGACAATACTAACGACCAGCCCTGCAAGTGCCTACTCTAAATAATAGCTGCGACCTAACCTATCAATATCCGTTTCGGAGAACTAGATGCAGATAGCGACTTTGTTTTAAACTGTGTAGGTGCTTCCCATTAAGTTACTAATTATACCTACTATGTATAGCGATAGTGGTGATGATTACCAACGGCATCAATCGACTTTTTTAGATGAAATAAAGTATTTTTAATACACATACGATCGTACATCAGGTAGAGGTGTAATCATTACACAGTTCGCCGGTACTATTTTAGCGAACCTTAACTATTGCCATTAACTGGACACAAATTCAGACTCCAAACTGCTGTTTAGAATTTAATATAAAAAGCCAATAATATTTTGCACGGCCTGGGAATCTTACCCAGGACAGAAGACTAATAAGAGGGATGTAATGTTTTTCATAAACAAAAATCTTATTTCTCAGAGATGGTGTAAGTCCAGCAGAAGCGGCTGCAGCTAGTCTGCCAGCCAGTCCTGCAGCCACAAATCTTGTCAAGAAAAAGGCAGGAGGAGCTAATGAGGTGCGCGAGCGCGCCGCAGCGGTGCGTACGCGCAGACTAATGAAGGAATTAAAAGAAATCCAGCGGATACAGAACAGCCGGCCTGATCCTGTATTCACGGTGAGACACTTTAAAAAATAAAAAAAACCACCATAATGTAGGTCTAATGTAGGTCTGCCTACTGATTATGTAAAACACTTTTTTACGGTTTCCTTTTGTTAATTGAATGTGTTACTCAACCGTTACGTTTACATTCTGGTAAACTACGATATAAAACGCAAAGGTTAACTGCCTTGACGGTACATTGTAGATTGAAGGACTTCAGTTAGATATTTGTTACGAAAATAGTCATAAATCTTAATTCATCACGCCGATAGGATCAAAGGATATAATAACGTTAATGCTGACTGCGCTTGATCTCATAAAATTTACAGGTCTTACAATTTACTGTAGGTACTCTTATATGAGGGATACAATCCGCAATGAAGTTATCCGTCAGAGAACTAAAGTTACCGACACAGCTCAAAGGATAAGCAAGCTGAAGTGGCAATGGGCCGGTCACGTCTGTCGGAGAACTGACAAACGCTGGAGCAATCGAGTTCTCGAGTGGAGACCGCGTCTAGGCAAACGTAGTGTAGGCCAGATGGAGTGACGACTTGCGGAAGGCAGCTGGCAGTGACTGGATGAGGAAAGCCGAAGATCGGGCTCTGTGGCATTTACTTGGGGAGGCCTACGTCCAGCAGTGGATGAGTATGGGCTGATGATGATGATCATGACAATTTATTGCAGATTGAGTAGAGCTACTCAATCTGCACCTGTCTTCCTTCACCTCCAACATAATTAATATCATGATTTCATATTCACAGTCATTAGTCTAGTGGTTCTAAGCGCAACTGCTACGCTAGAGGTCTCTGGATCGATACCCACGTCGTGGGTTTTTCTATGAAATTCTCAGTAACAGCTCGGAGTCTAGATTTATGCCCGATTAATGGAAAAAGGCTCGCCCCCTATTACATAAGACCTAAACATACCGGTGAAGTGTGGGTGCACATTAGTAGACCTCTGTCGAATCCTTCGGGGAATACAGGCGTGATGGTGTTTTATGTATGTAAATAATTTACATCGTTCATTCACAATATTGACTAAAATCGATACCATAATAAAATTATGATATTTCAAATGGATACGCAAGCCGTTTGTATTGCCCGGAATGTTAAGGTTCAGGAGTTGTAGATGTCTCAGTTCATCAGCGATACATAACATAGAACCTACTCTTCTATGCTTTATAATTCCGTGAATTACACGTTAAGCGTACTGTCATTATCAGGACATAAGCTCATCACATAATTTTTTTTAGAAGGGCCTCAATTTCTGTTATGCCCAAGAGGCCCTGGATGGCCCAAGACGATCATGGAGACAAACCTATTGTCGCTAAGGGTGCACATTTACAGTCACAAATCCTAACTCAGAACTGCTTTTGAAAACTTTAGGAAAAAAGCGTGCACTGTCCGACTTGGGAATCGAACCTCCCGCTTAGGAGCCATGCAAACTAGACCAACTAGGTGATCAAGCAGTTCTATTTTTATATGAAACAGATAATCTTTTTCATTAAAAAAATAAGTTTTAAAATTTCAAAATGCAGCATATTATGCTGATTGTAAGTTCCTATCCTTCCGAGTTCTACGACGTGTTTCTCTTACAATACACTTAGGTATCCCAGTAACTACCTACGTCACTAATAGAGCTTTGCGATAGGATTAGTTATATCATTCTTTCTTATGATACTTATGTTCCTACTGGCCCAGTCAGTCCATAAGTCTAAGAATGGCCAATGGAAATGTGTAGATCGATACACTATATAGGCATGGATGAATAATAAAAGACGGTTAGAGGAAAACAGTACATACGTGACCCTGACCTGTCTACTTTTGAAACATACGTTTATTGATTGACATTGGGTCAACTACTACATTTTCATTGCTAGGTATTGAACAATAGATACCCAGCATATTATTTCATGGAAATTAATGTAATGTTTGCAGGTGGAACTGGTGAACGACAATCTTTTCGAATGGCACGTGCGTCTGCACCAGATAGACCCGGAGAGCGAGCTGGCCAGTGACCTCCGCGAACTACACATTCCACATATACTGTTGCATCTCATCTTCCCAGAGAACTTCCCCTTCGCACCGCCTTTCATGCGGGTCATCGAACCTAGGATAGAAAAGGGCTTTGTCATGGAAGGTAAGTCTTTTGAGCCTTGTCCGCCCTAGAATTCCGACTAAACTATTCTCCACCAGATTTTTTGTCGCTCCATGAATTCTTCAGACGTTCTATTCCTGAAAGTTTTGTGGCCAATGTCTGATTTGATTTTTTGAAGACCTAATTCAAACCATAGACGTAGGTACCTACACCATCTACGAAATAATGTAATTATTATACCTCTAATTATTGGGAAACTACTCAGATAACGGATAAAATGCGTTAGTTACCAGAAATTCAAATATCAAGTCGTCTTATGGAGTAGCCTCCATGACCACTCAAGTTTGCGACAGGATACATTTAGGGTTTCGGAATAAGGTCAGATTGGATCATTACCTACGCACCTAAGTACCAACACAACCAGACTTGGTCTATCGTTAACCTATACTAATGGGTCCTTTATCAAAACCAAAACCTTTTTAATTCCCAAACCTTGACAAAAAAAATTCTGTTGATTTTGATTCCTTAAGATGCTACCTATAATTAAATTTATCTTTTCAAGGTGGTGCGATTTGCATGGAACTGCTGACCCCACGCGGCTGGGCTTCCGCGTATACAGTAGAGGCTGTGGTGATGCAGTTCGCGGCGTCCGTGGTGAAGGGGCAGGGCCGTGTGGCGCGGGCGCCACCGAGACCCTCCTGCGAGTTCACGCGCCGCCGCGCTGAAGAAGCATTCCGCTCCGTAGTCAAAACCCATGACAAATACGGTTGGGTTACGCCAGCACTCTCCGATGGCTGAGTAATTAAGGTACTCCTTTCCTAAATTCATACAATTTCCTGTCTACTCATACGTTAAAGCCGAAAGTAGGTACCAGGTAACATTGACCCAAATATTAAGCCTTCACAACCGGCTACCCATTATATTTCGTAAGCATCATTTATCAATTTAGACGTCGGCCAATTGGAGGGTATTTACTAGAATGGCTACGCAAATTTCTAGTGCATACGGTGTTATAAACTCGAAACTTATATATACATAGTATATATAAGTTTCGAGTTTATAACACCGTACCGTAACCGTACAATAATTCAAAATGTATTTATACATAATTTATAAATGTTCTTTTCACAGTTGGTGCTGATCAACCGTAATGCAGAAAGGATCTCCTTTAGTTATTTTTCAAGAACAATTTTTAGTCGTAACTAGTGCAAATTTTGATAATGCTCTGCTCTGTGTTTAGTCTATATCATCTTGTATAAGATCAGTGGAGTGTTTAATTGGAAAATCGGAAAAATGGAAACTACATTCAGGGAACATCTACTTACCTAGGTGTAGGATGGAATGCGGACGATGCAAACTAATATTCTAAAAAAAGTTTAATATTATTTCAAGCGACATGATCTATCTAAACGAACGACACTTTGGCGCAAGAATGCGGGCAAGTTCGTGAGCTATAATATAGCTTAGCTTAGTTTTCAACTCTATCGTGTAGATTGAGTTAAAAACAAGTTTTTGAAATTTCGTTTAGTCACGGTATTGGAAAAAGGGTGCGATATTCTCTGTGCCAGATATTGTTGGATAACAAATTGATCTGTAGATAAATAAATGTCGTATCTTCGTGCATTTTTCGTCTACGTGTGTAACTTATTATGTTGTGCCAAACTCGAATGCTCATCGCCTACTCTGTAACGCTCAAGTTTTTCGAAAATTCCCACTAAAATTTAAAATATATTAAATTCCATAAGTGCTCGAATTAAAAGTCTTAATGTAATTTGAAAATAAATATTTTGCAGATCAAAAGTATTAATGTTTAAATGTAGCGACAAATCCTTAGAAACCTTGCTCTCTAATTACGCCTGCACCGTTTCTTGTAATCCCCACAGTGTGATCAGACCGAACCGACCAGCAGCTTTGTAACTGCTGTTGATTCTTACTCAGAATCGTAAATTTGTTACGTTCAAGATGGTGTTTCGCTACATTTAAAAGAAATGTTTCCGTCCCAAAGTCATTTAATAATTTTGATAATGTTAGATTTGTAGTTTTTAAAATTCACCAAAATGATTCTAAAGTAGTTTGTCATTTCATCTTCAATCTATTCTTTGTATTTACCTATACAACACCTGAAGTATAAGTATACTTTTATATAAATGAAACAGTTTAGGCTCTGCATGCTTTGTGTGAAGTCTGTAGTAGTTAAACTGCAGCTATTTCATGAGTAGTGAAATGCTCAAATTAGTTCATAATTTTAAATCGTGAAATGAAAGGCTTGTGGTAAAATTAATGTAAATTAGGAAAAAAATAGAAAATTGATGTCGTTAATTTGTGTGGTGAACCAAAGATGTTTTATTTTTATGTACCTAAACTTCATTCAGCGCAAATATGTGTAAATTATACTTGACTATATGTACAATGTTATAGGTGTAATAAAATACCTGCTCAAATTATGAGTTTATTTTAATAACAAAGCCTTACCAACCTTTATGTAAGTGATTGATTATATTATTACAAATGCATACCTTATAAAAGTTCCAGAAGGTATTTCAAGGAATGTACAGTACACACACGAGAATAGCATGATTATTATGGCACAGATTTGTCAAGTCTTTGTCCTCAAATCCTAGATATGCCACTGTAATGTGTAGTCAAGGTTTACTGCTGCAGCTTTCTCCACCAAAAATAGGAATAACTTACAGAAAATGCTTTGGTTAGGTTTGGTTTCAATTAAAAGAAACATACAGTGTAATCACTTTATACAAGAAATGAAAAATAAAATTAGTTGCATTATAAATATAAGATGGAAATTATTACAAGCCAGATCAGAGCCCCCCTCGCAGTGCCAGCACTAAGTGGAGTACTGACCCTCCCTGGACTTTATAATCTTGTGCCGTCTTCTCATCATTCCTGAAAAGAAATACATGAATTTGAAATAAATTTATATAACAAAATATTCTAAGTGTGGCTGTATCACAATACACCAACATTCCCTTTGCAAAAAGTTTGATGTAGACTGAAGAGTTAATGATGCCAAGTGATAATGATGTCTTGATTGATAGTAGGAGGGTAAGAAGGAACCAAAAAAGATGTGATGGATTGTGTCAAAGACAAAAAGGAATTTGTTTGTAAAGAGAGTGATTAAAAAAGTAGAGTAGCCAACACTGATGGGGTCTGTTTGGTGAAATAGATTGAAGCATGAGGTCAAGGCTTTTGATAATGTTGGAGTGAAATGAGTTGACCATCATGCAGCATGCATTGTAGACACAATGTAAAGTTTATTGTTTCAATGAACAGGGAATGGAATGAGTGTTAATGAATTAAAAATTATTTCCTTGACACATTTCCTGCAGAACTTGTTTTTAAGGTTGATGATGAGAAATTCACTGATGATGTGGATGGATGGTGAAAACATAATGACGAAACAATAAGACGATGATTGTTTCGTTTAAGTGCTTTGTCATTAAGTATGTATTAAGTTAATATTAAGTATTCATAAGTCTGTTTCAACAATCTCAAAATTTGTGATCTAATAAAAAAAATTCCTGGCACTGTAACACTTGACAGATATGAATAGAAGGAAGGGGCACAAACCCCAAAAATGTATATATACCTATGATGAGGAGGGTAAGAATCCAACAAAAGCAATTTTAACATGCAATGCTTGCTACAGGCACAATTTTGTCTTTTGTATTGTATCCCTTCTCTAAATAAATCGAATAGATATTTGTTAACACAAACTTTATGCTAGTTGCATAGCAAGACACAAATACTGGATTTTTTTATTATGCACTGAGATGAGTATTTGTATTTGTTTGTAATTTCACTTTACCGAAATAATGGTGTATTTCCCTATCCAGTAACAAAGAAACAAGATTATAGGAAAACTTACATTTGTTTCCCGGAAAAAATAAGACGCTGTTGCTGCGGTGGAATGCCTTCTTTCTCTTCCACTCTCTCTTTGATCCTTTCTACTTTATCTGTAGGTTCTATGTCTATTTCAATCTCTTTCCCCGTTAGCGTCTAGAAAAAAACGAGGTTATAATTCAAAATAATATTACCTTCAACTTAACGATAGATCTTCATCAGTTCATCTTACCTTTACTTTAATCAACATTGTGTTAGATTTATTTCAATAACTAAACCACTACTAAATATTTTTACCAGTAATGCGCTTTATTTCGGTACGATAAAATATTTGGTCACTTTTTGCTTGCTAATCTTCTGACATTTTGCTTGACTTTGACGTAATTAGTTTTTTTTATGGCAACTATTATGTTTTGACGGATAAGAGTTGTGTTGACAGTTTTAAATATGTATTGTGTAATGTTTTCAAATATGGAGTGTAGAGGTAAGGTGAATTATCTGTGTACAGTCGCCAGCAGGTCATGGTATACAAAACTGTCAAAATTCTCCAAATGATTTTAAACCTTAAATTTTTGAAGATAAAGTTTAAAATCAACTGAGAAAAATTTACATTTTGTGGTAACTTGATGTGCTGGCCACCGTACATACAATTATGAAAAAGTGTCCGAAAAAATTCATTAAATTAGGATGGCGCCACAGTAGCATCAGGGTAAATTTTAAAGGCGCGCTTTTTAAAATTCAAAAACATTTGTGTATCATTTTTTAAGGTCTACGTAGTGAATATTAGAAAAAAAATTATGAATAAGAAGAAAGAACAGGTGCTCAGCAGATTTGCTATAATCACTTGGAGACTGATCAACGACTTTGAAGGCTATATCTCCGCGAAGATAAATAGCAACCCCTCCATATCCCTTGCCTGTTCTGTCATTACACACTAGCTTGTAGCCTGGCAACGAGTAATGTGTAGAAGGAAGTGTAGGAAGGTTTAGGAAGGTTTCAGAGACAAGAACCGCATGAACAAGGTCAGAATTAAAAGTGCTTACTAAATCAGAATGATGTCCTTGCACATCATTCATCACTTTGAGCATTAATGTGAACCGCATTGAAAAACTTACTAAAGGAACATAACTTAGAAAAAAGTTGGTCGCTTAAGTGCATAGCATCATCACTAAACGCAGTGGCATAGCTATCATCTGACGCACAAGACGAAGAACAAGAAGCAAAACTATCATCAGCATTATCCATAATACAGAAATGAATAACGTATATAATATATAAATAATATTACATTAAAATATATATATATATATATATATATATATATATATATAATATATATATAAAAATCTAATCTAAAATGATATTAATAAACATCTTCGCAGCATGCACTCGCCAGTTTTATCAGAAATACTCAAATGTTTCCGAACGAACTGGTTTTGTATAGCTTGATGTGTAGCCATGCGTACAATAGGTCGCTTTCGAACCTGCAACCACATAATCGAATGTTCGACGCCTTGCAATTAGGGTAATGCGACATTCATAATAATCAAAGGGCTATTAGTTCATAAAGATTTTCGTCACTTATGAAGTTCATAACAAGAAAATAGATTCAATTTCCCTTCATACGTAAACGAACGTATATATAAATATACGTATTGTCTCAAGAAATAAAGACTAAAATAGTTTACGTCTTTTGAATTTCTTCTCTTCTCGTCTTTCGAATATAAATAAAGAAAAAGAAAGCGATATACAATTGTCAGTG
Source organism: Subacronicta megacephala (assembly GCA_958496365.1). Lineage (NCBI taxonomy): Eukaryota > Metazoa > Arthropoda > Insecta > Lepidoptera > Noctuidae > Subacronicta > Subacronicta megacephala. The sequence continues at coordinate 5,731,151 of OY292515.1, read as the reverse complement.
TATGTAAGTGCGACGACGAATCTGATCTTGCTTAGTGGTGAGTTGGTGACGCACACAAACAACCACTGAGTCCCGGGATTGTGGGAACTGAGAGAGAGCCGTCAGCCGGTGAACTCAGTGAATTGTGGAACGAAAATACCGCACAGTAGTGAACGAGTTCAGTTCGTTCACTATTTATAAGCAGTTCATATGAACGTAGTGCGGGACGCCCTGCGACACGATGGACCGACGATTTAAAGAAGGTGGCTGGCAGCGGATGGATGTGAGCTGCCCAAGACCGGGATGATTGGCGCTCTTTGGGGGAGGCCTATGTTCAGCAGTGGACGGCAATAGGCTGACATGATGATATGAACGAATCACACACGAGTTACTCAACTCTACTTTGTTGTTCAGTTGTTCCATAGACTAATATGTATATTTGGATAAGCTGTTCACTTCACTCATTTGTGTTGTCATTTGTCAATGCGTAGGATAAAAACAAACTTGTTTTAGTACTTAATTGTGTAATAATAAATGTGAATATAATAATATCCACTATCAGTCCAGACCTCATATTTGTGAAAGAACTTAGTAAAGTTAAACATGTCACAACTTCAGTCAATATTTAGTAGAATAGAAAAACTTATTCTCACAGGTAATTTCACATTAGAATATCGAAAATACACTATAATCAGTGGGGACATTTATTAGTAAGAACATGTCACATCTTCAGTCAATATTTAGTAGAAGGCTACTCTGAAATATAATATGAATATAAAAAGAAAAACTTATTCGCACACCTGATCAATTTGTCAAACTCTTCATCAATTTGCTAAGCATAATATTATCTAATTTTTGTGTTTATCTTTCTATTGCAGAAGGACAATGTGAATTTGTTACAGTCCTTATAGATATAGCCACCAATGGAAATCAATTTATATCAAAAGAATCATATAAATCATTAAAATCATTCTTGCAAAAGATATTATTTGCTATAGATGAACTAGCTACTGTGTTAAAAAACGATAATACTATTCTTATCAGTGTAAAGAATCAAAAGCTGCTACGGACATGTTATCAATTAATAACATCTCTTGGTATTTCACCATGTCTGATACCTGGACTTGGAATCAACTTTTCAAAGAGATGTATTACAGGGGCTGTACTCCCAAAGCTGTCCTTAACCGATGCACAAAAGTATGAAATACTTACATATACCACAGATTTCTTTACAAGAAGTTACAGTATTTCAGTCCTGAAAACTATTATTATAACTTTGCATTTATCAGACTTTTTGGCAGCCTTAATACAGCTGTCATTTGCACCATTCAAAAAACCTGGTAATTACAACAACTTTACTATGACTCAAGAAATGTATGATAAACTTAGTGTAGATAGAGAAAAGTATGTAAGAGTTTATAATGATCTTGTTACAAATGGTTTCCAACCCATGCTAATGAAGGAATTGTTGGTGCTGCAGAGTGGAAAAGATCCAGCACCCCCAGCTTTTGCTAAAAGAATAATTGCAAAGGAGTTGAGCCAAAGATTACTAGCTCCAGGAGGTTTACTAAGCCTGATCAGATGTTTTATAGAAAGTTATGACATTGATACAGGATTTGAATGGAAGAAAATTGACATGATATGCAGAATTATTGCAACAAGACATGGTAGTGGTTCAGAAGTTGAATACCTTGCTAACATTTGCGCTCAATTGCAGCAGATATTGTCTTTGAAAAACACACATTACCTAGTTGCAGCTGTAGCATGTGTTTTGATTTTAAATGAGAAGTACCCACAATCTGAGCCTGTAGCTTTATTAGTCAATGAAGTATTTCAGCCCTTTGATTATGACCATTTAAAAGAAAATTATAATTTCCCTGGTACTGTTATATTGTCACCTGAAGAAGTTGAACATAAAATAAATAAATTGCATGCATGTGTCTGCACTACTAAGCTAGAATGGCCTATCAAGCTTTTGAAACCAAACTTACACTTAATTTATTTAATTGGAGTTAAGTGTACAAAGAATGAAGAACTAAAGATCAAAGTGAAAAATATATTATTAAAAAGTTTAGAGAAGCTAAGCAAAAAAGAATTATGTGATATGATTATAACATTTTTGTTTGGTAAAGATATTTCTGATTCTTTAGGGATTCTAGTTGAAGAATATGAGGCTGGTACTGCTGTAAAATCAGTGGCAAACTGTGAAGATTATATTAAAGATGAAGCTGTAATATTCTTTATAAATTTGTTCAAAAGTGCAACTGATGATGCACTTGTTACTATCATTTTTGAAGTAGCTTTAAATATACTAATGGACCTTGATGTTAAAAGGAAGAAAAGATCAAATAGGGATATGCTACTGACTGAGGATGATCCGATTTTAATAAATGAAGATGATCAACAGTATGCAATTATTCTTCAATTGCTGTCAGAAATAGTCACATTGCCCAAAATTATTAATTCTTTAAAGGCAAACCCAATGATTGTGTCTGATTTCATAGAACATTTTATTTTGAAACAAGAATTAGATATTGATAATGAATGTGTCACAATCGCTTTGGTGTTACTAAATACAATTTTATCAAATTCAGACAAAGTAAGAGACCTTGAGGCAAGGTTTAAAAGTTTAATACCAATTTTAAGAAAAATGAGTAAAATTGAATCAAGTCTGAATAGTATTCTGTGTGAGGAGGCACTCTCACTAATTACTTTGGAAGGTCACCAGAAGAAGGAGACAGCATGCGAAAAGGCAATATCTGATATATTTGATGAGCTGTTGCCTGTCAGAGCACATGGAATTATTGAGCTAACAAAACTTATTGATGCAGAAGATGCAGAAACCATTTCTAAGAAACATTATATATTTTGTATCTTTCAGGTATATATTATGCACATATTTAGTATGGATCTTTTTATATCACCGTAGCAGAAGAATGTTAAAAGAAATATGTATTATTTATAAATATTTCCATTATGTGCAAATTGAACTGTTCCATCCAGCTGCTTGCTAAACCATGGCACCTAAATAGCCATTATTGTTTATTATGCCGCTTATTTATTTTATGAAATCACAAAAATAATCTTAATAATTTTATAGTGTTTATATATTATTTTTCTTTTTTAGGAGCAACTGAAAGATGCAGACTCTTACATATACCTATCAGCTGTGAATGGTCTGGCATCACTTTGTACTCACTGCACAGAGGATGTATTACACTTGTTATGTAAAGAGTTCCTACAAGAGCAGAAATCCATGAATGAGAGAAATTTTGAAACAAAAGAGAGTCAAAACAGAGTTGCAGAGTTGAGGATGAAGATTGGTGATGTTATTGTGAAGGTGACTAAGAGATTAGGTGAAGAACTATCTTTGTATTTGTTAATTTTTGAAAAATGTGTTCTTTACTTCAATTGGAAATCCGGTCCGGTGGCTATGGCTAGGCAAATCACTATACATACACTATACATCATCACATGATAAAATAATTGTTAATTTTTGGACGCGAGAATAATTTCAATTTGTACCTTATGTTAACGTTCGTAAGAATCAAATGGTGTGACATTATAAAATGAAGTTACTGTTATGTGCTATACTCTCTAGCATAGCAGTATTTGCTTCTTTTAGACTGAAAAGAGAACACCATAATGAAGGTTAGCTTTTATTTTTTTTATTGTTTCCAGGTGAAATAGCAGTAGTTCACAAGACTATCCTACTAAATACAATGCTCTGTGGATGTAGGGACGAAGATCCCCTGATCAGGACATCTGCATTGTCAAATCTGGCAGAAATTGCTTTGGTGCTGCATTACAGAATAGGAACAATCATATATGAGGTAAGTGCCTACTGTTAATACCAACTTACTTAATTGTAAGTACTTTAATTTGCCTATGCTACCTAGCAATTCCATAATGGTATTTTTTTTATTCAGCCATTATTGTCCCACTACAGGGTACCTCCCTACCCTCTGTCACTCCTATCGGTTCAGAGCTTTTTGCGGCCAATTCTTCCAATAAAGGTCTACCTCGTCCCCAATCTCTCTATAGGCCTGCCGTGACATCATCGTCGTAAGTTTGCCCACAGCTCATTCGACGCATGTCGACAGACATGATCATCCCAATTCCATTTTAAGCTTCCGGCTTCTGTCCCACAAAGGCGATCTGAATTTTGGAGTGCAGCATACTGTTCCTACATTTCCTACTGTTACGAGCTGGGGTTCGGGATAAATTAATCAACACCAATTTACCAATAATCAAATAAACACTTTAATTAAATACACTAAAACACAACAGAAATCACCACAACGTCACTATAGTTAACAATATCGCACAATTAATCACTTGTTAACTCACTTCGATCTTCACTTGTTCGCTTCCAACACAAGACTACTCTGCCGAGCCCTCACGACCGGTATTTATACGCGCAATGAAGATTCCAGAGTCGAATGGTCGCGATAAGTCGATAAATATCGTGTAGGTACCTAACCGCCTATTGTTTCCGGGCGTTGACCCGTGACCTTGGCCTTGAACGGTTATTATTTGCGCGCGGTGCAGTCGGGTACATTCTTTTGTGTTTCGACGTGCTTCTATGACGGATCTAGAACCTTCGTGGCCTATCCACGTTTTTCTATTAGTTACTCGGCGTAACACTACCTACAGTCTGATAGCCGAACTCCTAAGATGCTGCGTCCCATAGCTCGGTGGCAAACCCTGAGGGCAGACTTCTGATATTTCGTCAAAGACCAAGTTTGAGCACCGTAGGTGAAGATAGGTAGAAAACATACGTCCCTTACTTCTTGAGGGTTAGAGGGAAGTTAATGGTTGTCAATGGTAATTATCTTCTTGTTAAAGGTTTTACTCTGCATTTGGAGTATAATAGAAACTGACAAAGCAATTGAGTGTCGGAGGGCCGCCGTCATGGTAATATCAAGCTTAATCAAAGGTCTAGGCAAAGAGACGTTAATACAACTAAAGGAAAACCTGTTACCCATATACAGAACTTTAAAAACTATGTACAGAGATAATAATGAGGACGCTACTGTTCGACTTCACGCACAAATAGCTTTAGAAGAACTCAACGATGTTGTAAGCCAGTTTCTATTTCCTGAATTGAAGATGGAAAAGCAAATATTTGTACTGGACGAACCACAAGATGTATTCAAATAAAACACCGTGAGTTTTTAATTATTTGTTTTAATCACACTCTCTTTTTCTATTTGTATTGACTTAAAAATTATTTCAACGGAAGCAGACATACAAAATATCACGGAACTTTTTCAATCTACACATTTTGTCACTAATTAATTGACCATGTAATGTATCAACATTATTTCTGAATTTTCAAATTCTGTATGACCACTCCACACTATCGTCGCTAATATCTATGGCAATCATAGCATGACATTTGTAATTAAGTGTAAAACAAATACTGGCCATGTCTAATATTAAAAATGCCAATAGTTATGTTAGAGACTAATGTTAATAACATTTTTACATATAGGTATTAGGAAGCCAGTAGGCCAATTTTCTCTGAGACCATTATAATTAAGTTTCTATATACATAACTAATTTAACTCCTCCATTTTTCGTCAATCTAAATGCATTATAATTATATTCATAATGCATTTAGATCGGTGAATCCCCCACGCGGATTCCAAGACTCCACGTATCCACAAAAACGTGCACTTATGCCTATTAATTAAATTAAATCAATCACAATAGTATTTTAAAATATTCAAGCTTCAGACGTATTATCGCCTTCATTTGGTTTTTTGGGCGTACTCTCGTCTTTTTCCGATAGAGATATTGAATACACTGAGCTATGGTCAGAGAATCTGTCCCTATTCCGTCTATTGAAGATACCAGTGCGGGTCAAAGATGAGACCGTCGCTATAGATATGTTGTCTCTGTCAGCTTGCGGTACAACCTTCCATATTAATAGTGCGATGCCGCCAAACGCAGCCACCACCAAAAACATGACCAAGGTGACCTCACCGAACACGCCTGGAATAATAAATTAGATTAAGGAGGACGGTAATAAATCATAACCGTATCGAAGAAGGAACCGTTTGAAACTTACTTTGTTGTGAAGCCTCCTTTCTTGCTTCGAGTCTGGCGGGCTGCAACTCGTTGTAGTCCATATCCTGATTCTCGTATGGCTCGACGGAACCACTGGAAGGTTTATTCTGATGCAGCACATCTCCAGGATTTGATTTTGGCAGGTTGATGCCGGCTCTGACCGTCAGGGTCTCTGGTTTGTACGTACAGAGGACCAAAAATCTGAAAGAAACATTTGACAATTTAAAAAGTATATTTATTTACTAAAATAAAGACAATTATTTCCAAAACTATTTCTAGCGAAGTCTACCAACTTTCAATTAGAAAAGCGACCAATTGATGCTTCGGTCCGAAATCACGAGGTTTTCCAAAATATAGATAAATTATAATAAAATGAGTATTATGTCATTATATTTATTTATAGGTACGGTGCCAGCACATCAAGTTACCACAAAATGTCAAATTTTCTCAGTTGATTTTAAACTTTATCTTCAACAATTTAAGATTTAAAATCATTTGGAAAAATTTGACAGTTTTGTATACCTTGACCTGCTGGCGACTGTACGTAACGTCTCTTACCGCCGTGTGCTGTGCGTAAGTATTGGCAGATTCTCTTGCACGATGACATAAGTAGCAACTGTCGTGTCGTTCACTTCGGACCCGCACTCATCGTGGTGTATCCGTAGAATATAAGCGTCTTGTGCGCTGTTAGGGTTCCCCTGGATCGAACACCGCTCGGGACCTCCATCTGCGGCTTCAACAGCAATGCGGCCCCCGAAGAAGGGTCCCGTAGAAACTTCTACTTCGCTTGCATGGGGCAAACATTGTGTGGCACGAGCGGAAACTGGAAAATAAATTTGTTGCTATAGTCTCGTTCCAGCTGCTGTCCGATTGTGTGTTTAAAATAATTGATCTCAGAGACTAGAATAGACTGAATGTTTTCATTTAAAACTCAGAGCTCAGAGTAACTTCGAAATCCTGACAAAACCCAAAAAATTGCATACAAGAACGCTATTCCAAAGCTAAATAACATTAAAATCTCACATCCTTTCGTGGGAACGATGATAATTTTCGAACTAATGGACTGCGGGTCGGCCAAATCTCTTGCGTCACGCCGGACTGGTCGGACTTCAAACGAGTACGTGGTAGCCATCCGTAAGCCCACAATACGCGTGCTGTACATGCGCCCGCGCTTGATTGCAGATGGCTGACTTGTGGTTGTAGAGGCTTCCGTCGTACTTGTTGACGCTCTGGTTGTTTTTTCTTCTTCTAATGTATCAATCACCTTAAATAATAATAGCTACATTAAATCAACGTTTAGTTTGATAGCGTTTAGTTGAGAACTCTCACAGCAAATACTGCGTACTTACTCCTCTCGTGATGACCTAGAAGTTGTCAAAATGTTGAGCTTAACATTAAATGTATAATCTGATTCAATAAAAGAGAAAGGCTACAAACACTGGCAGGCGTTGCGATATTAACACGTAAATACAGTAATGACCGGCGGGCTTGTTCCTTGTCACAGTCACGCTGCAGTCACGCTCGACGCGCAAACCCCGAACCATTATCTCCCGTTTCTGAGTGCCAACTCATTGCGAACATACACCATTGTTGAAGGTCATAGTTTTTAACGATTACAATATACGACACACAACTGCGATTAAAATTGTGCTTTTATAGTGATGCAAGAACATGAAAAAACTACGAATGCATTACCTTTGTCCTACAGCGATATTGCCCCCATGCCTGCAGTTCACAGTAGTGAACTTGAAATGCCAACACTTTCGGTCGGTCTTCTTCGTCCGGCTTTCCATACTCCCACCGTAGTCTCACGTCTCGGAAGTCTGGCTCGCCAATCAGGTGCAGCACTTCTGTAAACCGCAAACATAAAAAAAAAAACTAGAAATTTTGTTACGATAACAAAAATATAGGGGTGTTTAACGTTACGCTCGGATGCCTTAGCAATGCAGCTATCCGGGCGTGCCATTAACCCAATGACTTGCTCACTGAGCCGTTGTCGCTTCCAATAATTATAGTATCAATGTAATGGGATCTCCCTACAAGAAGACTTTAAACCAGTGTGCGTGGATAGCGAAATATCTCCATTACGGATAGTTCAATCATATTCAAGCCTGAGGCGTGTCGCCAATTCATAATATATGGAATTGGTTCACTAGGCACCTAGTGAAAGAGTAAGTATGCTGTAGGCGACAGAGTAAATAATTTCTACTTGACGGAAACTATGCAAGTCCACTTATGGAAATAAAATAAGCAGTTTATAATAATTTGAGAGTTGCGAATAAATACTTTTAGGTATATGTATGTACCTGCCTATAACCAAAAAATTAATCATTATAAATAAATAGGCCAACTCAATTCAGAGTAGGTTGGTAGGTATCAAACATTTAAAGAAAGTTGGCAAACATCATCATCCGTATTTATCAATATTTAAGTGATAAATAATAACGTTAAAGCTCAACAGGTTATTTATTTAAGACCACTTATCATATGGAAGCACGTTAACTAATTGGTCTGCAACAAAAAAAAACTTAAAAAATGATGTAGATATTGAACACAAATATTTATTTTTAGGTTTTAATAAAGAACAAATTAATCAAAGCAGGAACAAGTTTATAGCGATAAAAAATATAGGTCCACGTTGAAGTTCACCGTCACCGTAATCTATACAGAGTATCATTGCTCTAGGTAGGTACCTACTGAGATTTATCTTGAACTAAGCTTGATTTAACAGCGGTTTACCGCAAGGTTTCTAATCGAACTAGGTACTTATAGACAAGTATTAAAGTACCTATATTCCAATCTGAAAAGGGGTTAAAGAACTCTTGATAATATGAGATACAACTTTTGTTGCAAATTTAAAACTTGTGACTTGTCGAGTTTTATTGGGAAAATCAAAACAAATATGTACCAATTTGTAGGTAAGTTAGATAATAGCTTAGGTGCTAGTTCGGATTCGAACCGTTTAATGACTTTAACTGGTAAAAACGGTAGGTACCAATCGCAGATCCTGTTGCCCAAAAAACCAATAACACTTTGCCCTAACTAGAATGTCTCGCTCAGCAGATCTCTGCGATCACTAGACCAATGTGTCTCGTATAATCTTAACTTTGTAATTGTTATATATCCCGATAATCTTTTGTGCAAGAATTAAAAATTCGTTATTCACATTCAGAGCTTTACCTCCTTCAAGAATCAGAAATATTGATGACTCATTACGTTGGGTTGGGACCTACATTTCTACGTTTAAAAAACAAAAGTGAAACAAGGTCAGCTCAGAAAGGACATGGTATAATAAAATGTTAGTTACACCTTTAGAAAGGAAATTCCTTAAAAATATTCACGTGTGCCAGATAGCGAGTCATAAAATGAAACCAAAATCGTATTTTTGCTAACTTTACGTTTTTTTGTCAAAAGCATCTTTACCCATACAAGGAAATAAGTAGGTATCGCACAACAAAGCAAAGAAAAAGGCCAGTTAACGTGTAAAACTATTGTATTAAACATAAATAAACGCGGCGCTGTCCTCGATCGAAGCAAAACCAGAAATTGTTCAGGCCTCGAAATGGAACTGTAATATTCTAATGTCGGGTGCTGTAGTAATAATGTTAATTACATTTTTACTACAGCACCCGACATTAGAAAACGGATACGGCCTCGCCTCTCAGCAAGAGGAAGCTCTCGGTAAGTCCGTACCATCAGAAGGTATTCACAACCAATAACATCTAATAGGTACCTACAGACACACTTACATATTCAGGCATGATTTTTACATGTATAGTTCTAAGACAAATTATATTATAGTTATTAAAAAAATAAATACAGCATCATCACTTGGCACTTTGTTAGAGAGAAATATCAGCCCTATATAAAGATGGATTTTAAAAACAGAATTTGAATTCTCCAAACGTGGATGTCGATCTCGATACACCACACACAACATCTATAACTAGGCATGCCTAATTTCCTATATACCTATCATATAAATGTACATGTTGTGTATGTACTTACATCATTATATAAATAATGTTATGTGGTGAACATAATAGCACAGATTTGATGGTATGACGGATGCGCAGGCATGACCCGACGACTGGACCAGAACGGCCATTGAGGCCGACAATACCTAGCCTACCATTTACCAATTTAAATAAATGTTTTTGTTTTATAATTGACAAAAGTATTCTACAGTGTACTTATTAGGGCACTTATGGTGGCCCGGGATATAACAGACTTTCTTCCTAAACAACACTTTACAGGATAAGCCCCTGTAAGAACATGTAATATCTACAAATCATGCTATTCCGTGTCCTCGGGGGAAAAAAAACAGAAAGAAAGGGATAGCCATTGTAACAATGTCCATATCCTAGTTAAATAGTATCTATGAAGTTCAAACTTGGAAGTGTAAGAACCTAACTTAAATAGATATATTACGTAGTTATTTAGCCAATATTAAAAAAAAAGGACTGCATGAGCAATATTTCTGCGTGTAATCAAAACAAAACATTTATGATCTAACGTAATCAATAAGTGACAGGTAATAAGAAACGAAAGTAAAAATGCTAAGGTAATTAATAGCGAAACGTCTCGTCTCTGCTTTCTTCCGAAAGCGTTGGCAATCATCTCTCCACGTTTTTTGCAATGCCTCTTCAATGCATAATACTTTGTAGTTCTTTCTGATGCTTACTGTACCCACACATAAACAAAGCCTCTTTATATAGGAAATGCGTGAGGGAACCTCTTAATTATGTAAGGTGTTTATGTAATGTCTTCAACGACATATTTTACAATATCACAATGTGTGTGTGTTAAGGAATCTGCATTTATTTATTTGTACTTGATATGTATGAGAACATATTATGACTTTTATAACAGTGTACATAGTTTTCAACTGATTTTGTATGTTGATGAATTCGTAACAGTGAGTCGTCATTGTGACGAGCGACTGGCGCGAAACGGCACCATCCAAACAATAACGCATTTCACGCGTGATGCTCTTCCTGCCAAGCTTTATGGGGCCATCTGATTTCATGGTGTCAATGCGTCGCCTATGAGCTACCGTTCGGAACAAATGCAAACTGTGCAAAATAATGTTCATACTATCTTTTTTCGCACACTTGATGCACTGGGGCCGCAATTGCAAAATTTGAGATTAATATGAATATCAGTACAACCTCACTAATTGTTGTTTTCCAAATAATTGCTTATTGAAGAAATTAGGTGTAATTATAGCACATTCGATGTAGGTAAACATTTATATAAGTATTTCCATACTGATTTCTCTACTTTATTAAGATTTGAAAAGTCCACAATTGTCCATACGTTTGAGACAAATGGTGAAGCATACACGTATGTTAGACTACTTAGACTTCATAACTGTCCCTCGTAAATCGTCGTCGTAACCATCATCGTGTCGAATCTCATAGGGTCATGAGTTTCGCGAACCTGACAGATGCTGCTCTACATAACATAACGGAGTTTACGAAATGTCCCTTCTTAATTCAATTCATAAGTAGTAGACATTACGTCTGCCATGCATACAAAAGCAATAAAATACGCCATGGTCAATGATATGCATCGCTGCGCACACGCACAAGAATTCCGAGATCCGATTGTTTTTGGTTCGCGATTCAACGACAAGAATAACGACTATTCAACGTAAAATTGAACTTGAATCTAAATATATATAACTCAAAGGTTACTGACTGACTGACATAGTGATCTATCAACGCACAGCCCAAACCACTGGACGGATCGGGTTGAAATTTGGCATGCAGGTAGATGTTATAACGTAGGCATCCGCTAAAAAAGGATTTTGATTAATTCTACCCCCAAGGGGATAAAATAGGGGATGAAAGTTTGTATGAGAAAACACGCGGGCGAAGCCGTGGGCGGAAAGCTAGTTTAGATATATACATAATGGTAGAAATCAAGTAATTTAGTGCCACCATAAACATTCCGGCCGCTCCTGGGCGTTATTAAAGTAGCCTGTAAATATGCCAGCAATCTAAAGGATCTTAAACATTACTCTGTTGCGTTTTATCAAGTGCCTACATAAGTTTATAATTTGCTTCTTTTAGAAAATTCGTTATACTACAGAGCAAGAAATTACTTAATAACATTAAAACTTGAACATTAGTTTCTTGTTATAAGAACTATGGCATGTCTGATGGACCCTTCAAACTCGGAGAAACGATTTAAACCTATATTCCATTGTCGGGCGTGCGTGTATAATCACCGTTTTTACCGAATTCAATTAAAGGTGACCCACTGGCGAAGACGCGCGAACAGAACAAAACAGACTGCTTGGTACTTACTTGTTGAAAACAGACAACAAGTTCAAAACTTTGTCACAAATATGTCCAGCTACAGACGGAATTGAGGGCACATGAAATGGACGCACGCGAGCAAAAATTAATTTTGAACGCCAATTACCTACCTATCTACCTAATTCTAACTATATTACCTATGAAGTTTTTTACAATTTGAATTCATATCAATTTATGTTTAACCGCTCAATTTGTCCTTTTTTTTGTATCCAGTGCTTACGCTACTTAAATTTAATACCAAAAAATTGAGGTGACGACATCTTTACTATGTTCACTATTTAGAAATTTGGTCAGACGTAAGTAGCGTGACGTAGTGCATTTAATTTCTTTTTTATTTCAACCGTCTAATTACTTGTTTACTCGAAGTAAGCTTTTGTAATTAGTTAATTGTGCCTGCAGTAAACGAAAAAATAGTTGCCATCGCCGGAGCCAGCGCTGTCAACTGATGAAATGCTTACAAGAGTTACAAGTTGTATTATGTTTTTTTATTCTTTGAACATTATCAAGGCTGGCAAGGGGTCAGCACTTCACAGCTGGCATTTGAGCAACTATGTCCGTTATATTTGCACAATTACTGAATGCGACTATGCGACTGCTGAGATTGGTGCCCTATGTTGAACCCTGCGTAACGTACCGATATTCCACTTGCTCGTTTAGTTGGCCATGTTTGAGGTCATGTGTTACCTTATAAAGACGGGATTATTTGAATTAAGGGTAAAGGCATCCTAATAGGTTTGGAGTACAGTTTGGGTATCATCAGGTTCATTAGTGTTTCTTTAAGAAGTCTAAGGGGTGTGTGGCATTAGTGTCAGGAGTCCACAGCAACAGTCACACATCGCTTATTTGATGCGCAGGACCAAACATTAACAGCTCCTTTCCTCACAAGAAATGTTTAAATGCTGGAAGTAAGTAGTCCATGGCTCCAAAAAGTTTTAGAAACTCTGCTTAGCTCTATACCTAGTAAAGACATACAGAGGATACCCAAGCGTATTATAATGCCTTTTAAGTACATATACCATTTCTCATCTAAAATTAGCAGGCTCATTTAGGCCGCTATGTAGGCTTGTGCCTTAATACAATGTATATCATTCTATTGAGGGCAGTCACAATTTTTTTTCAATTATACCGTTAAATAGGTACTTAGGTACCTTTTTTGAAGAAACTAGTTTCACGGTTCCAAAAAGAGGGTCTTATGAAGCAGAACCAGCAATTATCATTAGTTATCAAAAAGGTACAGGTAGTGGTCTAATATCAAGAGTTAGCATGACTGTAAACGTAATTTCAAAATAACGTGGACACAGTCACACTTGGCATCAGATAATTTAGTTAAAACAACGATGAAACGTTTGCGAGATAGATCGACTAAATCTGCTTAGAAATATTTTTAGTCATCTTTGTGCCTGTCTACATACTTATACACATAATGCATTGCTGACCTGGGGCAGCGCAGCCACTTATCATTTCAATGGTTAATAAAGAGAAAATAATAAAAGAACGCTGCCTACGCACGGAATTTGTCGCAGAATATCAAGTTCTAAGCGTGAATTACCTTACTTTATCATCTTTAAAGCTTCTCTTGGATATTATAAAGAAATTCTAAGTATGTATAGCCATACTCGTTAAAGAGCTTTAAATATCTCGGCTCCTCCGCATTTGATAAGATAACAAAAAAATAAGTCGACGAATTGTCGTTCATGGAGGAAAAGAAAATATTACCACGAACAAGTTCCTCGACTGTGCCTACAAAACAATTCACTGAAGCTTTTCTAAAAATAATTATGATTGCTTTGTAAGTTTTTCAAATATTTTAATAATGTTCTAATGTAAGTTGTTCCCCAAGCCACTCCTAAACTTTAAAAATCTCTCTTTTTTAACCCTCGACGCCAAAACGACGGGGTATTATAAGTTTGACGTGTGTGTGTGTTTGTCTGTCTGGGGCATCGTAGCTCCAGAACGGATTATGTAAAAGTTAATTAGTCGGGAGTGTTCTTAGCAATGTTTGATGAAAATAGGTTGAAATATAATGCAATTTTCGGGGGTTTTTGAAAATTTTAATAGTGTGACGTCTTTCGCATTAGATAATCACAGCCTGTAATATCTCTGAATCTTTCTGATTAGCAATTAAACAAAAAAATACTATTTAACTCTTAGTAAATAAAACAGTTCAACAGACCAGTTTTCTAAAAGCCAGCTATCATGATGACTTGTTAGTGTTCTAAACAACCTATTTAAATATTAACTGTACCTCTGCTGATTTACGGATAACAGACTAGATACAAAACCAAATATCCCGACTAAACGTATTATAATCTAATAGAAAACATATAACAAGACTTCCGTCGGGTGCACATTACAGGTATCTAGGTACGAGTACATACCTATGTATATAATATATTGCAAGAACCATGTAGCTCTGTACATAGGCAGGTAAGTTATGTGCGGGCGCCATCGTAAAATAACCACGGGTAACGGCTATTGCAATCGCCAATAAAATGAATAATCGCTAATGGTTGTGCAACTGGATGAGGTAAGGTGGTTACCTACCGTTCCCAAGAACTTTTATGAGATCTACTGAAGGAGCTTAAATCACTGTGGTATTGAAACCACAATATAGTAACGGACATCTTGTCAAGCCCGTACCAAACAATGAAGAGTTTTTATAGGTGGAATAAATATCTAATTAGTAAGATCTAATTGTTGATTCACAGCCTATAAAAGGCAATTTAATTGAGTAGGGTACGTAATAAAAAGTGGCAAACTATAATAAGGCCGAAGAGCCGTTAGCGATTACAAATGGGTATTCCCAACGATGACGAGGAAGAACCTAAATTACTTAATGCGGTTGATAAATGTGGGTGGTGATTTTCTGTTTAGGCTGAAACGAGTATCCGCAGAAGGCTCGGTCGGCGACCCACGAGCTCGAGCGGTCAGGACTTACATAGGCTACTTTGCTGCACGCTGCACCCACCAGATTTATGTTTTAAAAGTACATCCGTTTGCAACGGTATATGTACCTAGTAAACCTACTATAATTAGTACACGCACCTTGAACATCTCTATATTCTACATCATCTATGAAATTATTTATCGACTGCCCCACCACAGCACGAACCTCTGAGACATACAAAAATGGTTAGACCGATGATATATTTGCGTAGTCTTAAAGCTGTAAAACGGATGTCGGATAAATAAAAATAACTGCCAATCCTAATTTCCGTTTTATTAAAAAACTACTATCTCCGAACTCGTTGCTCTACTATTTGCGAAGGACCCCCACGAAACGAAAACAAGCAAATAACCACAAATAAAAAGCGCTAGACTTGAAAGTGCTATTTTCTATTTTATCGTGGCTTCTCAGAAAAGGCCCGCGGGCTATGGCGATCGTTCACTTTGGTTGGGAACTTTATCCACCGTTCAGCACATTATGTAGATGTACTCACCGCCTGCCCATTCTGTGTCCACTAATGACAGCTCAAATAATTAATAGTCTATAATTATTTATTATTAGCATCATTGTTGCATTTCTTACCATATCGTTGATCGTCAATTATATTTGATTAAAAAATGCATCCTCAGAATTTAAAAATGGGTAGGTAGGTAATGCACACTATGGGAATGGGGAAGAATGTGCACATCCACAGATATAGGTACATGGATATTTCTATTGGAACATCGCAGCAATTAGTAATTCATAAATCGCGTTTGGGCTTTTAAAACCATTTCTTAGTGTGTATAATTATGTATTCTTCAATCCGTTGCTTAATTTTTTTTTGTTTTTAAATAAACGCTTGATAAATTCAAACCTTTTGTTTGACAAAGTATACCTTATCTTTAGCTGGTACCCTATTTGCTTGGCATTTAACCATCTACAACAAAGATAAGTATCCATATTCAATTTCAGTATATAAATTACTTAATAATCTGATAATATTTAGGCATACTTACTTTTATATCAGTAGTAACAATTATTATAAAAACGTGTGCCTAGGGCATTGGCTTCAAGGAAACAGACAGTGTCGCGCACGATTTGGTAAAATTGAATAACTGGAAAAGCCTTTGTGCAGGTACCTACAGCGCGAGTCGAAATTATAGTCCTCCAATAAAAATTTTGCAAAAATTCTCAGACAGGTTTTACATTTTATCTACTACTTACTTACTATAATGAATGATACTTACTTGGATTTCAACAAAATTGACATGTAGCTTACCTGAGATATAGCTATATATGTATGTACCTATATTCAGCATTCAATGACATTGCACTTTATATGAAGAACGAAACTGGCACTTGTAATTTCAATGTCTTACGACAACTGTTATCGATAGATCTAAAATGAAATTATCAGCTAATTAACATGACGTGCAGTCGTTAAAGACGTTGAGTGAAAGCAGTTTCACACTTGGCCCATTTAGCGGGTCACCGTCACAAAACAAGAGCAAAAAGATCATGTGTTTCTGCATGACATGCCTCTTGTTAAGACCATAGAGATCGTAAGACCTAATTTAATGGAGAATTACTTATTGCTTAACCTATCAAGTGTGGTGGAAAGATTATTAGAGCGGCTTCACATCGGGTCGGGGTTGACACCGCAACTCCGCGAGTCACACGCTACCGTTATCGCATGCTAATGCCGACCGCGAAATGTTCCGACGATGTAATGACATGCACACTATGGAATCGCGCCTGTTCAAGTGTTCACCCAATACGGTCACGTGTAGCGTTACCATGCCATGACGACACGCCGAAATTGATTGACCGTTAAAATGGCTATAGCAAAATTTTAGATGAGCAACTTCGGCATTTCCGCGTTTGAATATGATATGGATCTAATATTTTGAGGCTAAGTTATATCGACTATCTTACCGGTAAACTTATATACTAGACCACGAAATAATAATCATTAATAAAAAGTTTATTTCCCCCATAATTTGAAAGCTTATCTACTTGCTTAGGTGTTTACGTCTACTTGTTGATAAGTGTGGACTTATGAGTACCTAATGCTTCCAATCAAAAACTTTCAGGAACATCTTTTAAACAAATCAGGACCTGATCGCCAACAATTAGCGGCTTATTAACAACTAACAAATGTATTGCATAAGTACTCTTTATCAGAAAGGAGAGAAGCAACACTATTTACTATCAAAGCTTGTTGGTTCATCGTTTTTGCTATAGTTCTCACTGGACATGGGTAATCCATCATAATGCAGGTAAGAGAGCAGCGAGCATTAGTTGAACTCGACCGCGAATGGCCTGCCGGCGGCAAATGACTCTTTATCGCAAAGCAGTGTTGCTTATCTTACGAAGTTATTTACTGCATGAGTCGTGAGTAAGTATCTCGTGTCCTAAACGAGGTAGCTACACTGCGTAACCGTTCCATATCGTACCTGCTTAGCAATGGAAAATAAAAGAATTCAATTCGCTACGAGTCATCTGTCATTGTCCACGACCCAGATACAATTGCTCGGAGATTTTTGTAAACTATCAAACGAATCGGTCCATGTCATGTAAACAATGGAAATAATGTAGATTGCCGATTACAGGGGCATAATCAGAAATAGATGGGTACTACAATATTGTGCTGGTACCAATTGTTCTGTTGTGCAGTTAATTTGTGCGAGGCAATCTTGGAGATGGTGAGATAAGCTGTTCAGATGCGCCAAATCCCGCTGCGGCTTCGATCTGTGACATAGATAACGTTAGATGAACGTTTCCTACCAAGTTTGAATATGTCTCAGCATACTTAGACACGGTTATATGGTAATTATGTAGGATGTAACATGGCCCTTACACCGTTACGGTAAAGCCTTATAGGTAGTATATAATAATTGTGGAGTCTAGTTAACTTCACAAAGAATATCGACGGAAGGTTATCACACGTTCATCTCCGCCGCTGACGTGAATTACATGAGTGCCGTTAAGGTTATGGCTGCAATAATGTGGGAAAAGTGTGAAACATCGATAGTTTGCGGTAAGTGAACACATGAACAGCGTTGTAGCTGTATCAGACCAATGTTGCGTAAACTTAAGCATGCGACAGACACTGTAGTATAATAGACTCTTAACTCGTCACGCAGTTGCGCCCTCATATAGCAATACTTTTTTATTAGCGTATAGCGGAGATGTGAATGAATAGCACATGGATACTATAAGGTCCTTAATACATAAACACTATCTCAATATCACAGAACTTATATATACAGGCGTGATGGTATGTTATGTGTTATGTTATGAACATTATTCATCTAGGTATGTATACCGTGGATATTCATTCCTTGCGGACTAGATATTTGCGGTTTATCTCGATAGATTGAGAAATAGTAACACCAAATAATAGAAAATCTGACATGTTTTTTGCGTGTTGAGAATATTTACAAGATGTGCGCGTGCGCAACCCTGGAAAACTTTTAACATTACTAAACCAACCTTATTCTATGTATTTTTTTATTTTATTTATTCAGTCAACCAACAATTGTTATCACTAATACATACATAATTGTAACATAAAACTATCGAGTAAAAATTAATTAAAGGTTAACACCATATGTTAAAATTATTAAGTCCAGAATTAAAACAAAAATACATACATACATTTAGTATATCATGTATTACAATCAGTATTCATATCAAAATGTAAATACGTAGAGTTATTTTGTTGTTTGATTATAAATTCTGCATATCCTTATGGAGAAAGGCGTGAGTCTATTTACATATGTAGGTATCATTAAATGATCCCCCAACTTGTTAGAATAGCTCTACATCTTGTTCTCTTTCCTAGAGCCACGAACAAGTCAGTCAGCGTTCAAAAACATACATAATATCCTGATAAAAAAACGCACGGTCTAAAAATTATCTTAATAAACATAAAGATTTTCAAAACCGTCTGTTCTTTATAGAGTGTCCATGAAAACGGGACACCGATCTACAGGAGATTTGTTGTGTTCTGCGCAGTCGCTTGCAATGCATCCGAAAGCCACCGCGCACCGTGCGATTCAACAACTAATGGGTTATATTTTTTATTTGTATCCACTAAACTCAAAATTATTTACGGAGACCGTAGCAATGTTAACTAGAGGTGAATAAAAAAAAAAGTGACTTGACTTCCATTTAAAAGTAGTCAGTAACCGACAATATATTGCCAAAAATTATTGACGGTAGCCTAATGGTTAGGGCGTCGGACTTGCGATCCTGTGGTTGCCGGTTCGAAACTCACCCATTGCACTACCGACGTGAACCCACTACTGGTAATACAAGCATTTAGCTTAGTACGAGGGGTTAAAAATACCAGTAATGTGTAACCCACATTGCTAGTAAGCTCTAGTAAAAAAATGTATATTAGGTCGTATCTACCTATTACTTAAGTTTTTCAGTATTTAGGTAATTGCGTGCGAAAAATCAAATTAGGAACCATAATGAAGTACTAGCTGGCCCGAAAGACGTCCTAATAATATTCAATTCGAACGGGACTAATTACTAAAAAAGCGTGCGTTTTGTAATATTTTCCGAATTTCTTCGCAATTTTCTTAATTTTTCTTTCCGTAAGAACCTTTTACAAATATTATTAGAAATTATAGATAACTTAAAAAAATTTAAATCGTTAAAGTCTTTGTCAAGTTATGGCATGACAAAGGGAAATGGGGATTCATTTTTATACAACGTAAGTTTTTGTTTACCGGAAAGCCGAAAGTAGATTGTTCAGGATCAGTAACAGAATCGATTGCAATGGTTTTTAGCCTGTTATATTTTTGTCCCAAAATATATGTTAAAATTTATTTAAGTTGAAAATCCATTTCTATTGTACGAAAATCGGCGCAATACCGAACGGGGAGGTCAATCACTCGCCTGCGCCGCCCAGCACCCTTAGCTACTTCGTAACCACCGAAAATTAGGTACATTATAAGAAGAAGGTAAATTAGGGCAAACTTTTCAGCTCGTCACGTGAGTTTTCATATTACTTTTTTTTTTTTTTTTTCTTACTTTTTATATCAATCTAAAGTTGGGGTGTTTCGGCTTGAGGGTAAACAAAAATTGACGTTGTATTGTACATTACAGTGTACCTACCTGGAATAGGTACCTAGGTACGTAGGGAAAAATTAGATCCTGTATATCTACTAGATATAACCCAAAATACAGGACCTATAAAATTAGTTTGACTACAGCAAATGCTTCATAAAATTTCTACTGTGACATTACATGCTAGTAGAGTATTTTTATTGCTCACATTTTAACAACTACCTATTTCTATTCAAATTTTCTAAATGGAGTGTGATGAAATGAGAATGCAAATTTAAAGTAGGTAGGTAGGTTGTGCCTGAGCTAGACACGCAAGCTAAAATTTTTCGACAATTTACCTACCTATTCTATAACGTTGATTCAGTAATGGTCACTCGTACCGGCGAGCACACCGGTGTTAAATATTTAAAAAATATATAGATAGTGTAGCAATCAATTGAATAAGGAGTTACCTACAAATGTATTGTATCTCTTTTCTGGTACTACTTAATATTAAATTGTTTTGTAAGCGTAGATACCTATTAGTTTTTAGGGTTCCGTAGCCAAATGGCAAAAACGGAATCCTTATAGATTCGTCATGTCTGTCTGTCTGTCTGTCTGATCGTGCACACACTGCACAGCCTTTTTTTCGAAACTATAAGAACTATGCTGTTGAAACTTGGTAAGTAGGTGTATTCTGTGAACCGCATTAAGATTTTCACACAAAAATAGAAAAAAAAAACAATAAGTTTTGGGGGTTCCCCATACTTGGAACTGAAACAAATTTTTTTTTCATCAGATCCATACGTGTGGGGTATCTATGGATAGGTCTTCAAAAATGATATTGAGGTTTACCATCACGCCTGTATTCCCCGAAGGGTTAGGCAGAGGTGTACTTAATGTACACCCACAGTTCGCCGGTATGTTTGGGTCCCATGTAATAGGGGGCGAGCCTATTGCCATTCACCGGGCACAAATCCAGACTCCGAGCTGCTACTGAGAATTTCATAGAAAAACTCAATAACACTTTGCTCGACCTGGGGATCGAACCCAAGACCTCTAGCGTAGCAGTCGCGATTGGGACCACTAGACCAACGAGGCAGTCAATATTGATATTGAGGTTTCTAAAATAATTTTTCTCTAAACTGAATAGTTTGCGCAAGAAACAGTTCCAAAGTGGTAAAACGTGTGTCCCCCCCCCCCCCCTGTAACTTCTAAAATAAGAGAACGATAAAACTAAAAAAAATATATGATGTACATTACCATGTAAACTTCCACCGAAAATTGGTTTGAACGAGATCTAGTAAATAGTTTTTTTTATACGTCATAAACTGAATATTTTGCGCGAGAGACACTTCCAAAGTGGTAAAATGTGTGTCCCCCCCTGTAACTTCTAAAATAAGAGGACGATAAAACTAAAAAAAATATATGATGTTGATTACCACGTAAACTTCCAACGAAAATTGGTTTGGACGAGATCTAGTAAATATTTTTTTTTTAATACGGCATTTTTCAATACTCCCTCACGGAGGGTTCCGTACCATTACGATAAATCGTAATGGTACGGAACCCTCCGTGAGCGAGTCCGACTCGCACTTGGCCGGTTTTTTTTATAGAAATGAGCAATTAGGAGCTGGGCTAGTTTTTATTTACTTAACATAATTTAAAACTACGCTTTCGGACTTTGTTTAAGAATTAACATTTGTAAACAGTTAAATAGAAATAAGATGTTAGTACCTACTTACTCAGTTTAAGTTTAACTGTGTGTGTGATAGTGTGTTAGTGTGATTTTTATTTTTAACGGAAATGAAAAGAAAGTTTATTTTGTAATAATTTTGCTAAGAGGTTCTACTACTGACATACCAATCATAGATATAAGTAGGTAGGAATCTACCTAAGTTTCTGCAAAAACGTATAATTGATTGCATTCGCTAGAGCATATGAGAGTGAGTAGGTAGGTAGGTACCTACCTTCTTAAGTGAAGACTACATAATATGTGCATTTATACAGCGAGCGCGGAAAGGACATCGACGCACAATTACTATGAATTTAAATTCCTCCCCTCCCCCACTTTAAATTTTTTCGATGATTATTTTAAAATCTGCTGTCCCATACATTTTGACTGCGTAGGTATTGCACTTTTGTAGGAAAAAGCAGTTTTTTTTAAAAACCGACAAAAATATCCAAAGAAAGGGGGTCCAGAATCATGTATGGTATGAATAGAATAGAACTGAATTCATGGTAAGCGGTTGTGCGTCGATGTCCCTTCCACCCTGTATATAATTTGTTTTTGATACAGTTTCAGGACTCAACATAAGGGGTTAACCAACGTTAGGTTCCTACTTCACAAATCACAACGCAATTTCAAACTTCTCCCGTGGACTACTACAAATTAAACAAAAAATTAAAAAAAAGTGAAAGACAGACTTACAGTGTAAATAAAGATATATATCTAAAAATATTTAAGTAATCTGCACTGATTATCTAATACAGTTATTTATAAAAAATAAATATCTCACCTTCATTTGCATCAATTTCAGCAATTGGAGACACGAAAGAAATTCGAAAAAGAATTCCAAAGAAAAGTAAATATGAATGGCAAACCATCATGCCCTGATTAAATTTTGTGTACTTCTATAGCTACACATTAATTATTTATTATTATTTATGAAGACCGGTATGAAAAGTTCGCGTTTACGTCAATGCTTTCGCCGTTGCGTAGGCGCCGGCGCTATTAACTAGCATGCGCTTGCGCTACAGTGGCCACTGAGCGACTAACCAATGATACAGTCGAGACAAGCTACGCTTTTGGATGTGCACAGTTACTCGCGACCTCCGTGCTTGAAAGGATTTGAAGTTCAAAACAACGTAGATATAGGATGTTCAACTGAAAAAAAAAACGTCATGTTTAGGTGTTGGTTAGTCAAGAGGAGTTATTGAGGCCTACACAAATTTGTCCTCAATATGCATCGAGAAAAACCTTATTACACTTAGTTCGACTTAGGAATAGAACCCAGAACTAGACGCTTAGAGAATCTTATCTACTAGATCTTTGGACGCGTGACGCATCGGTTTCAGTCAATATCCTATTTTTGCGTCAGCGGACTTCAGCAACCTAGTGCGTTGCTCCGCCGTTGCTTAGCCCCAGATTATTTTTTTGTTATGTATGTACCTACATAATACACCAATCGGTAATTTTATAGATTAACTGTTGCAATGTTCACGTGTTACAATAGATATGTTATGTATGTGATACATAACATAAATGCGTTTAGTCACGATAAATTAACTATTATGTAGATTAGATTACAATATTTGGAACTTTGAATATGTAGAATATTTTTCTGGTACTTAATAAAAGATTATTATACCCTATGCTTATTACCTAGCCCGCTTCCGTAACGTTACAAAAATAAAAAACCGGCCAAGTCCGAGTCGGACTCGCGCACGGAGGGTTCCGTATCATTACGATTTATGACGTATTAAAACCATTTACTAGATCTCGTCCAAACAAATTTTCGGTGGGAGTTTCATGGTAATCTACATCATATATTTTTTTTAGTTTTATCGTCCTCTTATTTTAGAAGTTACAGGGGGGGGACCCATTTTACCACTTTGGAAGTGTCTCTCGCGAAAACTGTTGTTTAGAAAAAAATATATATTAGAAACCTCAATATCATTTTTGAAGACCTATCCATAGATACCCCACACGTATGGGTTTGATGAAAAAAAAAATTTTGAGTTTCAGTTCCAAGTATGGGGAACCCCCACAATTTATTGTTTTTTTTCTATTTTTGTGTGAAAATCTTAATGCGGTTCATAGAATACATCTGCTTACCAAGTTTCAACAGCATAGTTCTTATAGTTTCGAAAAAAAAAGCTGTGACACGATCGGACAGACAGACAGACAGACAGACGGACATGACGAATCTATAAGGGTTCCGTTTTTTGCCATTTGGCTACGGAACCCTAAAAATGCGAGCTGCATTTCCAAACAAAATGTAGACTCAAGACGCCGATTATCTCGCGCATGCGTAGAGGACATTCAATATCATTCCTCAGTAGAATCGAAAGCAACGAAAGGTTCGTAAACAAAAAATGGTGAAAATCGTGAATTAAGTGCTCAAAAATTAATTTATAAAACATGGGTAATCAATTCAAAAACGTAGCGGTGATAGCCTGCCTGAAAACATTCCTTTTTGTTTTCAACGTTGTGTTTTGGGTATGTTTACTGTTAAATTCCTAACAAATTTGCTATTACATATCTAGACCTGATTATATCAATTACTTTGTCTTTATACTATTTCGGACAGGAAATACTTTTTTTTATCGTAAAATGCTTTTTCTCAATGCAAAATTTCAATATTAATGACGATTGTAAACGTGTTATTTTGCGTCCAGCTGTTACTTAGGTAGGCACTCCACTTACCAGATTTTCATATTATTTAGGTTTCCTAACAAGCTGTAAATGATTTATACTCGTAAGGTCGTCCATTCATAGTAAATATTTATCTGCATTGCATGTTTGGAACCTAATGGAAAAGAAACACTTGTAGAAATAATCATACAGTGCTAACAACTTTCAAGATATACCGTCACGACTGTATTCCCCGAAGGGTTAGGCAGTTAGTTTAGTTTAGTTTAGTTCGCTGATTCATCGTTTAGATCCGTAATAGGGGGCGAGCCTATTCTACCTGCCTACCTATTAACTTATGAGAATTTCATAGAAAAACCTAATGACACTGCTCGACGTTGAAATCAAACCTACGAGTTCTAGTGTAGCAGTAGTACCTTAGGAACACTTAACTCATGAGGCAGTTTACTTCTAGATTCTCTATGCTATTACATAAATTAGATAAATAGAATTAGAATAAAAAACGATTAAAAAACAAATTTAAAAAGTGCAAGTCAAATCCAAAGTGGAATCGAAACGTGTGTAAAATATTTAAGCGGATGAGTATTGTTTACTAAAATATTTATCTCACAGTTGACAGGTCTATTGCTCCTGGTGGTCGGACTATGGGCGGAGTTAGACCTGCACAAATACATGGAGCTATCGCTAGAGTTCTCGGGGACTGCGCCTCACGTGATGATCGGTATCGCCTGCCTCATCGTACTCGTTAGCTCAATCGCCTTCTCCTGCATCATCAAGGGCCAACCGGTTCTGCTGTACATAGTAAGTCTTATGTGTTTTGTAGGTATTAGGTACCGCTAACAAAAACAAACACCATACGACATTTTAGCCAGTTTCTCAGAATTTATGTCACAATTTAACGCAATTTATCCCCGAATTATGAAAAAGGTAGATAAATATTAAGTAGACATTAAAAGTAGGTAGTGCAAAGATCATGACACATCACACACACACACACTTGGTAGGTAGGTACTATTATCAAACTATACTTTTATCTTCAAATTGTTTCAGTACGGTGGATTTTTAGCGTGTATCTTCATGATGGACGCAGGCGTGGGCGCGTCAGTGGCATGCTACCGAGACACCTTCGCCAAGAGCCTGCACGATGGCCTCACACAAACTATCACAAACGAATATCCTCACAAATCAAACTTCGACTTTGCACAAAAGAATGTAAGTATATTTTAGATCAAACATAGGCACCTATTGTCTTTTTTGGGGCTAGTGGCTAAGTAACAAATAGTTATGGTGTTTCGATTAGCAAGGTTAAGCTACGTTAGGCATAGTCTGTCGGTGGATGAGTGGACCCCTTCGTGTATCGTAAAGCCATCAATATAGCACGTACACTGTAC
The DNA here is from genome assembly GCA_958496365.1 of Subacronicta megacephala. Lineage (NCBI taxonomy): Eukaryota > Metazoa > Arthropoda > Insecta > Lepidoptera > Noctuidae > Subacronicta > Subacronicta megacephala. The sequence goes on along the minus strand of OY292515.1, from coordinate 5,705,015 downwards.
GTACGTATCGAGACTTATGACAATAAATCTGAAGCCCAAAAAAACTAACATACGGTTAGGTACTTGATCCCAATTGCCCATTTTTTGGGCAATACCGATCTATTGCCCGAAAATTGGGCTGCAGTCTGGCAGTCGGTTCATGTAAAATACTGATATTCAGCCACATCTGGTTTTTCTGGTTAGACTGGAAGCCCACCTACGATCGACAGGCGTAGTTGGAAAAAGAATAGGAGGATGATGTTATTAAAATATATTAAGATATAGACAATACACAGCTCTATCTAGTCTAATATTTTTGCCAACAGTAATTTTAATTTATTTTCTCGATAAGAATCAAATAGGTTGTCGGTTCACAGTTGAAACAAATTGAGTATTGTAGAAAGTAATACTATTTAAGTATTAGTTCGGAATTTCGGATCTGACGAAGCGAAGGACCTACACTGTAATTTAGTGGCTTATCTATCTTCAACTTCGTTGACTCTCGTCATCACTGGGTAATTAGCAATTCCGCGTGTGTTAACAGTTGCAATGCTGTGGCGTATCTAACTACACAGACTGGATGAGGCTGTCAACACAAAAGGTGATCCCTATCTCGTGCTGCATCGACCCGAACAACTGTGTCACGGCTAATTACAGCGATGTCTTCCAACGAGTAAGATTCCTATTATAACATTCCTAACTTGATAAGTACTATCTAACGGTGGATTCGATTTAAGGAAGATATGAAAGCTTAACATTTCTGCAGAACTAAAACTAACAACCTACATGAATGTAATACATACAGGTACGTTATAACATTCAGGGTGATCAAGTGATGTAGTCACTTTAAAATTTATATAAAAAAAAGGTAATTTTAGCTTTGATGTATGCAGTGAACTTGACTTAAGGTTTAATTCCACCAAAGCAGCGCTCGTAAAAACACTATTGGGGATTCAATCATTGTTCGATAGACATAATGTTACCTGTAAACACGTATCTAGTACCTACTTATGGAGAAACGCAAGAAAACGCTGTTTTCTACACCTAATGTGTTGTTTATATTTTGTGTGTCAGGGCTGTTACGAGGTGATCTTGGATTACTTGGAAAACAACATCGACCTACTAGTGGGCATTGCCATCGGCACCGCGGTCCTCCCGCTTGTCGGCACGGTGTTGTCGTGTTTCCTAGCGAATTACATCAAGAAATCCAAATACGATGCTGTAAACTAACAACTCTGAACATCTACTGATTATGACTTCACGAATCTCAATTTTTCTATTCTCTTCTCTCGACTGATGCTATCCATATTGGACATATTTGCAATTAAATATATAAAATTATATAAATCTAATAAACTTATATTTAAATTTATGTCTACAACTTTATTATATAAAATTCTATGTATACTTTTCGAATATAAAAATTAGTGGATATATAGTCAATTTTTAAATGTTATTAAACTTGAAGCAAAGAATTCGGTGTTTTATTAGACCGAAGAAAAACCCCACATTATTATTAAGAAAATATATTTATTCTCATATATTATTTCTATCAGAATAATATACAGTCTCATAGTTGGTAAGTATGTATGTACACTTGACAAGTTTCAGGACATGTTTAGTTAAATAATATTGTAACTGCTATATAATTATGATTATTGCATGGGATTCAACATTCAAACGCTGTTTTGAATTTGTAAAAATCATTTCTGAATTGATGTCATAATATGATAATAAGGCATAGGTAGTTACTAAAAATGTTTAATGTATAAGGTACCTATAATATATAATATTTGGAGCTAAAACAAATAGAGAAAAGAGGTGTGATAATTTTAATACCTCAAAAACAAACAGTAGTTAAATACTGTTGTATGATTTGACTAGTTTTTTCTTGGTCTAGTCTAGTATGAATGGGATTAGTTCTTTTCAAAGCAATTATGTTGCAAAAGAATTAATTCTTGTTTGTAGGGTAATAGTGAAATGTGTAGTTCCTTAATTTCTGTGTAAACCTTTCAAATAAACCTTATTTAACCTTGTATAATACAGAAGCACTTGTTGTTAGTAAGAACTGTCTGTCTGTATCACAATAAAGTATTTTTATAAATATGTTGCAGTCACTAAACATATTGGTAACTACTCAACAATTGAACTAACTACAACTAACACTAGTCACTGTCAGAGCTATTTTTGTCATCCTTAGCTTCTGCAGCCTGCTCCTGCTTGTAATGCCTGTACTCTGGCTTCAACTCCCACATGTTCTTGTGGGGATTTTTCAGGTTATAATTACATACTTCTTTCAAAATCTCCTTTAGATATACAATTGGTTGTCTTGTAATCTGGAATCATAGAAAGAAATTAATACCTGAAAACATATTGTTGCAATGAATAAATAAATAAATGTGGTCCACTTTAAAAATGACTCCACATTCAATTACAATTAATAACAATCATGCAGTGAAGATGAGTTTGTGTGACTGACTTTCAGAAATCCCCTGAGTTTATTCCTTAAAGAGAAATATAAAATTATCAAATGTCAACATACATTTGCGGCTAGCAAAACAACAAACCTTTTGTAAGTCTTTTATGTTGTAATACTGATGTTTTTCAAATGCAGCAAATAGCATATTGAGGACAGCATCTTTGTCATCCCTGGCTTTCTTGCCTTCGGCCGTCTTCTTCTTCATGTAGTCAATCTATAAAGAAAAAAAAAAATTGTTTGACTTGGGGCAAGTGGCACATAACATAGAGAATTTTATAGTTGTTTTTCTTACATTATGTTTATGGTCTGAAATTGGTTTAAAGTTTTGCACTATCCTGTCTAACTGCTGCACTTGCCGCTGTGGCATTGATGCCTTCCTTATAGATTCAGACTTCAGCTTGTAGTAAGTATTATCTGCATATGGCCGACATTCTAATTTTTGTACAATTCTTCCCTCCATATAAAGTTTCTCTGTCTCAGGTATAACTGAATCAGTGTTGACTGCTGAAATACAATATGCCAGAACTTGTCAAATAAAACTGTGTAATGTCATTGGGTACTTACAGGATCAGACTGGGCCAGAAGGGCTGGCCATATAGATGGAAAGCCAGACCCCTAGTGGACCCGGCTAGGGCCTGGCTGGCAAACACAACCTTGACTACATAGCCAGTCTGATTCTCTGTACATAAGCATTTTTTTTTTGTCTTGAATTTAAGATAGAGAAGTTAAAGAGAGTTAAATACATTTATAGAAGTCCATATGTTTTGGGTTCATACATTCCCATTGCAGAAAGGTTTTAATAAAAATGGACTTATCCAATAAGATAAATATGAAATAGTTTTATGATATACATACGGGTTGCATGTGAGAAAACTCCTAACGATTGTCTTGTTACATTGGACACGTCAAGTCGATGTTCCTTCGGTATGTTTTGTTCTCCAGGTTCCTTAAGACAAAGTACAGCTTCTGACAGCGACAGTTGCACCTGTGCCCGTTGACCAGGTGCTCGTGAGATCTTTAACTTGCCTACCTCAATATTTCCTGGAGCTTTTTCCCATTTGTTAGCTATATATTTAGGAACTTTCACTAGCCACACTCCTCGTCCAGTATTAGATAAATCCAGTTCACGGTCGATCTGAGAGGCAGCAGTTGGGGTACTCATCGTTCGTAAACTAAAACTTTTTGTGTTACTTTAAAACATTTAAATCTTACCCATTCAACTCACAAGTACTTACAACTGTGCAAAACTGCAAAACGAAGAAGTAGTAGTTTGTACTATACTAAGTTTTGACAGTGACAGACAGGTTTTCTTTTTAATTAGTGGAGTTCCTGAGGCAACAGGGTTTTACATACTGATGAATTGAACTGGATCTATCTACAATACCTTACTCAAGAAAAATGCAAACTGAAGACTAGGCAGCATGGTCTCACACCTTAGCCTGTTCCGTAAGGAACAAATTAAAAAAAAACTGATGGAAGGTCTAGACCATGCTGCCTAGTCATCAGTTTGCATTTTTCTTGAGTAGGGTAGATCCAGTTCAATTCATCAGTATGTTACCATAATTTGAGGAAATCCAATAAAATTCATTAGTTTGTATGTATCCATATATAAGTAACTCCAGTTCAAGTAGACAGGTTTTTTTTCTTTATTTTATTTTAGATAGACATGTACAGCCGGCTACAATTCAAACTATACAAAATCAGTTTAGACTGTGTTAGGTGTAAATTAAAATGTTTCGCTGAATCCAAAATTTTACACCATAAGAATGATGCGTCAAGTTGGCCAATATCCAATAAACTTAACTATAATATTAAATGAAACCTTATCCGTAGGCAACATTGGGCGCTTGACGGCCTTTCTCGAGGAGTTGGGGCGGTTTGATTGAAAACCCAACATCGTCCCACCCACACGCAAAATACGCGCTTAGTCGGTTGAGTTGCGGAAAAATGCCCGCTTTACCAATACCAAAAATACCAATATATCATAAGCTTCAATTTTTGATATGGGCAGAACACTGTAAACTACCGGAGAAAAAAGATATCACCCCAGACATCATAGGACTATGGAATTAAACTTATGGAATTAAACCACTTCGATGTAAGCCGCGCAAGTTGCTAATGCGCTGGAACTTTGTTTAATACACACATGTCGTCATCGGCGAGTAGTGGTTGGCCAGCATTGCTAACTGTAGAGAATTTATTAGTATAATGTCAGAAGATTACGTCTCCAAAATGACGACCGGGCGCATTAGCAATGTGCAGGGCTTATTAAATAGTTAGGTACATGTCGTTATTTGCTCGTTGCTTACCTACGTCCTACTATCGGTATCATCAGTTAATGCGACTTTGTGCGCGTGTACATACATACCATCACGCCTGTATTCCCCGAAGGGTTAGGCAGAGGTGTACAAATGTACACCCACATTTCGCCAGTATGTTTTAACCGTGCAAAAATCCAGACTCTGAGCTTGACCCTGACTGAGAATTTCATAGAAAAACCCAATAACACTTTGCTCGACCTGGGGTTCGAACCCAAGACCTCTAGCGTAGCAGTCGCACTTAGGACCACTAGGCTAATGAGGCAGTCAGTTGTGCGCGTGTTGTTACCATAATAAATGTTTATTTAAAAAAAAGTTTTTAATTTTATGGTATCACCCTAAGGTTAATTACCCAAGTGATAAGCCGGTCAATATACACCATAGCATGAACTTTTCCATTGTAGAAATGATTCTTACTAATCAAAAGTAGGTGCATAAAATACAACTTTTTATGTTCTCGACTGTACATTTCCGGTCGATTCATAACATGAACTGTTTCGTTTCAGTATCTGTAGGCTATAAGCAATAAGCTAACAGACATTAGAACTCTATTGGCTATGCTGGCCAGGGTCCATACAAAAGTGCCCATCATTCTTTTCAACTATAACTATTTTTGAGCAAAAGTTTTAATACTCAATTTTGAATAACTTATTGTTGATGTCGCAATTTCTTCTGCTATGAGACATTTAATACACTACTACTATTAAAATTACTACTATTATTAAATCTCTTTGACCTAGAATGTGTTATTTGCGAAAAACCGAGAAGAAATTGAATTTTGCGTCAACGTCAATACGGAGTTGGCAACACTGCTTTCTGCCCTTATTTCATTGTTTGTCAAAAAATGTGTTTTAATCTGTTGTAGTTTTAGTTTAGTTTGTAGTATGGAGGGTCCACCCTCCATAGTTTGTAGTCGTAGTTCGTATAGGGTACTTCCTAGGGATGTAAAAAAATCGATTATTTAAAAATCGATTTTTATTTCTCTCAAATAAATCGATTATATAAAAATCGATTTTTAATAAGATAGTAATAGATTTTTCTAAAAAAAAACGATTTTTTGACAATTTTCTATACTATAGAGAATAAGGTACGATTTCAATAATAAATAAATAAAATTATCTTACGAGTAACCAATATGGAGAATATTTACGATATCAATATTATTTAAGAGTAACAAATACCGAGAATAGGTAAGTTAACAATATTATGTTAGAGTAACGCATACGGAATCTTAAAATGGTTGACCAATATTTGACTAAAACCCGGTAATAGGTATGGTATGCTAATAATGAGCTAGTGAATATATTCAATAGTAGTATTACCTAAATATCATTCATATATATCACCTCTATTATATACGAAAAATTTGCAAAATAATATCGAAACACACTCCCCCCCATCAAACGGACTGGGTAGCGGTATTGCATTGTTATTTTTTAATGGCCGCCAGTAGAAAAAAATCGAAAAAGGGGACGCTTAAAATAAAAAATCGATTAATAAATAATCGTTTTTTTTTCAAATAATAATCGCTCATAAAAAATCGTTTTTTATGAAATAATAATCGTTTTTTTAATAATCGATTATTTTTTAACATCCCTAGTACTTCCCTATAAATTAATATACTCTTTGAGGTACAGTCGCCAGCAGGTCAAGGTTTACAAAACTGTCAAATTTCTCCAAATGATTTTAAACCTTAAAGTGTTGATGATAAAGTTCAAAATCAACTGAGAAAAATTTACATTTTGTGGTAACTTGATGTGCTGGCCACCGTACCTACACCTACTGTTTTGTCATATTTGTTGAAACTTGAATAAATTGTCGATTGTCGTTATGATTTTTTGGGAAAAAGGTGTTTCACTATTTTAGATTCCTCCAGATACACGGTTTTTGTCCGATATGTTTTACAATCATTACTACATTTTGTAACAATATTCCTTACTTTCGTAATACAGTAATGTGAAATCATGTTTGGGTACAGTAAGGAGGCAGTTAGAGTGAAAGTCAAGGTTTGTATTGTGTTATCAATTACTTTTCGTAAATTAAAAGTGAGAAATCTGTTTGTCTTTTTAAGTCTGAATCGTTTTTCTAATATTTTGAAAAATATAGTAGGTACTGTAGATAGGTCCTTAATTTGTCAGTACCTAATCAATACCTACAGGGAATTCCACTTGAAAAAGTATGTCAAAAGAACTCACTGTATGGAACAAAATTATGAAAGTTTTTTTTAAAGTAAGACTATAGCAGTAATTTTGCTTAATTGTTATGTGTAAATGCTGTGTTCGTAGTGGGGCTGTTGTTTACGAAGTGTTTTTTTTTATAATTGTTATTTCTTTACTTTAATAGAAATGTGAGGGTAAACTGCAGCCTGAGCTGAGAAAATTTTCTGTTGACCCTCAAATAACATCTTTAGAGGTGTTACAAAGCATTCTGGTGAAGGCATTTGATATAAAATCTGATTTCACACTATCCTACCGAAGTGTTGATGATTATGGCCAAGAGATTTACTTGCCTCTTCTCTCTGATTGGGATTTGGATGCAGCTTTTCTTAAGTAAGTTTTATTTAGTAATTTCCTAATTAATCAATTTTCTTAATACATTGTAATTTACTTATATTTAAAATAATAATACCTATGCATTTATGCAATATTAACTATTCATTAATTTTTAGGGGTAGGGGTCCCCCCTAAGGCAACACTCTTAACTTTAAATAAAATTTATTTCTATTGTATTTTTTTTTCAATAGTGTAAAGATTTAGGTATTAATTTAGTTAGCATTTTAGGACTTAATATTTTGTGAATATTCACATTCAAAATTTGTTGTATATCATTTGCAGGGCACATAATATAGCTCTCACTCAGAGGTCTGAACCATGTGTGCAACTAAAAGTCGACATGAGACCTTTTGCCGAGGCATCAGAAGATTGGGAACCACCCAGTGTAAACCTCACTACTCCAATGCTCAACCAAAATTATAAAGAACCAGCTTCAGTTGCTCAACCACAGCATCAGACTGAAAAACAGGAAACACAGACAGGCTTTCAAGGAATGATCATGAACCAGGTTTGTTACTAGTGAAATGTCTACGTTTTTAGTCATCAGTGATCAGGTGAAATTGCAATGCTGCATTTGACTGGAATCCTCTGGCCATTTTATTTATTTAATTAAAGGATGGTGGCCCACCAGGGCGGGTTGTAATTGAAGTAAAATTGTTTATTTTGAGGATCGGGAAAATGTTACAACATTTATAGTTCTTCACTTCAACTTCACATTACTTTCTTAAAACTTCTATAAAGTTTAAAAAAGGAAGGAAAGAAAATCCTGCAGTTTATAGCAGCCGCAGGGTTCAGCGGTGAACTTTAAGTCTTTAAGTGGCAATCACAATAGACCGAAATCGGTCGCAGTGATACTATAGCCACAAATACCAATAAAAAAAAAAGTATTAAAAATAAGATTTGAAACTAAAATATCCTACAACTACTAACTACAAAAATAAAGGATGAGTGATAATATTTTACATCCTGCATCCTAATATCTACTGAGGATAATAATTATGATTATGATATGCATTTAACATAACATAACATAACATACCATCACGCCTGTATTCCCCGAAGGGTTAGGCAGAGGTGTACTTAATGTACACCCACAGTTCGCCGGTATGGCATGTAATAGGGGGCGAGCCTATTGCCATTCACCGGGCACAAATCCAGACTCCGAGCTGCTACTGAGAATTTCGTAGAAAAACCCAATAACACTTTGCTCGACCTGGGGATCGAACCCAAGACCTCTAGCGTAGCAGTCGCCATTGGGACCACTAGACTGACGAGGCAGTCATATGCATTTACTGCAAAAATATGAACATTATCTACTTTATGGTTGAATATTGGCTACTGCTCTTGTATACATAAGTACATCTCCAACTAATCCTTCAGGGAATACCCCTGTGGTGGTATTTTAATAATATTACTACAGCTACCATGGTAAGTATGTACCTTGTAAATTATAATCAGGGGAAAGCATTTGCTTGGCCACCAAATTAAATTTTCCATTGCTTTTTCGCAATTTGTAAGTCTATAACACATCATTGCAACATTTACATAATACATATTGTATATCTTAGATATTTTCATAGTGTTATGTCATATGGCATTTTGTTGTGGAGATATCTAGCTGACACATTCAAATTATATCTGTGCTGCCTAATAGAGCTATTGGAGCAATTTATTACCTTAGTATAATTTACAAGACACATTCGGTGGGGGATACATTTAATATAATGACGCTTGCATTGCAATAATACCCTTATGAAAATATTGCCAATGACTAGACTCAAAAAAATTGTAACTCGTTTACCTAGGTGCCAAGGTGTATGTGATATGTTGATTTTACAAGAAAGTCCCATCCCATTCAAAATCTTTATGTAAAGTTCAAGTAAAAAATATGTAAGAAAGCTGTACATTCACTGTTATTTATTATTATCACTATTATTTTAATTACTTAAAGGAGCATGGGGGATTTTGTATGTACCCCGTCCCCACCCTACAACAGTAATGAAATACGTGTCAATCTGTTCATTGGGACCTTAAAAAGCCTAAAGTATTTGTGTTAGTTGCAAAAAGTATTGGGTTTCTCGTAAACAAATGACTATTCTATACAAAAAAAAATTGGTTCTTAAATTGAAAATCATTGAGGAATAATAACAGTGTTTAAGTTCATTAATATACCTATTTACTCATACTTACAGCCAAAAATATGTCAAACGATACACTAATAGCTTAAGTTAACCTCTGATTTATACTGCGTGCCATACAAAAAAGAATACGAGATAACATACCATCACGCCTGTATTCGCCGAAGGGTAGGGCAGAGGTGTACTAATGTACAACCACACTTCGCCGGTATGTTTAGGTCCCATTTAATAGGGGGCGAGCCTATTGCCATTAACCAGGCACAAATCCAGACTCCGAGCTGCTACTGAGAATTTCATAGAAAAAAAAACAACAACAACACTTTGCTAGACCCGGGGATCGAACCCAGGACCTCTAGCGTAGCAGTCGCGCTTAGCACCACTAGACTAATGAGGCAGTCAAAAATTAATACGAATAAACAAATAATAATAATACAACGAATATGGGCTAATTACGATGATGATGATGAAACTTAAATCAGATACCATACTGGAGTACCTATAAATATCGTTATCGAGTCGGAAAACCATCGGCGTTGTTCGTTCTAGCACCATACTAGCAACAAAACCAAAAAAAATCTACCAAAGTGTAACCCAATCTAAGGTGGAAAGAAGTTGGCCGGGCCAACTAGTAGGTATACTATAAAACCTAAACCCCACGTATTTGAAGTACGTTGCCATAGTAAGAATATATCTATCCTACTAGACGCTTCCAATAAAACTTATTTCAAATCTGTTGGTTGGTGGGGACACTTTTTCCCATTGTCCTTACCTACTATAAGTAACCGTGATCGTCAAGATGAAGGGACCAAGGCTCCAATGTCTGTCACACTTATATAAAAAAATAGTACCATAAATCTACTATTTGCTACCTTTGATATAATTTTAGCTACCTCATCATTTACATAATATTTTAACAAAATGCTTGGTCCCTCCATCTTGATATCAAGATGGAGGGACCAAACTAATAGACTCCTGCCTGGAATGTTCTACCCACTTAGTGTTTTAATACCTTAATTCTACCTTAATATTATTCATTTTGGCTGCCCCAAAACATTATCGTTTTAAAGATATCCATTCAATAAGTTGGTCCCTCCAAATTGACGATTCAATTGATTAGTACAACAGGTAAATGAGCGGTTTATTTTCTATCTTCGAAGGATCAATATTTAATACCTATTTAATACCTTTCAAATCATGCTTTTTTTACGTTAAAGTTTATTTTTCCAGTTTCCTATTTATTTTAACGTTAAAAGCGCCTGGTAACTTTGTGTCAGCAAAATGTTTTGTAGCACGCACAATAATGACCTAAATCTACCATACCGTTTGACAGTTTTGACAGATAGAAAAATAGAGATGGGGTCAAAGAAATCGATTCCTACAATACCCGATTCTAAATTTATATCGATATCATTTTGTTGTATTAACTTATTGAGGTGGCATCGTACGACATCGTACTTGCTGTAAAGCAGGCCATGTCGGTTGAGAAGCATATTTTCAACGGATTTCACTGATGTCACGTCAAAGACGTAAATTAAAAGTGTGAAGGCAAATTTCGACTTGGCGGGTGTACTCAACCAGAAGACGCAGGATCGAATCCTGCCCGCGGTCATATTTGTTCTTTACTAAAACAACTTAATAATCATTTATATATAAAGTACTGTTTTAAAAACTAGCGTATGGTTGTTTACACTACAATTTTCATGAATGGTAGTTTCGTTCAGAGATTTACGCTTATTTAATTAGATTCCACCATAAAAGACGGCTGGATTGAAAACTGCTCGATATCAATAGTCATTATTCAGTTTTTTTTACCGATTATGTGTATACAAGTGAATTTGAAGAGTCGCATCACTACGTTAAAGGACCTGACTACATGACTTTGAAACGAAGTCCAGAAAAAAAGCTATCTTTAGTATACATTGGTGAATAAGCCTTGTTTGAAGGTAGGAATTTAAATTTAGCGATTAAGAATTTGTACATCTTGTGATAAAATAAAAACAGCTTCAATATTCCAAGTTTTACGGCGAAGGTTATAGGAATTGTATGAGTTACGCCTATGCAAAGTTATTTAGGTGTCGTTTACATTTTTAGCTAAAAAATAACCAGGCGCTTTCTATGAACATTTTAGTAACGTTAAAATAAATAAAACCACTGTCTAATAATGTTTTTTTCGACACGTACGCAATAAACACTATTCATACAACAGTTTCCATCAAAAAACAATAGCGTTTATCTTTCCTGAGTACATGTTCTGAGTGGCTCCGCTAGAGAGTATGCTCCCCAGTGGAGCCACAATGAATGTATATTTTCTCATTACCTATTGCACGTACAGCAATAAACGGTATACGTGCATTATGTATGTTTGATGTACATCATTTTAAGATATAATTGATTGGTTTCTGAAATGGTGGCTCCGCGGCAGAGTATGACACAAAATTTGTACGTTGTACCTGTTTATTTCTTTAACTTTTTGACTGGAAAAATAAACTTTAACGTAAAAAAAAGCGTGATTTGAAAGGTAGTAAATAGGTATTAAATATTGTTCCTTCGAAGATAGAAAATAAACCGCTCATTTACCTGTTGCACTAATCAATTGAATCGTCAATTTGGAGGGACCAACTTATTGAATGGATATCTTTAAAACGATAATGTTTTGGGGCAGCCAAAATGAATAATATTAAGGTAGAATTAAGGTATTAAAACACTAAGTGGGTAGAACATTCCAGGCAGGAGTCTATTAGTTTGGTCCCTCCATCTTGATATCAAGATGGAGGGACCAAGCATTTTGTTAAAATATTATGTAAATGATGAGGTAGCTAAAATTATATCAAAGGTAGCAAATAGTAGATTTATGGTACTATTTTTTTATATAAGTGTGACAGACATTGGAGCCTTGGTCCCTTCATCTTGACGATCACAAGTAACCTACCGCTTTCACTACACGCACAAAATTATAAACTACATACATTATCTTGATCAAATTTTTGAGTTTTGTGTTTTGAGTATTTCAATGATCTACCTAATATTGTATAATAAATAAATATGCGATTGGGCTACACAACAATTGATTTGTGCTTGCCTATTTAATATGATCAATAATATATAGCAAAGCTGTGCAGCTGTGCTGTGCCCTGTAGATAATAGGGTAATATTTTTAATGAAAATGTTGTTGCTAGGTTGAAAAAACATTCAATATGGTATCAAGAGCACTGAACCTATACGATGACCCGAACACTGCACCTCGCCCACCACTGAGTGACATTGAATTTAGAGCTTTCCTAGATGCCGTTGGACAGATCACGAATACCTCCAAGTTAAGGGAAGTTATATATTGTGGCGGCATCGAACCTAGCCTAAGGTTGGTATTTTATGACGCATTGCTTAAGCATTGTAATATAATTATATATATACTACATAACTCTTGATTGATTCTCTGCAGAAAAGTTGTGTGGAAACATATTCTCAATGTATATCCAGATGGCATGACTGGCAAAGAGAGAATGGACTACATAAAAAAGAAAGCAAATGAGTATTATGGATTACGAGCACGCTGGAAAGATTGTATTCAAAAAGGAATGGTAAATATGGTACAGTCGCCAGCACATCAGGCTATACAAAACTGTCAAATTTCTCCAAATGATTTTATTTAAACCTTACAGTGTTGATGAAGTTAGGTTTATAATCAACTGAGAAAATTTGACATATTGTGGTATTACTTGACGTGCTGGCCACCGTACAACTTTTATTTATAAATAAATAATATTCCTTTTACTTAACACATTTTAAATTGTTGTTAATGTTTAGGTTAATGCTGACTTAGCTTATGTGACTGGTATGGTTAGAAAAGATGTGTTAAGAACTGATAGACATCATAACTTCTATGCAGGAAGTGATGATAACCAAAATATTGCGTCACTCTTCAATATATTAACCACGTAAGTTTCGAAATATATAAATATTGGTCCTTTGAATATAGCATTGTATGTTCACTTAATGTTTTCTCTTGTAGGTACGCCCTGAACCATCCTACTGTAAGTTATTGTCAAGGTATGTCTGATCTAGCTTCGCCATTGCTTGTAACAATGGGCGACGAGGCTCATGCCTATATATGTCTATGTGCACTTATGTCACGTTTGTACCCTAACTTCCTACTAGATGGAGAGGCTATGACAGTAAAGTTCACACATTTGACTGAATCTCTGCAGGTTTACGATCCTGACTTCTACAATTACTTAAAATCCCAACAGGCTGACGACTTACTCTTCTGCTACAGGTGGTTACTCTTAGAAATGAAGCGAGAGTTTGCCTTTGATGATGCTCTCAGAATGCTCGAAGTGTTATGGGCATCCTTACCCCAAAAAACACCAACAGTTGAATTATGCCTCAAAGAAAAAGAATTTGACCCCGCGATTGAAATAGATGATGATCCGCCACCTTTAAGTCCCCTGATAAAAGCACCCAGAGAAAATGCTTATACCAAAGTATGCGCAATGAGACGACAGAGCTCAAGTTTCAACCTAGCACACGTGAAAGCGCCGAACATTGCTACTTGTAAGCAGATGAATCACAGCTTAGACGAAAACGCGACACGTACCGTAGTTACAAACCAGTCACTTCGACACGCTAAAGAATTTCAAAGTTTAGATGACGCCGCTTTACAAACGCAGAAACCGAGGGTAGATAAATACGAGACAGAGAAAAATAAAGAAAATAATTTGTCTCCAAAAGGCTCAAAACTTCACGCGCGAAGAAATATGAAGAGTGTTCCAGAACATGAGAAACGTCCTTTAATGCAAGAGCCTCATGCGACTGCGTGGTCGAGCACTGGGAATTTAGTGAATGGTAGTTCACACGGCGACATAAAAGACACGCCTCTAGGAAACCAAATAAGATTATTACGAGATAAAATATCCGTACATAACAATAAATTCTTCTCCTCAATCGACAAAGTTGAATCAGATTCCGTTAGCTTAGACGCGGCTAATAAACCAAAAGTAAAAATGATCAAAAATTTAAATGAGTTTCTGAACTTTGCTACAGGAAGTAAAGTTGGTGCAGTTACACAAGATAAATTGCAAAGGACTCATTCTGTTATAGAAAAATCTTCCAAAGACTGCCCAAGAATAACGCTTACTAAAACATCGCTTGACGATGTCAGGATGTCTTCAAAAGCAGACAAAAATAATAAATCGAATAAGTGTATTCATTTGGATGCCAACGATGGCAGCAGTCCTGATGATTCCCAAGAATACTACCCAATGACAACGTCTATGACTAGAGAATTAAGACTTGAATTAGAACATTTGGATAGACAGGTTTTTGGCCCTTCATATGTAAATAGATGTAGCATGATGTACGATTCTCCGTCAGACTCAACCAGCACTGAGGACAAACGAACTCATGATTGTACTGAAATCAAACAAGACCTTAAAATCGTCAATACCACAGAAACACGACCACAATTATTAGAAACCATGAAAAAGTCACCTTTACTTGAAACCATTAGGTCAAATGCTAGGAGCGCTGAAGACATTTATTTATGGGAAAATCCATTGCATAGAAATACACCGACAACACGAACAACAGCAAGTTGTCCACAGACACCTGATGAGCAGGCAGAGCTGGATTTTGATGGAGATACGGGAGAAATATTTGAAGAGCATTCTGGGAAAAAATCTGTCACGCCAATAAGATTGTTAAGAAAAAATCACTCACTTGAACCCCAAGAGTTATGTCGTGAGACAAAGCATTCTATTACGCATTCCAGTGGATCAGAATCTTCTGATAAAGACTTTGGAGATTCGACAAACGTAGAATCTGTTAAAAATAATCAACCACATTCCAACACTTCAAGGTCGCAAAAATTCTTTTCAAGTATGTCGCAAGAATTAGAAAATGCAAAAAGGAACTGTGAATCACTTCTTAATGCCAAACAAACTAATTTACATAGTGTTGCTTCAACTATAAATAGCTTTCAAAAAAAATACGAGGTATTTAAACCTCCTATGCAAAAAACTGCTAGTGTCTCCTCAGTAACCAGTGAGACTTCAACTAAAACTAGTATTAGTAGCCTTCCACCGCCTGCCGTGTTTGGAGGAGGTAATCCATTTTTGATGTTCCTTTGTTTAACAGTTTTATTGCAGCACAGGGACTACATTATGAGAAATCGTATGGATTACAACGAACTTGCGATGCATTTTGACAAAATGGTTCGCAAACACAACGTTAACAGGGTACTGAACCAGGCGCGACAAATGTATGCTATCTACTTGAAACAACAAGCAACTAAGACTGGCGATATAACAACCTAATTTAAGGATGGGATGATCTCTTGATAATTTTATTGCTCATAAGTCATTTATTTATGTATTAAAATACCAGTAGGGTAAGTATTACTTTCTTAGTTACGACCTATTTAATCCCAATTTCTGTAAATATGACGAAATATCAAAGGTTTACTCACTCCCCAAATTTCAATTTAATCATATTTTCATCACTCAGTCGTATTCGGACCATTTTTATAATCTTAAAGAGCCGGAAAATGTCTATGTCATCTACATGCTATTTCATATTCTTCGACTGAGTATCTATTATGCAGTTTATATAACAATAGTATACTGTGCTCAGAAATAGTAAAATTCATATTTAACCCTGCGTTATTCCAATGAGAACAGCAATATTATCACCGAATCTGTAACTTCTTAATCTTGTAGTATAATTTAATGATAATTCCAAAGAGCCTTTATTTTAATATATAATTGTGATATTTTATTTTTCTGATATATTATGTACTGTAAGACAATAAACTAAAGCTTTTGCGTTATTATTATTTACGTAGCCTTTAATGATTGTAAAGTAGAGACCCTTTATTTTTATATTTACAATCTTATTTTTTATGTAACGTAAATAATCTGTTGGTATCATTGACTTTGTGTTGTTCCCTAAATTGTGTTGAGTCATGTGTTCTTTTTTCACGACCTAAGGGTTGGTTCTATAGTAAAAGTTGTTCATAATGATGATTACAATGGCCCCTTGAAATTTTTGAAGAGGGTATATAAAAAAATGAGATTGTATATTTAATAATTCGTGCATAAATAAAGTATTATTTTGACCGTATAACACACATAACACACTTCTATTGATTTGTATAATGGAATTCTAGTCCTTCATCAATAAAAAATGCAATTGCTCCAAATAAAAGTTGCTTGCAGGCCTATGCATTTATAGTAATTGTACTTATTATTATTATAAACAATTTATTCGAATGCGTACATAATTATTCAATTTTAGATTTATCAGATTTTTGAACGCTGCAATTTAGTAATGTAAATAAACAATAAACTTAATAATTCAGAAAATATATTTTGTATTATTTTTACCAATTTTATTAAAATTAAATTGTTTTTAGAAAATATGGGAGTACAATATTCATAGTTCTCAATCTCTTAATAGAAACGTCGTATTCATCTGTCTGAATCCGCTTACTTGTAAACCACGCAACAGATTTTAACGCGGTTTTCACTATCATTTAGGTTTCTATCTCAGTTGCGAATTTTGCAATGTAGTTCATCAGTGGTGCGAGTTGCGACACGCACAGACTTTGGGGAATTTAGGTAATTAATAAAATAAAATGCGTATCCAGGATGGTATTGTGAACTCTATTTCATTTCATAAAATATATGCACTTCTACAGCTTGAAATTAGTTGTGTAATCAGTAGAATTAGTAGTTAAGCAAGGATGTAAGTTGCTCCTATGCTCCAAGATTGTCGTATAATAGTGCAACTCACAATAACGACAAAAGTTCAAGTTCGTTTAAGTAACCTATTGTTACTTGTGACTTTTTATTAAACTTTTTCGTCGCATCCATTGTATCATCATTGCGGTGAAAAAATACTAGGTGGTTTTTTTTGGTAGTTAATTTTGGCATGGGTACATGGGTCCAAAACAGATCTCGACACAGAATGACCTCTTCTAATATTACAGTATCAACACATAAAATGCCTAGTTCACAAAGAAAAACCTAATCTAATAGTAACAATCTTTAGTAAGTACATGAAAGCAACCCGATAATTACCAGCCCAGAGGCACAATTGACAGTCTGGTTACGGACCAATGATCATAATATTTAATGTGATCAAAGAACCAGCACAAATTTGTTTTTAAAAGTACTTAAGCATTATGTATTATGGGAAGTAGGCGTTTTTATAAGAGAAGCGATAATTCTAAGTCAGATCCAAATAAACATCATTATTATACTATACTTGTTAATTTATTAACGCTTAACCTTACACGAACTTAACTAACTTACTGACTACACAACAATATCACATTAAGCGTTTAATTCCAGTCGAAATATGGTTTCAGAATTTCCTGCTGCCTACAATCAATTTTGTTTTGGTTCGATTAAATATACAGCACATAATTACGTGAAAACAATAGACCGGTTTGATTTTGTTTACTTCCTCTTGTTACCGCCGCCTCCAGATACGATCATAGCAATTCGCATGAAGATGTTCAAAATGTCCAAGTATACCGAAATAGCACTGCAACAATAAGTCATAAATAAATAGATATTTAAACATTTAGGTTGAGGTTGTTGAGGTGTCATGTGTGTGTGTTTACTTACGAATTAATCGGGTCGTAGGGTTGTAATCCATACATGGGGTGCATCTCAGCGCGTTTAATAATAGCTTGTGTGTCGTATAAGAGGAAACCGCCGAATACTATCAGTCCACCATACAAACTAAGAGAATATAATCCTAAAACAAATATATTTTAAACACATTATTGATCATACAATTATTAAGCACTTCCCTTAATTTAGGCCAGATTGATTTATTTTCATGAGTTGGCAGTAGGCTCATAAAATTTTGTATAAACAAAAGATAAAGTACCTGCGCCAAGTGCAGTAGTTTGTGGTAGGAACATGCTGGCAAGTGAAGCAGCGAACACCGCGCCCAGGCCCATGGCTAGCGGCGCGCGCATGTTCAGGAATTCACCTGATGGCGCACAGATGGCAATCGTGCTGAGACCCCCCACAACACCTGCTGTGTACCTAATATAAAATCGAAAAAATATGTAAAGTAAAAGCTTCAAATCTTGCAATGGTTAATTTAATTAGTTAGGAAGTAAAATCATAAAATAACTTATAATCCATAAAGTAAACGTAATCCTGAATAAAACCTTTGGGCCCCTTTTACTTAACGTCAGAATTAAGAATTAATTTTAATTATTATTATGGGTATCATTAGATTATTCCTGAAAACAAAAAATAAATAAACATATATTACCAAGCAGCTCTTGTTAGTGCTGCACCACCAAGGAAACACATAGGGGCAATGACAGCCCCCATAATGCCAGTGTGTACAATCCAGGCTAACTGTTTAGTACCAAAACCAGGAGTGTAGTCCATGCCTCTTACCACCATTCCAGAGCCAATCATCAGGCCCATTGTCAGGATTATTGACTGAAAACATTTGCATACAAACCAGCATAAATTATACATTGTATGTTACTAAAGTATGAAATTAATTAAATTGGTGACTTAAGGAAGTATGTAGATATTAAGTTTTTATTTAGAATGTAATAAGTATTTAACTTTATACTGACCATCCACCCACTTCTAGCCACCAAGTTGAGCAATGCAGGTGTACGAAACACAGTGGTAGCACTAGCAGCAGTTAAAAGAATAGAACCAGCAATGTACCCATATGTTGCTCTAATGCGGTCTTTCACATATTTTGGCCAGAGACTGAAAAGGAGTTATACATACAACAAGAATATCTTTGTTTAATTGGTCAAGTAATAAATTTCACAAGGCAAATCTTTTGTTCAGAGCCCACTGCTACACAGAATTATTAAACAAAAACAACCTATATGTAAACATTACAACAAGTAGATATTATTATTATTCAAGCTGCTAAACTTTGCCATGCTTACACTAAGTTTGGTTAACTTCATTTTTAAAGTAAAAGTCTGCTTTAATTTCAATACATAATAGCAAACCTTTTAAGGTGAATTAAGTTTTTACTTTGAGCTGCCATAATGTGCAACAAGATAATAATTAGATATGCATTATAAATATGTAGAATAATGGACTGAGACTTACTGAGCTTCTTGGCATACTCCAGGACGAATTCCTGAACCATAATAGCAGAGTGCTGCTAGACTCATTGCCGAAGCTCCTGCCAATGCACCTTTTCCTAAGCTGAAGGCTGGAAAAATATTTATTACGAAATAAGCACATTATCAATATTTATAGCTAAGTTTACTTGAGTCAACTGTTTGAGGATTCACTCCTTCCCAAAAGGATTTAGGTACTATAACTCTGCTTATACATGGCATGTACAAACATACATAATAATTTTTTCATCCACCGTTGAATTATTGTCTGTCTTAGGAGGACTGTGACCCTAAGTTTTGATTACATCATCCTCAACAAGATGAAAATAATAATTACCATTGGGTCCTGCTGGAGCCATAAGTCTGGCCCATATTGATGAGGTTTGCGATTGAGAGGCAACTCTGGTGCGGGGTTCACGGGCGTAGTTCCTGATCACATAATTTTTAGGAACAAATTGTTTCGGAACTGGAGACTTAAGCGTATGCCCTACGTTACCCAAAGCAGATCGCGCAACGCACATACGCGACAACATGATGCAATCTAGAAAAAAAAACAAATAAGTACATAAATGTTTACGCTTGCATGAGCTAAAGCCGAACGGAGAGTAGCTAATAAAGCTTTATAAGAAACGCAATATTTACTTTATTTACAATGTTATGAAAACATTTTAATTATTCGAAATACTTATTAAATAAACTCACAATTTTAAAGCAGATATGGATTGGATAATTTTCGTGAGAATGAGATGTCAAAAATGTGAAAATATTATGACACTGCGTTTGATTTCAATGAAATGGTCAGCTCAGCCGGTTTGCTCATAGCAACGATCGATAATTCACTGAACTACTGTACTTTTCTGGAAAAAATGAATCGTAGCTAGGGATGTTAAAAAATAATCGATTATTAAAAAAATCGATTATTATTTCAGTTTTTTTTTACCTATTATTATTTATTTATTACCACAGTTTAAATATTTGGGTCATGTAGTCATTGAAATATGTGTGATGATTTGAATATAGAGAGGGAGCGTAGGGCATTGTCGGTACGTGGTAATTTGTTGGCACATAAGTTTGCTCGATGTACAGCTGAGGTCAAGATCACGCTGTTTGAAGCATATTGCCAGGTATTTTACACAAGTAGCCTATGGGCCAGCTTTACACAGAAATCCTACAATGCCCTACGCATTCAATACAACAACATCTTCAGGGCTATGTTCCGGCTCCCACGCTACTGTAGCGCGTCGGGTATGTTTGCCGATGCCAGCGTGGATGATTTTTACGCAGTAATGTGTAAAAGGTCACCTCGCTGGTGACCAGGGTGCGGCGAAGTTCGAACCGAGTCCTGAGGATGGTGGGTGAGCGACTCGATTCAGCCCTGATTCATATCAAATTAAAATAATTCAAAAATTACAAGAAACACCGCT
Source organism: Subacronicta megacephala (assembly GCA_958496365.1). NCBI lineage: Eukaryota > Metazoa > Arthropoda > Insecta > Lepidoptera > Noctuidae > Subacronicta > Subacronicta megacephala. Next base: position 5,684,002 of record OY292515.1, on the reverse strand, counting down.
ACCCAGTCCATTTGACGGGGGGGGGGGGGGTTATTATTTTGCAGATTAGGTAACATGCATTGCATTATTGTCTTATGTAAAATCGATATTTATATACATAATGGAAATCGATTTTCAATTGTGTGTGTGGATTTTCCACTACACTGGTTTTCTCAAAACATACAGATTACAATCGTCATATTTTTTAAATTCGAATTGAAGAGATTGTTGATTCGAATCATGACTCAAGTTGGTTCGAATCGATGGTATTCAGCGAATATCTCAAAAATATATTGGAGCGAGTTGGTCCATACATACAAGAATCACAACGAATTTACAGCGAGTCGCTTAATAAATTCATTCGAATTGCCCATCGCTACGTCGAGAAGTCGAGCCGTCGATAAGTCGTTGGCTCGCTACATGACGATGAACAACTTAATTCGACCGATCGAATCATGAGAAATGCAACTCGAATCACCGAGTCAATGGCGTGATTCGAATGATTCGAATCAAATTATTCGAATCGGCTCATCGCTAGTTACAAACAAACTCCTCGTGCTCGCTGGAGAGCAGGAGTGCCAACTTAGGGGTTTTTCCACTAAATTTAGGGGGAAAAAGCCAGCTAGGGGATTTTTTAGGGACTAAATATTTTTAGTGGTTTTTTAGGGGATTTTTCTATAATGCTGCAAAGTGTGATGATGGTCCACTTAACACTACAGCGATTAGGATCTTTCGTGAGATTCACTCTCCGACAGATAAAATGTTTAAACTACTTCTAACGTTCATACGTATGATCATAAAAATGTCGAACCAATTGAAAATGGTACGATATTCTGGAAAATGTATAAATAAAGAATTAATTAAACGTATAATTTCTTTTATTTTTTTATATAAGGGATTTTCCAAAACAATAGTACAGTTTTAGGGGATTTTAAGTTGAGCTCTAGGGGTAAAAAAAAATGGAGTTGGCAAAAGAGCAGAGCATAGGGATGTGACTTTACAGTAAAAAAATCGATTATTTAAAGATCAATTCTTATTTTTCTCAAAAAAGTCGATTATAACAAAAACGATTTTTAATAAGATAATACTCGATTTTTCTAAAACAAACCATTTTTTTGACACTGCAATGTATGTTATCTACTTCGAGCAACACGGAAATTCAAATTCAAATTCAAATTCAAATTTATTTATTTGCCAGAATGTAGTTGTACTTTTACAAGTATGATCTTAAATTCTAGTGGTCCTTAAACATTCTACCATTACACTATGGTGTGCAAACATTTATTAAAAATTTAATTTTTAAGCAATAATAATAATGTACCATGTCAAGATATGTGTCAATCCTAGAGCTTAATTAGTATAATAATGTCACCTTTAATAATTTTATATCCAATTTATCAATATTAATTAGTTTCCCCACGATATGTCATAAATTCATTGAGATCATAGAAACAGTTTTCTTTTAACCATTTCGTCAACTTTTTTTTAAATATTATGAAGGGCAAATCCTTAAAGGCATTGGGTAACTTGTTATATACCTTTATCGCATTTATATACGAGTTTCTTTTATACAATTCGAGTCTGCATTGCGGTAAACAGAGCTTATGTTTATTTCTAGGTGTTACATTTCGTTTAGTTACATCTATATGCCTAATAAAGTATTCCCGATGTTGTCGTACAAATAAGCATAATTCTTTAATGTAAGTACAAGGTAGTGGCAAAATATTATACTTTTTGAACAAGGTTTTACAGCTATCTGTTTGGAATTGGAAAGGGAGAAGCCATTCGTTAGCGTGCCCCTCTGCCAAAGTGCAAGCCCAAATGGGCATATGCATTTAATAAAACTAGTTGGCGCTTGGATTTTTAACATAACCAAGTCCAGCCACGCGGGTGAACACAGCGGTCCTCAAAATGCCAAATTGTTTTCTGCTGCAAAAAGAGGTCTGGAACATCAAATCTACTAAAAGATGGTATTACATTTCACATGTAAATAAATCTTTACCGTATTCTCCTATTTAATTACATTTAGACACCAAATTCATGTATTCTATTTTAAAGTATTATCAGATTTGTGTACCAACATCGAGTCCGATCGCCCGTACAAAATACGGATCGGTCGAGCGATAAACAATTTAGGGAGGTTACCTTTAACGTTGAATCAAACGCGTAAGCGCCATGAATTTTAATTCGGAACTGCGTGCAATTGTGTGCACATTTCCCCCCGCAAAAAATGGCAGAACTATTTGATCGGTAATATATCGCTAAGGCTGTGTTGCTCGAAGGTTATCTAAAAATTTAGTTAAATGGCTAGTGGGTAGCGGTGTTTCTTATAATTTTTAATAGATGCCAGTAGAAAAAAATCGGAAAAGGCGTGGCTTAAAATAAAAAAATCGATTAATAATAATCACTCGTTAAAAATCGATTTTTATGAAATAATAATCGATATGTTTAACATCCCTAGCAGAGCATAGAATACATAATACATAAATTTTAATAATCTACTCTTTGACAGTTTGACATAATATATAACCACTGGAGAGCACGTGGAGTCGCCGAAATCGCTGTATTTGTGTCTCGTAAAATCGTAAATGTCAACAATGAAGAAAAATAAAAGTTCAGTTAGACCGACTGAAAATTCAGGTAAATTTATACTTTCTTCTGTCTTCTATAAACAACCGATCATATTGTTGTTATTGAATATCTTTATAAAATACTGAAAATCACCTGATGCAGAATTGCTTGTTGATTTTCTAGATTTCGTTGTATCCAAAGACATTTAATACACTAGGTTGTATCACTATCATTACATATGTAACCAGGACAATATACTTAAGTTGAACTGGGATGAAAATAAATATAAATAATTATTATTAAGGGAAATGAAAAGAAATCCTCTAACCTGTATTCGTCTGGTTGATGTCTGAATGATTTAGGTGACAAAAATTTTCAGACTCGGAAGAAGAGCTTAGCCCTGAAACTCACAAGAAATCCTTGGAAAAACTCAAAAACATTGATCCGGATTTCTATAACTTCCTTGAGGAAAATGATGAGAACCTATTAAATTTTGATGTGGATTCTGGTGATGATGCATCAGATAAAGGGGACAATGATGAGGATGATGACGAAAAAATCCACAAACCAGGCCCTCTCAGAGGGGATAGTGATGAGAGTGACTTTGAGGTATGTGGTTTTAACATATTTGAATTTTCCTGCTTTTTTTAAATTATTTGATTAAATAATGCAAAATATTCACAGAAATATGAATTTTCTAATGAAAGAAAATTTTTAGTGAAAGGAAAATTCAATCTCAGACAGGGTTTGAACTTGGGTCTCTCTGGTTAAGTACACCTAACGTCACCTGAAGCCATAAAACGTGGAAGAGAAATTCAATGTCACAGGCAGTGGTCTCCGTAGCCTAGTTAACCAGAGGTTCAAACCCTGCCCGAGACCTATTTTTTCTTACACTGGAAATTTTCTTTCATTAGAAAATTCATACCTTTGTGAATATTTGAATTTGAATAATTGAAACCTGCACACTCCAGTTTAGTACAGCCGCCAGCACATCAGGTTATACAAAACTGCCATATTTTTCTAAATGATTTTAAACCTTATAATGTTGAAAATTGAGTTCAAAATCGACTGAGAAACATTTGAAATTTTGTGGTAACTTGATGTGCTGTTGACCACACATCATATGCTTTCACCTTCTATGCTACCCATAATAGCAAGTTTTCAGATTGTCCATCCTAAGTTGTGGTCAAAACCATCAAGGAAGCATAATAAACCATAAAACTTTTGCAGAAGAAAAGAGTTTTGCAGTATATTTAGGTCCCATGTGATCGGGGGCAAAGCCTATTGCCATATTTTAAATAGTAATGATAGTATATTGCGGCATACTTTCAGGATGAAGATGCAAAACCAGTTTATGGTAAAATCACCCTCAAAATGGTTGCTCAATGGCAAGAAGAACTCCAAAGTGAGGTTAAAGTCAAACTTACAACATTAACTACAGTTATAAAGGCTTTCAATGCAGCCATGATAAGGGCAACCAGTGAGGATGGTGCTTCAGAGGGAGAATATAAAGTTGAAGGTATAAGTTTGGTTGCTTTGATGTTAAATAATTTCATTATTCAGTTTGAAGCTACGAGTAAATAATACTCAGGAAGCGTAACTCGGAACAAATTCCGCTCAAAAAGTGGAACTACTTCAAACCAAATGACGACGATTCAAAATTCGAATCACTTGTGATGTTTCAAATACACATGCTTGGTAAATGGTTTAAATTCAGAGAGAAAACAGGGATTGGTTCGCGCGCGTGCTGCAATGTCTATTATGACATCTGAGTCAAAATGGCGTGGACGATATTATGCACTAAGTAGACCAGACCAAGTCAATAATAAAACAATATAATTATATTAAATATTTTATACTATTGTGATTTTTTTAAATTATACTATATTAATACAGGGTAGAAGGGACATCGACGCACAACCGGTTACCATGAATTCAGTACATGATTCTGGACCGACGAAAAATACGCGGGGGGCCGCGTAGATATTTTTCGTCGGTTACTAAAAAGGCTTAGATTAGATTCTAAGTTTCTTAAAGATAATAATATTAAACTGTAATGTTTATCTGTGTATTACATCTAGATATTTATTATATATGATTATAATAACAAGTATATTAGATTTAGATTTTACTTCAATGTTACTCACACCATTGTATTTTGTCTTAGCTATTAACTACCTTAGAAAGACAAGAAGTTCTACGTGACAGTGACACTGGCAGATTAGTCGACACCGACTCAGTTGCCAAAAAAAAAAAAAAAGTACTTTTTCGTTTTGTTGTATGGTACTAAAACGAACAAAGCCTATGGTTTGCCAACAAGAATTGCGACTTCATCTATTGTTGGAATGTTGAAATAGTGTTAGTGTATTCAATTGGGTTGTTTGTTTGCTCTGATCATAACCTTGGAAATAGGTCACCAGGTTCCTTTAAGGTTTCTGTTGACCTGGTACTTCAGTTGTATGTGGATATTTGTACAAACTGGTACTGCAGTTTTGTGTAACATGGTATATCCCTTTAATTTGTAAAAATATTTTTCATCAAAATGCATGGAGCATACTCTGCTAGTTTTTACAGGCATCCAGTCACACTCTCGTCTTCCTAATTGAACTGCAGCTATCCACTTATTTTGCCGAATGGGATCGGCAGGGAAACTAAAAAAATAAACAAAATACATTAGTCTTATAAAAATATCTAAATTATATTGATTTACTTTTCAATATTTCATCTAGAAAAAAATCTTTTTAAATTAGGTAAAAAAATGTCTGACTTCATTTTGCATAATATTGACCATCTCGTTTTGATACCGTATTTGAACAAATTTGAATATAATTATAATTAAGCTACTACTTACAAGTGAAAAGTGATCTCTGGACATTTTAATCTTGTATGTGTCCTGCACCACTTCACAACACATGATGGCATGATGATTCAAAATGATATTAAGCTAAAACCTTTGACATATGCTCGCTTTCAAGGAAAATGTCTGACTGATGGCGCGCTGGACACAATTTTGAAGCCCCGCCTACTTGGACACAACTTTTGTTGGGTCATTTTCTTAACGCAGTTACATTTCCTGAGTATTATTTATTCGTAGGTTTGAAGACATTTATTTCTCAATAATAGAACATTACAGTTCAGAAAAAGAAAACAATTGAAGTTATGGTGACAATAGTTTTTGTGTGTTAGTATTGTTTTTAATTTAACTTTCTAGACCCTTTTTGACTTTAAGGAAGCTGTCACTTGGTTACTTCATCAGGTATATTTCTATAAAGTTTTGTCCCTTCTTAAAGTATATTTTTCTTTCTACAATCAGTTCTAGGCTTTGTAACTTCTAGTGTTGTTGATTTCATTTCTGTTGTAAAACAAAATTATAGATAATTACTTCATTTAATTCATTATTTTCAGGATCTTCTGTCTTCAATGCTGTAATTCAGATGTGTGTTCTATATTTGCCGGGTGCTATAAGAAAGTATTTAGGTATGGAGCAGACTGGCAAAGATCCACAGAAATGCAAACACTTCATCAAAATTAAAACTCACCTCATTTCATATCTCGGTGATTTACTGAAACTGCTCAGTGGTGTCACATCAGAGAATATATTGACTGTGTTACTAAAACACTTGCATCAAATGTCAATTTATGTAGCTTGTTTCATAAGAATTGCAAAACAAGCACTGAAAAAACTATTAACCTTTTGGAGTACTGGGGAGGAAACAGTGAGAGTTCTCGCCTTTCTTTGCATATTAAGGATCACCAGAAACCAGCAATCAGCTTTACTAGATCTAGTGGTCAAAGCTATGTATTTGACTTATGTCAAAAACTGTAAATTTGTTAGCCCTTCCACATGGCCAGGAATAAATTTTATGAGGAGATCACTTGTGGAGATGTTCTCATTAGACTTGAATGTGTCTTATCAGCATGTTTTTCTTTACATCAGACAACTAGCTATACACTTGAGAAATGCTATTGTCGTACAAAAAATTGAAAACAGACAAGCTGTTTACAACTGGCAGTTTGTAAATTCATTGCATTTATGGGCAGACTTGTTGGGATCAACTTCAAATAAACCACAATTACAGCCGTTGATCTACCCACTGGTTATGATTACAACTAATACAATCAAACTTGTACCAACACATCAATATTATCCTCTGCGATTCCACTGTGTTGAGATTTTAATAAATCTTTCTAAGGAATCAAATACCTTTGTGCCTGTCTTACCATTCCTTGTTGAGGTAAATATTTCTATTAATAAGATAATATTTTATTTTAAAATGTAGTGACCAACAAGTCAAACAAACGATGAAAGTTATTCTTTTTATATTTCAGGTTTTAACAACATACGACTTCAACAAGAAACATAAGAAGGTTTCTATGAAGCCTCTAGATTTTTCATGCATTCTCAGATTAGCAAAGTCCCAACTGATGGAAAATGGATTTAAAGACTCTGTGATAGAGCGCATGTATGCCCTCTTGCTAGAGTATACAGCTAATGAGTCACACACCATTGCTTTCCCAGATATAACACTCTTAGCTGTAATACAGGTATGTGTTAAAATTAGTTTTCAAAATACGATTTTTAATGTATCTTCAATTAATTTAGTTATCATATAATTTTATTTTTAACCATGTATGGGTTGACTTCCAGTACCAGACTATATTGAATTCCAGTATTATATGTGACGCAACTGCCATCTGAGCTCCAAAACCCAATTTTGGCGCAACACCAATATCCCAAATCATCACAATGTGCACTATAAAAATAATATTATGTCCATTAAATACAGAAATATTGTTGCAGTTAAAACAATTCTTAAAGACATGTTCTGTATCAAACTACACAAAGAAAATGCGTCAGCTGCTTGATAAAATTGAGGAAAATTCAAAATTTATAGAACGTGAGAGAGCCAAGATTAGCTTCTCCCTAAGTGAGGAAAAAATGATAGCTGCCTGGGAGACTAGCATCAGAACAAAAGGAACGCCGCTACAAGCATTCTTCGAAAATTGGAGCAAAATAAATAAGATTCAAAAACGTAAGAAGATCACCAAGAATGACGAGATTGCTGGTGAGCTGCCCAAGATTAAACGACCCAAGCTGTCTGATAATACAGCACAGAATGATAATGTTGAAAATAAGGGTCCACTGGTGTTATTCCCATCAGACGACGAAGATGAAGATGATCACTTCAAAACACAAGATGAAGACACTCCTGCACCAAAGTTAAAAAAAGTTAAAAAGAAAGAAAAGAAAATGCCTAGCAAAAAGAAATCAATAGAAAATGATGACGATGTCGTTAATGACCAAGGCGATATTGTTCAAGAGTTCAGTGCAAAGGACTGGTAATAAATCAATCATTGTATAAACATATTTTAGTTTCTTTATATACAATTATAAAATATTTATTCATCATACCATAAACAAATAACTAATAATAAGAACATAAATAAAATATTGATTAGATATAGATCAAGGTATGCCTTGTAAGAAGTAAGTCCAATGCACTTTAGGTATTTCTGGCTCACAGTTTTCAATAGTTAGAGTACCTGTGGGCATTTCAATCCACCCTTGTGATGGCTTGTCCGTCAAAAATACTTGTATCTTAAAGTCCTGTAGAGGAAAAATAACAATATATATGAAATATACATTTAATACTCGAGATTTAAATTGAATTGCTAGACTACAAACCTTCTTTGGTTTTATAGGCTCATATAGAGTCTTCACATAGAATTCATCTCTGTCAACATATATTTTAAACATCCTCGTATCATTGAAAATATTTTTAAACATGATAGTTGTGGATCCACCAGCTTTGATCTCATATGGACCTCTAGGTTTGGGTTCTGTTGCATTTCCTTTTATGTTATATCTGTAAAGAAATAGTTTTATTACATGATCAGTAAACAAACTATTATTATAACTAGTAGTGTTGATGACAATGGTATATTTTTAAAATTCTTCGGCCCAATTCCCTACTTCTAAATTATAGTCACTTGTGTTGGGTGATAGCACAGTGGTTGCTTTGATTGGGGATCTGGGGTTAATTACAATTAGGTAAATTCAAAATGATTCTAAAATAAAACATCTCTAAAACAGCTAGGCTTCGGCTTGCTATGGTCGATATATCGAAGAATTAAAAAAAAATTAAAGGCGATTTATAAGTATTATTTATAATCTGCGATATAGTAACGCAAATAAAGGTACTTACATAAATTCACCAGCAATGGGGGAGCTAAAAGATACTGTACAATTTTGAACACAGAGTTCCGTGGGTTCAAACCATACTAAAAGCTTCCCTTTTTCAAAAGGGCCTAGCGTGTAACCCTTCTCAGCTAGTATAGACGGGTGAGAAACCTGCAAAGAGATTAATTACCTTCTGTATGAACTAATGATAAAATCGATAAGATTGCTACACGTCTATACCTAAGTGTCCACTACGCTCCACTGTAGGTTGCGGTGTCGTATGGGAGGCACCGCAACTGAGGCGGGCCGCGGTGTGAATTAGCGACACTGCGGCCGAAGGTTTACGGGGCCGCGGCGGGAGAGGAGTGCCGGTATCGGTACCGAGGTCCAGGGTGGCGGATGCGGGGAAGTCCGCCAGCCTCCCGTTCCATGTTCGGGACAGGACCCGAGGCGGCGGCGCGTAGTATTCCACGCGCGCCCCTCTAGGACGTAGGGGGAGTTTTGACTCCCCCGTACACGGCGGGCCCGCCTCTGCGGGGGGGCCCGCAGAGGCGGGCCCGCCGTGTACGTGTATCACCAGTCGGGGGCCGCGGACGAATTTATAGTTCCCGTAGCCCTCGACGCAGGTGCGAGAGGGAACACCGTGGTTTTAGTCGGTAGGTCACCCACTCTGGGTGGAGTCCGACACGCCCCGTCGCCACTAGAGAGTAACGAATTCCCATCACCGGATGGAATTGGATTAGATTTGCAAGGAACCCAACTTACTAAATTCGTGTTCATAGGTAGATACAGTTCACATTGGCTACCCATTCCAATCAAACTGATTTATTCCAATAAGTGGTGTTAGAAATACTATGTAATGTTATGAGGCTCTTGTTAGATAAGTATCTGTGTAAGTTTTTAAATATTGTGGGTATAAATGAGGTGTAAAATAATCACCTCGCAAACAAAGTCAGCTTTGACGTCAGTCCTGTTTTGCACCCTGAGACGTATCGGAATGCTAGTCCCGAGGGAAGTGACATACTCAAGATTTTTCTCTTTTGAGGGCAGACACTTCAGTATCACTCTGTAGATGTAAGTGCCAACTAGATAATTGGAAACCTCCAAGCGTTCCTCAGTTTCACCCACCACTAAGGGCGAATATGTCATAGTTAATACTGCCTGTAATAAATAACACCTTGATAATTAATGATAACAATAAAATTATTGACTGGTTATGAAGTATTTTCAAGCATTAAATTATGAATAGGTATTCATTATTAACGTCTTGCTGATTATTTGTGTTCGTGAGACGGGTCGTTGAGCACCCTCAATAATGGTTCAGCTACACGATGATGGATGTGACATGCGTTTGTGCGTCAGTCGGGACGGGTCAACCCAAAGCTGCTATGGTTCTTACATATTGCCCTATTTTGTGAAATTCCACTACTATCTGGACTCTCTGAGTTTGTTTGTGCGTTTCTTCTCAGAGGTTTTAGAAAACTAGAACTAGAGCATGATTGACCTGATGAGCTATAAACTAGAGGACTCCAACATTGGAAATGCCACTGAGGAATTTCTCTGAAATGAATTCATATTTAGGAAAGATAATCATAATTATTATGATTCACCAATAGTGGCCTTTTTAGCCCAGCAGGCAGGCAAGTAATTGTTTAGCTGCTCTGTTGTAGGTATGTGTGTGGTAACTTATCTATTCGTAAGGGGTCGAAACAATTATTGCATTTATATAAATATCTGTTACCTCAGAGTTTCTGTTGATTCTTAAAACGTCAGGACATTGTAGTTTCTCACAACGTATGTAATAATCAGCATCATTAGCCAGCGGATTTTTGACAATTAATTCTTTTTGTGCTGACTCACGCGCACGGCATACGAATGTCAAGGTATCCACTATTAGACTCGGAGTTACGGTCACTATAATGGTGTAGTACTGATATTCGCGAGTCTTTTCGTTAATAAACATTACCTGCAACAAGAAATAACAACATTTTTTGTTTCTGGTACCAAAGGCAAGTAACACTGTTAAAGGGATGTAAGGGCTAAAATGGCCAGTTTTGATAAATCATATTTACGGGCTCAGTTACACGTCATGCTATATATATATATATATTTCCAGTATACTCTGACCTCGCATTAGCAGAGTGGTTGGATAGTTTAATTTAGTTAGGTATTACGTACAAAACCTACCTACCGTACCTACGTTTTGGTCAGGTTACACGGGCAGTGTAGCTGCAGTTGTGATTCCTTAAATGTGACCATTTTAGCCCCCCCCCCCAACCCCCCTAGGGTAAATGTACTGGCATTCAAATTTCAAACCAGGTGGTTGTACTGACTTTGAGTGTCATTTCGCATTCTTCATAGCATACGAACGACCATCGGCACGTGGCTGCCGCTTCGCCCCACGTTTTGACACTTTCTGGGCATTTAATTTCGTAGTACCCCTCGAACTTTTCAGGATTCATTTTTTCCAATTCTGTGGTCACTACATATGATTCGGGGAACTGAAAACAGTTACGAATTTTCTGTTAATTACAAGCGCAAGGGTTAATTTGACATCAGTTTTATTTTACCAATTTTTAATTGCATCGACAAATATAATTCATATAGAGGTACGCAAGATGACTACTAATGACTTATCGTGTAAAATATTAGAACTATATCTAAAACCGATAAACTGGGCTGGTTGCTCCATATATCGGATATATAATTACAGACCTGCGAGGGCTTTGTAACAAGTACTTCGCATATTTTATTCCTAATGGGTTTTATCTATATGTCGTCGATTACGATAATTTTACAATAATTAGTACCTCAATTGATATCGTTGTAGCGGTAGGTGTGAACGCCGTGGCGTAGTGAGTCACGTGATCGGAATCGTTTGGAGGGGGCGACTGTGACATTATAAATACTGAGAGCAGTGAGTCGGAGGCTCAATTGATTTGAGAGAGCGATACAGTGCGGACCTTCCAAACGGGACCGTTAGTTCACGCCACTCTGATATTCTACTTTGTAATAATTTGTGATTATTAATTACCTACATAGAATACAATAATTACCATACTGTATCTTTGTGGTTTAATTGCCTGAGACCTACGCCATGAACCCTGTACCAGGAGCTCCTACCGATGACGAGCCTGCCGCTAATCAATCGCAATCGCCGTCATCAGAAGTTGGATACACTCAGGCATCACAACCACCAACTACCCTCGAAAGTCAATGGCAGATAATGTTTGAACTCCAACAACGGAATATGGTGCAGCTTATCGAAGCTATGAAATCACGTCGAGCTGTACCAACACTCCCAGAGTTCAATCCTGACTCCAATGATGCTGATGCACGTGCCTGGTGCTCGACCATTGACATTTGTATGGCAGAACAAGCACTGGAAGGAGGTGCCTTGATCATTGCACTCAGCAAGTCCTTGAAAGGCAATGCTTCTTCGTGGCTGTCACAAGTATCATATTCTGGTATGACGTGGACTCATTTCAAGGAGCTATTTCTTGCTCGTTATGATAGTGCTGAAACCGTCGCGGCAGCTCTTATAAACATCAACAACGGTCGACCAAAGGAAGGCGAATGTATGGCTGCATATGCAAGTCGGCTGATGACGTCACTAATAGCGAAATGGAAAAACCTGACTGCTGAGGAAATCGCTATATCGTATGTACTTGCGCATACCTCTCAATTCGACACTAGGCTGCATCGTTTGGCATGCACCACCGAAATTTCCAACAGAAGCAAGTTGCTGCAAGAAATGAAGTCATTTTCTTATTTGAAACGCAAACTACATGGTCAAGACAACAAAGTGCTGGATAACAAGCGATTCAAACCTTCAACATCTGCACCTTTAACGTGCAATTATTGTGGCAAAGTGGGTCATAAAGTAATCGACTGTCGCAAACGAAAGTTTAATGCACACCAAACTCAGAGTGCATCGACAAGCTCTTCGACGATAGCCACTCCTAACATGAAGAAAAATGTCATTTGCTTCACTTGTGGCGAGAAAGGACATATCGCCACACACTGTTCAAACTTCGGCTCTCGCGGAAATAGCAGCACAAACGGAAAGGCTGGTAGCGGCGGAGCGCAGCGTCGTGTGGACTATTGTGAGATACAAGGCGTGACGGGCCAGCTAGAACACTCCGGTGAGTCGTACTCATTTTACTTTGATTCCGGTGCCGAATGTTCTCTCATGAAACTTAGTGTAGCTCGCAAATTTTTAGGCACACGTTATCATGCCTCTATTCATATAACCGGTATTGGTAACTCAACTCTGTGTTGTACCGAACAAATTCAAAGTGACGTTGTTATTAATGGGAATTGTTTGTCAATTTTATTCCACATTCTGCCTAATAACTCTTTAAGGCAAGATGTTATGATAGGTCGTGATATTCTAAAACTAGGGTATACAATTACGATGACAGATGCTTGTTTGACAATTACAAAATTAAAAGAAGTTGATTTTTGTGAAGTACCGTCGAATTTTAATTTCCATAACGTAAATTCAGATATTTCCTCGGAAAATAAACGAAAATTAGTAACGTTGTTAAATGACTTTTCCGATTCGTTTGTAGACAATTTGCCAAAAACGCGTGTTACAACTGGTGAATTAAATATTCGTTTGATAGATCCAAATGTTGTTGTTCAGCGACGTCCGTACCGATTAAGTCCAGATGAAAGGCAAGTTGTGCGTACCAAAATTCACGAGTTGTTACAAGCGAAAATTATTCGTCCTAGTTGTTCCCCCTTTTCCAGTCCTATTTTATTGGTGAAAAAGCGTGATGGTAGTGATCGTATGTGCGTGGATTATCGCGAGTTAAATAGGAATACTGTACCAGATCGCTTTCCTTTGCCTTTGATTTCTGACCTGATTGCAAGACTGTCTGGAGCTAATTTCTTCTCCTGTCTAGATTGTGCAAGTGGCTTTAATCTTATACCCGTAAGTGCAGAAAGTATTGAACGTACTGCATTCGTTACCCCAGATGGACAATACGAGTATCTGACAATGCCTTTCGGTTTACGTAACGCGCCTAGTGTTTTCCAACGTGCAGCATCAAATGCCTTAGGTAACTTAGTATATTCATACGCGGTCCTTTACATGGATGATATTTTGATTCCTTCACTAGACGAAAACGAGGGTCTAGAACGATTGCGTGAGGTTTTGGTAGCCCTGACCAAGGCTGGTTTTTCCCTTAATATTTCGAAATGTTCCTTTTTAAAACGTCGCGTAGAGTTTCTTGGATATGAAATTAGTGCTGGTGAAGTCAGGCCAAATCCAAGAAAAGTTGAGGCCCTTACCAAGTTACCACCTCCTGAAAATGTTCACCAACTTAGACAATTTATTGGCCTTGCCTCTTATTTCAGAAAATTTATTTCTGGCTTTTCCAGAATTATGACCCCTCTTTTTCATCTCATTTCCTCTAAAGTGTTCATTTGGAAGCCAGAACATGAGAAAATTCGAGAGCAAATAACTTCCCTTTTAACTAATAAACCAGTTCTTATGATTTTTAATCCCGATTTTCCCACGGAATTGCATACTGATGCCAGTGCGGAAGGTTATGGTGGTATCCTCTTTCAGAAAGACGATAAATTACATGTAGTCGAATACTTTAGCAGGCGCACCACAAATGCCGAGTCAAAGTACCACTCTTACGAGTTGGAAACCTTGGCCGTGGTGAATGCTGTAAAACATTTTCGACATTACCTACATGGTCGTCATTTTACCATCGTAACTGACTGCAACTCCCTGAAAAGCTCCCATAATAAACTCGACTTGACACCTAGAGTACACCGATGGTGGGCTTTTCTTCAAGCATTTGATTTTGAAATAGTCTATAGACCCGGAAAATTAATGAGTCATGTAGATTTTTTATCTCGAAATCCTCTCCCTACTACTTCGAAGGTTACAACCCAAAAGGTTGAGCAGAAACGTGTCGATATTGCGACTTTGTCTGAGAATTGGCTCTTGGCAGAACAGATTCGTGATTCAGAAGTTCAGGCTATTGTTTCCAAGCTTAAAAATAACGATCTTCCATCCGATGATTCTAAAACTTATGAAATACGTTCTGGTGTATTATTTCGTAAGGTTCAGAGAAATAACCGCACTCGCTGCTTACCCATTGTGCCGCGTGCGTTTCGTTGGTCTGTGGTGAATCATATTCACGAGGCAGTCATGCATCTTGGTTGGGAAAAGACGCTTGAGAAGCTTTACGATCATTACTGGTTTGATCACATGTCGAAATATGTGCGAAAATTTGTCGACAACTGTATTACATGCAAGGTATCAAAATCTAGCTCTGGCAGAGTACAGGCTGAACTCCATCCCATACCGAAGGTATGCGTGCCATGGCATACCTTACATGTAGACATAACAGGAAAACTTAGTGGGAAAAATGACACTAGAGAATACGTTATCGTTTTCATAGATGCCTTTACGAAGTTTGTCTTGTTGTACCATACATTGCGGATTGATACACCGAGCGCGATTAAAGCACTCAAATCTAGTATTTCCCTTTTCGGTTCTCCTAGTCGTTTAATAGCCGACCAAGGACGTTGCTTTGCAAGTAAAGATTTCAGGGACTTCTGTGAATCTCATTGTGTTGCTTTACATTTAATTGCTACAGGTTCTAGTCGTGCTAACGGACAAGTTGAGAGGGTTATGGGAACATTAAAGGGTATGTTGACGTCTGTAGAAGCTTCAGATAGGTCATGGCAGGATGGTTTAGAGGATATTCAGTTAGCGTTAAACTGTACTGTTAGCCGTGTCACAAAATCGAGTCCTTTAGAACTTTTGATCGGTAAGGTAGCAAGACCCCTTAATCTTTTGTGTGCAGATGATAATGAGAATGTAGTTGATATAGCAAATGTGAGAGAACAAGCGGTACGGAATATAGAAAAGAGTGCCAAATATGAGAAGTTTCGTTTTGATAAAAATAAGGCTAAATTAGTCAAATTCGTTGTTGGTGATTTAGTCCTAATAAAAAATGAAGAACGAAATCAAGTGAAGCTTGATCCGAAGTATAAAGGTCCTTTTAAAGTAATAGAGCTACTTGAAGGTGACCGGTATGTTTTAAAGTCTTTAACCGGTAATAGGACATACAAATATGCCCACGACCGCATAAGAAAGATGCCACAAGACCAGGTTCCGATTGAATTAGACGTACTAAGCGAAGAGTTAGACATAGAGGATGCGGGTGAAGGCCCATCCACCGCTACAGACTAGTGGATTATTGCACAAAGTATGGCTATAGCTTACCAGAGAGAAGGACTGGTAATGTCTATTCTGTTTTTTTGGGGCTTATCAGTGAGAAGGACTGATACTGACCTACTATAGCTTATCAGTGAGAAGGACTGGTAATATTCTGTTTTTGGGGCTTATCAGTGAGAAGGACTGATACTGCCTACTTAAATCTGACTTGGGTACACGTACCAGAGAGAAGGACTGGTACTATCCCTTGTTATCGGGCTTAACAGAGAGAAGAACTGTTATTGACCCATCTGCTATTTCGGGCTTGCTGGCACGAAGTGCTAGTAATGTCTGTTGCTGTCATTACTTGGTGCATTAATCATTACTGTGATTTAACTTTCAATCAAACTTGTGGTATCCTTTCGAATGTGACTTAATTATGAGTGACTTTTCTATGTGGTCAGGTAGGCCGAGCTAAGAGACGTCTACAGTTATATTTTGTTTTGTTACCAGATACGAATACACACGAGGACGTGTGACTCGTCAGTATGGCCGTGTCGTCGATTACGATAATTTTACAATAATTAGTACCTCAATTGATATCGTTGTAGCGGTAGGTGTGAACGCCGTGGCGTAGTGAGTCACGTGATCGGAATCGTTTGGAGGGGGCGACTGTGACATTATAAATACTGAGAGCAGTGAGTCGGAGGCTCAATTGATTTGAGAGAGCGATACAGTGCGGACCTTCCAAACGGGACCGTTAGTTCACGCCACTCTGATATTCTACTTTGTAATAATTTGTGATTATTAATTACCTACATAGAATACAATAATTACCATACTGTATCTTTGTGGTTTAATTGCCTGAGACCTACGCCATGAACCCTGTACCAGGAGCTCCTACCGATGACGAGCCTGCCGCTAATCAATCGCAATCGCCGTCATATATATGTAAACGAATTAATATAATTTTATGATTACCTCGGTAATATTATACACGGGTAACTCTTCGATATGTAGTTCTTTAGCTGGTACACTTATATTAAGGATGTCATTAGGGTTAGGGTTTCCGGCTACTCCGATTAAAGCCACAAATAATGCACTTTCACCAAGAGGCGAGTACAATACTTGACTCTAAAGAGGAGAAAACGAGTAATCATGAGTGTGTACAAACAAAACACTGCCAAAGAAATCCACTCAAACAACGCAATAGTTTACTTCATGCTTGCCGATACTCTTCGGTTTGAAACTGACAGGTATTTCTAACGTAGAATTGGGTTCTATATTGAATTCTTTCCACGTTTCGAATGGTCCGCCCGATACTTCCGACAAAATTAACCACAAGTCGTCAGTGCTGAAAAATGTCGTATATTACAATACAATGACATAGAACTGTTGAGTAAAAGGTCAACAAAGTGTTATTGGGTTTTTCAGTAAAATTCGCTATAGCTTGAATTTGTGCCTTAGAGGTCGAGCCAAATACAAGGGATCTAAACATAGCGGACTACAGTTTCTTCAAAATAAGTAAGCCGATCGGAAGTTGTCTGCAAGTGGTTTAGAAGTGGTAAATTTTAATAGAAAGAGTTCTTCCTTTACTTCGTCAACTATTAACGTCACTGCATATAACTTCGCGTGGACCTTGTGTTCTGGGCAGATTTTTGATTTAAATATAAGTACATAGATTTCCATCGCGTTTTAACTGAACGTAGCTAATCGCGTCGTCCCCATAGGATGGCCTGGAGGATCACTAAAACAAAGAAATCGATAGGAAAGCATATTTTATAAAATCAAAACATTATTAAAACTTTAAAATAAATAAATTAAAGCGTTTTAAAAGTGATTTTTTTTTTAAATTATAGTAGGTATAATACAAATAATAATAAGTAATACTTACATTGTAGTTTTAACATTTCTAAATTCTGCTGAACAGAAGTCTTTGTTTAATACCAGGAACTGCCTCAGCATTTACAAATCAACTCTGGGCAAATTAGAGCTGTTTGCTGTTCTTACACAAGTTGTAGGACAAAAGCTAAGTAATATACAATTAGGAAATATATAATAAACAATTTTAAGCGCGGAGATCGTCGAAATTCGTACGAAATTTACGTGACAGCGACAGTTCAACATAGATGTGACGTAATTGAATCTGATTGGTGTTCAACTGAACATGGCGGACTTGTGTATTTTGTAGTTTTATTTTATCAAATAAATTAATAATCCCGTCTTATAAATAAAAATAAATATTCTTTTCTAAACATATTAATTATATTTCAGTATATGAACATATTATTTTACTAATTCTTGCTTACCGTCATCATGCCTATTAGAGTCGTATATGTTTCAAATTTCTAATTATTTTGTTTAATAATTTCGATATTAAACGATTTTATGACCGCGGTAGTTCAGAACGGCTAACTTCCGATCGGCTTACTTATTTCGAACAAACTGTATGCGTATTTAGGTACTGGATGTACCTACGCAGCATTACACCTCCGTCAAACACTTCGGCGGCGGATGTGGTTAGTTATACCTATTACAAAGAACATATTTTCTTTTTTATAAACCTTTATACTCACGGATTGGTGATGACAACATAGTCGGTTTGTATTTCACGGACAGGACATTCCATGTACAAGGTTTTATTTAGAACGTTACCCATATCGATACATGTAGCGTACATGGCCAGTTCAAGAGGCATATAGTTTTCAATGTTACAACTTGCCTGAAACATGCGAACAAATAAAACATTTATAGTATATTATGTACCTACTTAGATAAAGCCGCGTACAAACATCGATAGGTTGCGTTATGGTTTTTTCAGGCATACTTATCTCAGGCTTGAAGCATAAAAATGCAGTTATCCGAAACGACACATGCTCAGGGTGAGTTGGGTGATATCGGTGAGTTGGCGACGTATGATGCTCACGTCGCACCTCTCAAAACAAAAGAGTCATTCATGGCATTTCCTCAGGAGATCGGCCCGTAAGTGCGATTTTTTATTAAGAGGAGACCCGTGCCAACTGCCCAGTAGTGGGATAGTAAATAGGTTGTGATTGTGATCAATGTGAACGATTGGAATACTTTTAGATTTACTTTCATTATTTATTACTTTTATTACAGGGGCGGTTTAGATTAACCGTTGGACCCAGTAAGTGGCGCTGCGATCGTATTCTAGGAGGTCAACGTATGTGGGCTCGACTAGTTTTCAATATAGATAATATTGTTAATTACGATTAATAAAATTACATAATATTCAATACCTACCCAAACTTTGATGAATGGGTTATGATTGAGTGGTCTGAAAGTTATGGTGAACGTAACGTTGGTGTGAGCAGCTATGGTGCCGTGCTGCGGGGATATTGTGAACTCTTCGGATATCAAGGGTTGCCACCAAAACCTGAACAAAGCATTACCATCAAAATTAAAATAACTATCGATTTTTTATACTCGAGACTAACTCATCACAACATCTAAATTACTCAACCATCCAATTTTAACAAATATTTCAAGCCAAGCGAACAAATCGAACTTACATGGAACGAGTACCGTAACCGTAAACGCCCTACTTCAAGAATAGTTTAAAGATTTGCTGGTATGTCTACATGCCAGCATGAATGGGTCGGCTCGACCGGGGACACCGGGGAAGTTAGTACTACCCTACCACAGAATATTGACCTCAAGTAGCAGTAGGTAGTAGGTACCTATGCATATCTACTGTTGCGTTTCGTACGGTGAGTGTGGAGCGCCGGAGGCCCAATTTCTCCCTCAGTCCCCTTCCTTTTCTTTTCTCCTTCCCCTCCCTTTTCCATAAATAGGCTCGGCAACGCATCTGCAACTCCTTTGGTTTTGCAGATGTCCATGGGCGGCGATGAATACTTACTATTAGGTAGGTCGCCTGCTCGTTTGCCGAGATATCCCATAAAAAAACGGATACCTATCAAAATTCATGACTAGGTTTTACTGTTAAAAGGATACTCGGACATGAATGTTGTTCAAATCATTGCATGCATATAATAGGTATTGGTGTTTAAGTGTTGGGTTAATATTTTATACCTGGCCCCAAAATCACCCTTATTCTGTAACAAGACTTTGAGTATCTTGCATCCGCGTTTGCGCACGCGTCCAAATTGTAGCGAATTCTGACTTAAGGAGAGACACATTCCAGTGGCACAGCCACTCAGACGCACAAGAGGCCGCTCAAATTCCAACACTTTCATATTTAGCTGAAATCATTCTGCTCATTATTTTATTTAGTTAAAAACCATTGAATATAAATTTTACTAATAATAATATAATATCTATCAGGTATGTATTCACAGAAGGGCGGAAGGTGTACTATTTACACAGCTCGCCAGTATGTTTAGGTCCCATGCAATATGCAAGCATATCGCAATTAACCGGCACAAATCCAAACTCCGAGCTGCTACTGAGAATTTCACAGAAAACAACCAATAACACTGCTCGATCTGAATCGACTTTAGAACTACATAGCAGTCGCGACACGCACTTAGACAACTAGACTAATGAGACAGTTAAATTTAAATAAAAATATGTAATTATGTAGATTAATGACGATAAATAGTTTATATACCTGAACATTGAGTGTGCTTATCATGCCAACCGGCTTAAACTGTATTTTCAAAGGAACTTTTCTGTATGGACTTATAGTGCACTTATTTGGTATTACTTTCAGAGAGGACAAAGCGTTTTGTATATCCATAGCGATTTGCTCGCGGACCTTGTCATCTTTGTAGTTTTGTAACATTTGTACTCTGAAAATATTAACATACCATACCAACACGCCTGTAGTCCCCGAAGGGTTAGGCAGAGATGTACTAATGTACAGCCAAGACTTCGCCGGTATATTTAGGTCCCATGTTATAACATGCAGTAGGCTCGCCCTCTATTGAGGGCCTATTGCCATTGCCTAACCGGGCACAAATCCAGACTCCGAGCTGCTACTGAGAATTTCATAGAAAATTAAATAACACTGCTCAACCTGGGGATCAAACCCAGAGCCTCGATCGCAGCAAGCGCGTTTAGGATCACTATACTAATGAAGCAGTCAAATTAATAATATAAAAGAATATACTGGAATCCGACTCCAGTCATTCTGTCATTTATCTTCAAATCCAATAGTCAGACACCAACCCCATTTAGGTATATTTTCCCGAGAGTTCCCCACAAACCACCCGAAAGCCTATCACTCCCTTGGTCCCACCCTTTCGTCGAACCAAATTTGGTACAAACTCTAGCCCCACGACTATGTAGTCTTATTAATGAATACAGTGACCTCAACGATATTCAATACGGATAGCTTGTCAGCATTTGCTCGCAGTGTTTGTTAAATATTATTTTTTCCTTCATACAATTACTACTCACTTCTTCGCTTGCAAAAATCGATTCACTAATTCTATAACATTAATTTCATTTTTGTCTGTTATGTTAAAATTATTATGTAAAAACAAGAAAAGTTAGCTTTCCTTGATGTGCCACGGAATAACTGTAAACGCATTGCATGCTGTGTTTACCTATAATTGGTTGAGCAGTATTAGATTAGAGATAGATAGATATCGGTTCACGAAAGGCGAAGATAAAGGCGAAAAATACAACAGAAAAGAGAAACTCCTCATTTTTGAAGTTCGGTAACAAATAAAATAGCATTTGCTGTGATAACATGATGATTGTCTATGCTACACCGTATTCTATAGATAAGTACCTAGCATACGAACTTCTAGCAATGTATTATTTTAAGAAAGAGTGATATTAATAACTGCGCGTGTTTGTGGGCTTCCTGTAGAACTAATTTTATGTGCTGAAGTGACAGAAACAGATGTTTTCAAATATTTATTTACGACTAAGATACTTTAGGCGTCAAAGAAGTAGATATTACCTTGATGGCCCCGCATCGGTTTGTTGGATAATCGTGCTTGGACTTAGACAGACACTAGTAGCGTCCGACTTCGTCGTATCTTCGACAATAGGATACATTTCTCTAAATATATATGAAGCTTCGATAGGCACTTTACTATGATTCATCACTTCTATCGTGCGTACTAATTTTTCACCCACTTTCACGTGACCTAAATCAAAACTCTTCTGACAGCCTTCGTAAAGATCAAATAGGAGAGGAATCCCTGAAATAAAATACAGCATAATTATTAAATTTGTATTATAATAATCATGTATGATAATAATCAGAACAAGACAGACCTTCTCCTTTAATCGTCACGTTTTCTTCGCACAGCGAGTTCACCCAAAACTGCAGTGTAAATTCATATTCTCTCACTTGCTTCGGTCGGAAGTAGAAGGCTATTTTCAGACGCTTGCCAGGCTGGATACTCGAAATTTTTTCGTAATCAACAAACAATTCCGGGAGATTTTTAAAATTTAAGTCAACACTGCAAAATATAAAGAATTGCGCTTCATCAAGCTGTTAACGCGTGTATGTGTAAATAATTTTAGTCGGACACAACTTACATTATAGGAACTTTATCATCGTTAGTCAAAGCTATGTTCTTTTTGTAGGTGGGGTCAGGTGCATTGACAAAACATTTTCCAAAATCGAATTCCATGCATGAAAAATGATATGCGGGTTTTTCAATTTCTGCATGAATAAAAATATTGTATTCCGGCCCATCTGAAATCTAGACAATAAAATGTTATGGAAATTAACAAAATTAAATTTAATTCAAAGAATTGAGTTGGTACCTCCCTAGCTTATTAATATGAAGCATCGCCCGATCAGGAGATAATTTAGTTTTTTTCTACGTTGTTAATATGTACCTAATTACTTTAGTAGGGACAAAAGCATTACACGGAGATACATAGTATTCTTCCAAAAAAGCAAAATAAAAAAGATTGTTGGAATATTGACTAAATATATGCACTATATGCAGGGATTTCCTTACACTAGGTACTGGATAAAAGGAACCTGTACATACAAATAACGTAACAGGGAACGCCTGAACTGGAACTTGCTTAACAGTGAAGTATAAAGTGCATTCCACTTCATTAGCGGGAGTGACGTGGCCGCTCTTCGGCTCCACACTCAGCTGCATGTACTTCTTAACGTTAGAGCCGTTGTAATTCCAGTCAAAGAAAAACGTCGCAGAACCATCGTTCTTTATAGTAAATGGTATGGTTCTTTCATATGTTGAAGCCGTCTAGAATATAAGAACATTGTTATGTAATCTGATTTAAAATCACATTATCATAAATTGTGAAGTAGTTGATGCCCGCGGCTTAGTCAGGTCACTCACGTTGCAAAAAGACAATTAACGATTTTTTTTTGAGAAATAAGGTATGTAGCCCTTGTCTTTATCCATAATTAAATCTATCTTCTTGCCAAATTTTATCAAAATCTATTTAGCGGTTTAATGATGGAAAGTTAACAAACCAACGGAGGTAACTACTTTAAATAAAGTTTGAGGATTGCACTATAAAATACCTGTTCTAAATGTATATTGGTTATAGCTTCACTGTTGAGTACATGTTCATTACCAATTATATAATAAGTCACTTTAGGCTTAATGGAAAAGCTTAGCGCGTTAACACACAACGTCAAAAACTTTGTCAAATACGTTACACTGCAGAATATTTTAAACGACAGCGGGCCATCTTGGATTGGTGTGTAGATTATGCTATAAGAAGAAAAGAAAATAAAATTTAATCTATCTGCCTCATTGGTCCGTTGGTTCTGCAGCTGCGCAGCTGCTCTACTGAGATTTGATTTCGGGTTCAATTCCCGAATCGATCAAATTATTATTGGATTTTTACCGTTTGTTCCCGGGTAATGGCAATACGCTCGTCTTGAATTACCTGGGACTTGAAAAAAAAACTCATTAACTGAGAGACTGGTAGGTACTGTACTACACTTCTGCCATACATAATTAATAGTTATGATGTGAATTTTATACCTATATGTAATACAAACATTTACACCCAAGATTGACTGTTACCTAAGTTAATTGTCTCACTTGGAAATTTTTAAATTGGTATTATCTTTGTAATCTGAAAGTAAATTAGTATAATGTTCAGTTTTAAAATTACGTTTCTTACTTAATCGGTGTCTCAGATCTTGGTTTCAGCGTGCCTTGATTGGGCTCACAAATAACAGGCGTCTTGCCAGATTCATTACACAATGAATTGCCCTTGAATTCAAACTTCAGAGCTTCAGTCTCATTGTTCTTTAATAAAACAACGTTCGTCGTCGTAAAGCCAACCAGTGAGTTTCTTATGACGAGTATTGTTGGAACGAATACTACATCGGACTCTCTTACTAAACCAACCACTAATATGTTCATAACTAGATTATAAATTGGTATTATGAACTTCCAATGCGATTCGTAGTCCTAAAAAGAGAAATACTTAGATAGTCAAATGTTTTATTTCAATTGGACAGTTATTATAATACTTATTAAATGACATAACTATTTGCAGTTGATATATTACAGACATGGCTATAATTAATCTTAATTTGAACAAGAATAGTAGGCACGAATATAATGCCAATGCATCCATCAGCATCGAATTGTATCGGAGGTAAGCAATTTATTTCACTTTTTCTATAAAACATTTTGCTTCACACGTAGATTTTTTATACAAGGATCACGTCACATTTACATCTATCATGCAGAAACAGTCAAATCTTGAAACACAACCTGCAGATTATACAAATATTGCTCCGCGTGATAATAGAACCCGCAACTCGAAGTGCAGAAGATCCGATCGAGTGTCAGTTTAGGTATATGATTACTATGGATACTTAAATCTGTTGAAATAGACTATAAATATATCCAAGGATGAATTACCCCTGGTGCTGTAGGAGAAAACGTGAAGGTAACTTCAGTAGACGTGCCCCCTTCAACGTATCCCTTCAGCATGTTGCAATGAACTGGTATAAGCTCCGGCTTCTCAGACATTACCATTTCAAATATAAACTCATACGCTTCGCTTGTTGGATTTATCACATTGAATGTTCTAAAATGATATTTACGGTTTAGGAGCTTAAAATTTCTAAAAATCATAAAATCTCTGACTTAAATACTTACTTGAAATATTGAAGATAATTAGTTACTAGGAATTATGGACTATGGAAAAATAAAATCACCAATAGCATAGTAGTAGAGCATGGGACTTCTCAGTCTAAGAGACTCACGTATCTCTGCCTTTTCGAAATCATGTGCGTCGCTCATGATTACTTATTAGATGAACATAGGAACGCAACGCTAGGGATAACACAGGTACCTACTGGCAGTAAATGGATTGATGATGATTATCACAGACTGTCATGTAAGTGGTTTTTTGGGTTTGTAAGTAATTAAATTTTGGAAGAAGAGATATAAATAGGCTCTTATCGAGTACTAAATTGATGAAGACATGTTAAACAAGTAAACAAATTCAAACAAATGGAATGCCGTCGAATAGTTAGTTTTTCTGTGTAGTCACTAAGTAAAGGTAGAATACAAACTTTTTGTAACATCCTGATCCTAAAACATTGAACTCCAATACAGTCATATGTGGGGGTAGCGCTAATCCTGTGATCTTCCTTCGGCCCGATGTCAAATAATCACTTTCCTCAATATCCAGATGGACGTATGGTATCACTGACCTGGCCGTTAGTTTGCACGCTATGTTCTGATCATACGGATCAAGGTTATCTATGTAAAAAAATCATAAATATCAAATCAGAACATCTTTATAAAAATACTTTCATATACTGATAAGTTTTTTAAGTTAGTTACCTATAGAACTTTTCAGTCTCACTTTAAAGTCAAATGCGTCAAGAGGTGAAAACGTGACCCTGAAAACTGCACTTTCGCCAGGCTTCAAACAACCTTTCATAGGATCTATTTGGAAGGGCAGGTCAACCTCAAACCAGGTGTCGACACTCTCCCGACCCTGACTTCCACTAAATAGCGTAACTTTACTGGGATCTGGATAAGAGAGACACCAAATAAAGTAATCTGCGCTACGTATTTAGTAATTCTATATGATTAACATCACACATTACCCCTGTCAGGTGGATCTGGCATTGGTTCATTTGCGTTCATCGATACACCATTACCGTTAGAACCATTATTTGCGTCTCCTTCATTGAGCTGCTCCAGTTTAAGCAAACAATAAAACAGTTATTATTATTGATTATAAGGTTCTATAGATATTATTATTTAATTGATATATAAACAACATTCAAGTCTTTAAATGGATAAGTAAGTACCTCAGGGTTTTTAAATTGGTGTTTGTCTATTCTGGCTGGAAATTCGTCATCAATATGAAAGCTCCATACGATTTTCATCGGAACATGGCCAACGTTTTCCACGGTGAAGTCGAAATGTCTTGTCTAAGAAACGTAAGTAAAATAATCTGTATGCAAAACTTGTATAGGTACAGTTTTTTTGAAATAACTATGCTTGTTTGAAGTTAGCCGTTTCGAACTACCGCGCTGATAAATCATTTAATTGAGTGTTTTTATACATTAATATCGAAATTAGTAAAGAAAATAATCAGAAATGTGAGACATAGGTAATATATGGCCCTGGGTAATTGTCTTTACACCGACTCTTTCTATTAAAATTTACCACTGCTAAATCACTTGCGGACAACTTCAGCCAAGCTTATTAAAAAAAGCTGTATTTAAAGTAGACTGAATACATACTTTAAAGGAATAAATAATTCACCTTATAAATAAACGTATCGGGTAATTCTATATTTTCGGCTAGTTTAGAAACGTATTTTGTGTACTCAGTTTGTGCAGAATAAACTATAACCATATTTATTCCTCCTAGAAAATAATCTGACGGTGGAATAGTTTGTTCATCAATAATAACTTCGCATCTTTGGTTAAGACTTAAATCTCTGAAAATATAAGTAAGTCGTATAGGTATGTTACCTACCTACCAAAGTAAGTGCTCGAAGAAGTATCTCAATATAGTCATGGATACCTAATGGACTCGCGGCCGTCACAACCTATTATTTTGTATATCCTGTCTACTAAGTAAATTGTAACAATTTGGTTATTAGTGAATTACTCGGTCTCACGCTTTCACGGCTTATTTTTATTATAAATAGCTGACACGTGCCCTCTTCGTTTGGCGATGTGTGCCAGTGCCTATGCGTATCACACTCACAAGTAACGTGGCTTTCTATTGGTAAAAGAATTTAAAAAATCAGTTCAGTAGTTATTTTAGTGAAGGAAAAATACGACCGTGGGCAGGATTCGAACCTGCGCCTTCTGGTTAAGTACACCAGACGCTATGACCGCTAAGCCACCGCGAGTCCCACCCGCCATGTCTAAATTTGCCTTCACATTTTTAATTTACGTCTTTAAGGCGACGTCAGTGACATCTGTTGAAAATTTGCTTCTCAACCGACATGACATGCTTTACAGCAAGTACGATGTCGTACGATGCCACCTTACTTTTTAACTATCTTTTTGTATTTTTTAGGCAGTTTCCATGCAATAAAATAACTTAATAATCTTTGCATTGAAAATGCAGCGGTCATAGCGTCTGGTGTACTTAACCAGAAGACGCAGGTTCGAATCCTGCCCGCGGTCGTATTTTTTCCTTCACTAAAATAACTTACTCGACTGCCTCGTTGATCTAGTGGTCCCAATCGCGACTGCTATGCAAAAGTGTTATTGGGTTTTTCTATGAAATTCTCAGTAGCAGCTCGGACTCTGGATTTGTGCCCGGTGAATGGCAATAGGCTCGCCCCCTATTACATGGGACCTAAACATACCGGCGAACTGTGGGTGTACAATAAGTACACCTCTGCCTAACCCTTCGGGGAATTCAGGCGTGATGGTATGTTATGTTAAAATAACTTAATAATCTTTGCATGGAAAATGCATATAAAATACAAAAAGATCAGTTCAGTAGATTCAAAGATTACCCCCTCACAAACTTACAAACATTACCACTTTATAATATTAGTATAGATTAGTGATCGGTCACTCTTGTTTGACTTACGCATTGTGATCAAATAGGGTGACTATTTGCCGATTATCCCAAGTAGTTCCTTTCATGTCTAGAGTAAGAGAGTCGTCGCTAATCGCTACCAGCGTACAAGTGAGAAACTCCTAGAAATAACAAAATCGTATATAATAATTACATTTAAGAACTACGAGCACTTGCGATGTTGTCTGTGAAAACCATATTATTAATAAGTATGTATCTTACTTTTCGCAATGTTACAGGTTGTGCCGAGAAAAATATTATTTCCAAGTCCTTTTCTTCACCTGGCGATATATAACCCATGGATGGTTTTATAACTATACATTCTACCTCAGCCCAGATAAACTTGTATACTTTTTCGGAATTATTAACCATTACGACTGTTCTCCTTTGCAGCGAACATAATTCACAACCCCCTGAAATTTAAACATGCAGCTTAACATAAAAACTTGGTCATTTTAAAATTTGTCTATTCCATTACAAATGTATCATAAATATATACCAAAATCCAACACATATTTGAGGAGAGAAGGTTCTAAGCTGGTTGCGTCACTTTGTCTCATTGAAGTGGAGGACACTCGTTTGGGCTTCTTGGAGTCCGATGGAAGGGTTTTAGATTTCCTCTTTTCGCCAGCGGCGCTTTTACTTTTTTTGTCTACTGTAGACACAGTGGACATAGTTCTGTTTAAAGAAAAATAACTTTGGGTATCGGTACCTACCTATGTATAGAGTTTTGCAAATATGTTTAAGAAAGCAATGCGCGGAAGAAAATTAAAATTTTCACACTATGAATTTTTTTGTCAAACAGCGACATAACTCTTGGTCCTAAGCGCGACTGCTGCGCTAGAAGCTTTAGGTTCGATTCCCAGTTAGGGCAGTGTTATTGGGGTTTGAAATTGTGCTCAGTTAATGCCAATAGGCCCACCCGCTATTAGATGGGACCTAAACATACCGGCGGACTTTGGGTGAACATTAGTACACCTCTGTCTAACCCTTAGGGAAGTATTCCCCGATATATAACATACTATCACGTCTATATTATATTATAATATTATATTATATTTAAGAATTGTCTAACATTATGGTAACACCATATTAATTACTTATTATATTTTAGCATTCAATAATGCGAAATGTTCACAAAGATATGAATTTTCTAATGAAAGAAAATTCATATTTTTGTGACCATATTAATTGTTTATATTATAATAAAAGATAGTAACCCATCTGCAGATAACTTATAGGCATCAAGATCTGTATCCATTGATAGCATTTCTAGACCAACTAATATCACATCTTCCATAAAAGATTCACCTTCACACGACACCTAAAAAAATATAAAGTAAAAATATGCAAATGCGATAATGAATAGTTTTTAGAAAAACCAGAAGACTAATTTTATATTTATAGGTACATTTACTACTTGGTTGACCCAACAGACCAACGAATATATTTAAAAAAATATATTAGGTAGCCGCACTGGTCCCGGTGTTCTCGATTTTTGAGCTCAACATTCACATTTGGCCATTCATTTTGTATTTTTATTTCTTAGTTTTATACCAGAAAATCATAACATATTAAAAAAAGAGTTTCAGAAGTACTTAATTGGGTTTAAAAAATATTTTTACCTACGTTTTCTCTTTTAAAGGTTCGTTATTAGCTATAAACTAATTATTGATCCTTTGCGAGGCAACAGGTTGATAAAGAAAGAAAGAAAAGAATAAGATTTATTTGTCTGTCACGGCACATTTAAAAAAAAAAACAAAATGTAAAATGGAAAGCAAATTTATTTAGTGAAAACTGTGCCTTAAGGCTGTGGCTAATAGGCCCAGTTCAGCAATATGCCAGGCAGCTAGAACCTAGTGATAGGGTACTTACTGTAAAATATTCGTAAGGGTTCTCTTCAATCGTCATTTGGACATCACAGCTAGTCCTGCCTTTCCTTATTGGATTGTAGTAAACATTTAACGTCGTTGTTTCAGCAGGTCTCATCATTACTCTCATACTTAGATTGATTTCTGTGGAAACGAACTGCCGGCATCAAAATGTCTTTTTTTTTGCTGTTTGTATTAATAGATGATATTTTTGTGCACAGATCTTTTAAAGACACCTTAACAAGGCATTTGTTACTTTCTTACCTTTTCATAGATAAAGGAATAATTCAAAAACAATCAAAAAGCAAACGTTCAGGTATTGTTCGCTTATAACACACTCTAGGTGTTTCGCTATAGTAAGTAGCAATTGTTATGTATTCACAACTAAATACCAAAACTTTTGCGTAAAATCGTTATCGTAGAAGATTTTTGTGTAAAATAGAGGATTCGGAAATCGGCGCCTAAGCGGAAACGACCGCCTTAATAACTTATTTACTTAAAATAGGATTGCGTGAAGTTACTCTATTTTTACAGACAATATAGTATTATATCAAATATTTTTTAGTTTTAGCAAGTGAGTTCACTCACTCACGCAAAAACTTTCTTAAATAAAATATAATATCTTTTGACTTACCATTATTGCCTATTATAACCATGTGTTCACTGTTTGGGACTGCACACAGCCAAAATATAGGTCTAGGTTCATCCATTGCTTGCAAAACCTCTAAAACTACTATACTATTTACAGAGCTTATATTTTTAAAGCGAATAGTTTTGTGGCTGACAGATCCAAGACAAGTTACTGCAAAATTAAGCATAGCAATCCTTTGGTATCTCAACCGTGGCGATATCAAGGCTATTCTGGGAATTGAACCTTCACCTATCAGACATATTTTAAATGATTGTTCTTGATTATCTAACAATTTTAGCTTTATTTCCAATACCGCTCGATACTCCTGAAACCAAATTTAATAATAAATGTGAAATTAATTATAGTAGGTATAAGCGGCATAACATACTGGTTTCTAACACTTATCCCAACCAACACCTCAGTCCACCCGTGACCATAGATGCTGTAAAGGATCCGAAACGTCGGGAATTAAAAATATCAATATAACGCGATAAAATCCGTAAAAAGTAGATTTATTTCAATTAGCAGCATAAGTTTAACTTAACGGATAAGTAAGTCAGCTGTTGTTTGTTGAATTATACCTAAACTTCTAGATACGAGGGTAGATTGAAAAGTTCGTAGCCCTACTATGAAAACAAAGGTAAACACTGAAAAAAGTATTTTTATTTTTCTACGTATTCACCGCCAAGCTCAATACACTTGTACCACCTTTCCGGTAAAGCCTTGATCCCCGTTAAAAAAAATGATTCTTCAAGGCCCTCAAAATAGTCACCTACAGCGGTTTCAACCTCTTCATTCGTCAAAAATTTCATTCCACCTAGATGTTTTTTTAGGTTTGGGAATAGATGAAAGTCCGACGGAGCTAAATCAGGTGAATAGGGAGGATGCGGAAGTAATTCGAACCCGCAATTATGAAGTTCAGCCATTGTTTCTACAGACGTGTGGACGCGGGCATTGTCTTGGTGGAACAACACCTTTTTCCTTATCATTGCTGGACGTTTTACCTTGATTTCTTCTCGCAAACGACGTAGTAGTTTGCAATAATTATTGTTTGACCTTTTTTAAGGTAATCCACGAAGATCACCCCCTTTGCGTCCCAAAAAACTGACGCCATTACCATATTCGCGGACAAAATTGCTTTAGCCTTCTTTGGAGGCGGAGATCCGGGTCTTTTCCACTGCTTCGACTGTTCTTTCGTTTCTGGGGTATAATGGTGAACCCATGTCTCATCTAACGTAATAAATCGATCTAAAAATTCGTGCTGATCAGCTTCGAATAACTCCAAACAGTCACGAGAAATTGTGAGTCTAGTCCGCTTTTGCTCAACTGAAAGCAGTTTAGGTACCCACCGCGCTGACACCTTGTGAAAGTCCAATTCGTTGACAATAATATTTTGTGTCCGTTCATAGGAGATGCCTATGATCTCGGCTATCTCCCTAATTTTTAATCTTCGGTCTCCTAGAATTAAATCACATACTTTTTCGATATTTTCGTCAGTAGTGGACGTTGTCGGCCTTCCTGGTCTAGGGTCATCCTTAATACTCTCTCGCCCACGTCTAAATTCAGCTGACCATTTTTTTACTGTAGTATATGATGGGGCGGATGTTGCTAATGTTGAAACCATATCTTCGTAAATTTCTTTCGGCGTTAACCCCTTCTTATGGAGATACTTTATGACCGCACGGTGTTCGATTTTGTCCATTTTGCAGAAATATGTCAGACACTTACAGAAACATTAACGTAAAAAAAAATATGTTTAAGCTACACGTCTGAAAGTTTGCACATTGACTGTTGAATGATTAGGGTAAAATATGAAGGTCTATAAAAAAAACTATCGTAGTTACTTCTATGTCAGGCTACGAACTTTTCAATCACCCCTCGTATATTGATAGACCAATTGCAATAATAGATTGCGTTTTTTTATCATAACAATAATTGACACAAAGCTGAATCCCGTTGAAATACCCGCTTGAATTTCAAGGATTGAATCACATACCTGAAGCGCTTTAGGAGAGAAAATTATTCCCAGATTCTTATGTAACAAAGGTTCTATATGCGTTTCAAATTTATCCAAAGAGAAAATATTTGGACCGGAATTTGATTGATGGTGCAGTGTCATGGTGAGTGCACATGCTACCAGACCATTATTATAAAGATCTATTGAACCCGTATGACTAGAGTTTACGGTGACACAAAAAAAATGTAGCGTCACCGAATTCTCAGCAAAAACACAATGTGGTGAAGACTGAAAACACAAAAAATACGCCATTAATGTCATAATTACTCACAGTCACATGTGAGAGCATAAGTCGGTAATACGAGTAAGCGTTACCTCTGGTACTTTATATTCGGATAGATTTTTAACAATCAAATGTTCCCTAAAAGTAGTTTCAATATTCCACAGATCCAAAGTTGGCATAGCGCCTGTGCCGACTAGTTTGAGAGGTACTCCTTGGGCTTCAGCAGGACAGGTATCACTAATAATAAAGTTTATTGTTTCCTCAAACATGCGCGCTGCTGTCGCAAAAAACTGTATCTGTATGGTTCTACTGGTCCCAGGGGGAAGGAGGTTGTCTTCGTTCATTATAAGGAAATTGCCACATTTCAACGGCGGGTTTCTTATTCTGTTTATTTAATGAAACGTTAAAAAAATTGCATATATGTTGAAATTAGATCAGTTCACTTGGTATATTTAAGTTCAAACTTATGACATACTTATTATCTTTAGTTTTTGCTGGTGGTGGTGGGAGATTAGGATCCACTTGGTATGTTGGAGGCAGAATGATCTCGTAGGTCACAGGACATTTGCTTGTGTTATTCAAAATAACATCTCTCATTATTCCAGTACCGACCGGTATTATGTGAAAGTTTAATTCGCCCAAAGGGAATAAGGTGAACCTTGAAAAAATAAGTCATTATTTAAGACTTTAACAAATTATCTAATTATATCGTACAGTGCCCACAGAGCCTCATTCAAGTTCTTTCCTATAAGATACTTTCAATTAAGAATAGTAATCAGCGAATTGTGACATTTTAGAAGTAGATAGGTACTTGTAAAAATGTTTGACTTGTCATAAAACTATTAGACATTTTACTTACGTGTTGTAAAACGACGCAATGGTAACACAAACTGGGAACTTAGCAACGACGACTTGCTCCTTACTGCCGTCCAGCAGCGAGCAGATGAAGGCAGGCACGTTGAAGAGGTTCATGGAGGTGGTGGGCGTGCACTCAAACTCGATGGCTATCAACTTGACGGTGGCCGGTATTACCCCACACTCGGGTATGACTTCAAAGGATCGCAACAAGGATGGCACAGGAAAGTTCTTAACCTTTTTCAATCTACATAATACTACTACATATAATAAGTCCGTAGAAAAAAAAAATCTTTCCTTATAAAATAAATGGAATAGATTTATAGGAACGGGTGAGAAATTCATTGAGGTATTATAAGGCAAGGTTTGGGTTTATATTTATTCAAATATTATTTTTATGAAGGAAAAAATCGACCCCGGGTAGGATTCGAACCTGCGTCTTCTGGTTAAGTAAGTGAGTCCCACCCACCAAGTCGAAATTTGCCTTCATATTTTTTTTAATTAGCGTAACGTCTGGTGTACTTAACCAGAAGACGCAGGTTGGAATCCTGCCCGCGGTCGAATTTTTCGTTCATTTAAATAAATTTATAATCTTTGAATGGAAAATGCCTAAAAAATACAAAAAGCCACAAATCTATCTTTTTTGTATTAAAGATACAAATAAAATTTGTAATGTACCTATCATTAGTTATTACAAATTAATTGTTATTCATGAGAAGTCTAACTTGACTAAAATTCCTACTTAAGTAACAATATTTAACTATTTCAAAAATACCTATATTATAAATATCAATCATCATTATCATCATCAATACATATATCTACCTACCTAATACAAGGCAGTTTGACACGAAAAGGTATTAATTATAATCCATTCTATTATAATTAATTCAATAGTTTTTACGACTGAATCGCTGGATAGGTTTCATTGCAGTCTTAGTTACTTTACAGGCTACCTTTTGTCATATAATAAGTTATTTTGGGATGTGAGTGATAACGCAGGCTACAGTTAGTAGTTGAAATTATAAATGCGAAGGTAACTCTTCCTGTCTTTCCCTTTGAATTTTTATTAGTTTGGGTATAGAGATAAATTAGATTCTAAGTAAATTTACTATAATTTAAAACCCTGTATTTGTTTTTTTTCAATAATTTTTGAGATAAACTTGCAATGTCCAGCGATTTAGGCGTCAAAACATAGACCCACATATATTATTATTATATCCAGATATAAAGAAAATGTTAAACATTTGAACTTTAAATCCTGGTGCTAAAAACAACCCAAAATTATTACTTACTTGAAATAAATGTTGTATTTGCCTCGATTTAGCAAATACATCTCTCGAACAACAGTAGAATTTACTTTGACATTGCCATAATTAAGATAGTTCTCGCTTGGATTCTCATGAGCACATTCAACCGTGACATCGTAGCATTCCGCAGACAACGACAAATTGTCTACTACCATTGGGTCCCCGCGTCCTTCTGCATCGAAAATCTGTAATAATAAGAGATCATTCAAATTTCAGTGATAATCTTACATCTTAGAAAACAGGCGTGATAGTATGTATGCATTTACATTTTTTTCAATGAACTGTGACAGACGAGGAAGCGTCATAACTTATACTACTTAAGTGGCAACTGCCGCCTATAGATTGGCTGTGAGTGACAATGCCGTGCACACAACCAAGCCGCTGCATACCATTAAGGAAAGAGAAGGGAAAGGAGAAAACAAAGAAGGAAAGGGAATGAGGCAGTAATTGGGTCTACGATACTCCACACCCAACGAAAGAAACACAACAGTAGGTATACGTAGACATACTGCTACTTTGTGTTGTGTTGTTTTTTTGTGCAGTGTGTTGTTGTGTTTGTGTAGGTACAAATATATGTAAATAAAGAGAAGTAAAACAAACATCGATCGTAAGCGTTTTGAGTGTAATAACGCCAACACGGCACGCAATATATGTAACTGGAACAACTTGATTGTCATGTCTCGGCACAATGCCCGATGTTTGAGCTATAATAAAGTCTTCTACGAAATCCTGGGCGTTGCGAATCTTCCACATTATCGGTAAAATTGAATCGTTCTTCACTATGAACCTATCATCTTCTCGACGATACAGCAGTAGTTTTCCGTATTCTAGAAAATAGTTGAGGTACTTAATTTCACCAGAATAATTTTAGGGACAGCCAAATAGTTCGCTTTTTTAATTTATTTCGTTATTACTGTTTAGCTTCATCGTTGTTAGGTAAGTACCTATATAATGTAATGTAAGTTAAAAGGAAGCTTTAAGTGAAACCCATAGAAAAAGCCAACTTACACGTCTAATAATACATTTACGACAGTTATCTTACCAATCATTTTAGTTAGTGGCAATATTTCTACTATAGGTACGACTCCACTGCATGCTATGTTCACCATTACAATTTCGGGATTGTCTTTGACACAAAATAATAACACACTTTTGTGTACACCCACTTCTGAAGGAGCCGCCGATATAGTCAGCTTATCTCGACAACCGGGCTGCATGGAAATGATTATAAAAGTTAGGTTTAAGAAATGTATGAATATAATTATCTATTTATAACAGTAGATGAATTTATCTATGACAAATAGAAATAGCTACAATATACATAGTTAAGGATGGTAATCAAGATATTCTTACTTCCAATTTAATAAATGTTTTGTCTATTTGGAAGACAGAAGTATCTTCTAGAAATTCAATTACAACGTCAGCAGTCACTAAGGAGGAATTCTTTAAATCAATCTTATAGTCTTCTTCATAAATCCTAGAAAAAATGTTCATTAAAGTAGAGACACCAAAATTGGCTAAAGAGCACTTACGAGTAGGTACTTCTCAACAATACCTGTGGAGTCCGACAAATATCGGTCCAAATTCGAACACTTTGAGATCATCTAGATATGTTATCTTATAGACGTTATCCTCTTGAGTCCTCCGAACAAAATTTGCGAACATCTTTTTAGGGCGGCTATCCAATCTGAAATAATTAAATAAGCGGCTAAAGGACTTTTTGATCTTTTATGCGAGGCAAAATGTTAATTGATAAATGTAGAGAATACCGTGGTAAGTCACAAATCCCGTTAACGTTAATGTCAGCTCTCGAGTCAGGCCACCCACAGACTTCGACGAACCGTTTGACACTATAGTTACCCTCGTCTTCAGGACTAAAAGAATACTTGCACCTGACTAGCTCACCAGGATACAAGACGATACGCGAACCAGATGCTGGAAATGGAATATCATTATTTTAACTTATTAGTCTCGCTGTTTTGTCATAAACAGCTCTACACAATGTATTCTAAAAACATTTCAATAAGGTTCGATGTAATTATCATCATTTATTTATTTTTTTCTTCCACTGCTTGTTTCGTTCAACATCGTGTGACGCCGTATCTGAACTAACTATACATAATTAAACTTCCTTACAAACAAAAGTTCCAACTAAAGAAACGACGTCACATCTGACGTTTAGGTACTACTACATAATTGTATAACATAAAGTTTAAAACATTATTTACTATGGATGGATTTCACACTGCGCAGCGGTAGTGGGCGTAATTCCTTGCCATCGTCTTCACTATTTTCATTAGGCGCCTTTTCAATAGAAACGGAAGGTATCTCACTCGTAGATGTTTGTGATGAAGTTACCTGTAAATACCGATTTACATTTCACGGATTCGCGACAGTCTCGTAGTACTAAAAAGATGGTAAGTACTCATGAAAATGTATCACCTTTTTCCCACAAGTGCAATGCCATTTCGAAAGAATATTCAATACATTATCTTGAGTGGAGTCATCCAACAAATTAAGATCTGTTAATTGATTACATTCACATTTTTTTATCTGAAATAAAAATAGCTTTGGTAATCTAATGTAGTAAGTACTATTGGTTTTATTATGGAACTCAGTAACAGCACCGTAATTTATTTTTGAAAAAAAAATACACTCTTTACGTTACCTATCAAAAATACTTAGGTAAGTATTGTATTTAATATTGTTAAAAGAGTAGAAACCTACGCTTAAAAATTAACCTAAAGTTTACCGGCATTTCATCCAAATACCACCATTTAAGCGGTGGCTCATGATGTATTGTAGGAAACGTTTTAGGCAGCAGAACAGTATATTCCTTTCTATTAACTGGAAATTTGAGGACATCACATTCCTCTTCCTCTTTTAAAGCGTCTCCGACAAGAGCCGAGTTAGCAAACATATTCAGTAAAGCTTCTTTATGTTGCAAACAGGGACACATTATTAATGTTAATGGGAAACCTCGCTCTGCAAAACTAACATCAGAAACCTGTAAAATAAACCCTCGATTAACATTTCATTGGTATTAAGTATACTAGTAATAACCACGATGAAGTGTTGTGCTTTTTACCTGAAGTTGCATTTCAGACTTTTTTTTAATTTTCTTTTGGGCTACGCCTACGATCTGACCATTAAAAGTGAATAAAGGCATTCCCACATCAGCCTCCTCTAAGATCCAATTATTTGAAATATTAATGAGTTGGTCGTATGTCGTTTTATTGTATTCATTGTATTTAGTATTCATTGTTGTATATTCACTTGTCGGTTTCCCTGAAGTTAAGAGGTTTTACGATAAGTCCCAAATATGCATAATAAATTATATCGAGTATATTCCTAAGTAAGTATTATTAATATTGTTGAAAGCATTACCTTTAGTGTCATCCTTTTTTACTTTTTTCTTAGCCTCAGAAGCTTCTGTTAGTGAAGCTTTGCTGCGAACTTCTAGTAAGAACAGAAATAAAAAGTACTTAATTCCAAATCA
Source organism: Subacronicta megacephala (assembly GCA_958496365.1). Classification (NCBI taxonomy): domain Eukaryota; kingdom Metazoa; phylum Arthropoda; class Insecta; order Lepidoptera; family Noctuidae; genus Subacronicta; species Subacronicta megacephala. Next base: position 5,645,716 of record OY292515.1, on the reverse strand, counting down.
CATTGATTTTTTGATATCTGAGGTTAAAAAACATTATGCGCAAATTTTACCAAATTATTAAAATCGATAGGTACTTACCTATTTCAAAGTAACTACAATGTTTAGGTAAGTGTCGTTGTTAACATATAAACCCTTAAAAAAGATACCCGGAATTAAAATACTTTAGCTGTAGCTATCATTTCCCAACACAGTGTCAGCGGCAGATTTTTGTTATGTATACTTAATTGACCTTATCTATAGTCTTACAGCCTGGACAACCTTATAACATAGGAAACGTATTAAGGCTTGCAGACTGCTCAGTCTACTTGCGTCAATAAGAGCTCCCAAGTACAAAGTAAGTAGATATTAAACATGAATTTGTAGATAAAAATCACTCTCTTACTTCTAGTAAACTTGGCTATACTTAAAATATGTATAAGGCAAAATTCAGTTAAATTATTATATTTTTATTGATTGTACTAATGACGCACCCTTTCCAGTCACCTTCTCCTTTTTTATGTTTTCGGCTGAAAGTCTGAAATAAATTTATCAATTTTCACCACTCTTATTCTTTTTTCATATCCTTTCGTATTTAATAATCTGATAAGAAAACGGGATTTTGCATTTATTTATAGAATGATTCATAATATAAGTGACCTACCCCAACTTTTCAAGATATTTTTTCCTTCTGGCGTCCAGACCACTTGTAATATATAACGCCTTTAATTCTGGAGCAGAATTTTCATATTCATCTGCATCCATGTCTTCAAAAGAGGCTACAATTTGTTGTATTTCGGTCTCATCGTATACTTTCGAATGTATTCTGATAAAGTTGAAAATGAATTCATTTAAAGAGTATTATAATAATATTATCTACTTTAAAATTGATTAACTATCCTATAGTGTCTACACGTACAAAACTGTGTAAATTAGTCATTGCCTTGTTAATTACTCACTCATCCAGTAAAACTTCAGCTTCTCGTTGTATTTCATCGTGCGCATGTGCCCACTTAGAAAAATCAGAATGACACAGCACAAGATGTATGTTCCAAATGTTACGCTTACATTTAATCAGTGTGGTAAGTACTAAGGGAGGGTTCTTTACTACAATACTTGTTAACGAGTCCACCACAAAACCACGATGATATTTTGGCTGATGGAATAAATCAGCAAGAAGTTCACCAACTAAATCCTTGAAAAAATAGAATAAGTATAAATTAGATATTAAAATAACACCCTTTTTTGTATTGGTTGAAGAAATTATTTGTAGTGTGTTTTGGTAACTGAGGTTTACTATTACGTAATCTGTGCTACGACTTTTTAACAACATTTATGAACTAATATATTAATGAAATGTTTAAATAACCATCTGAAACAATGTTGTCGACCCCATAGCTCCAATCACTGTGTGAGATGCAACTGATGAGGTAGGAGACCTTTTTTTCTTTTTATCACTTGCCCTAGAACGAGGCGTAGCAACATTTTTGGTATTCGCTAAAAAATTTATTTTCTTTAATAAAATTTCAAATTCATCTTTGACGTCGTCGAAATCATCTGAAGAAAAAAATAATATTACCAATAAACTCTATTATGTTGACATGCATGAATGAATCATAATTTTACAACCTTCGACATGTTCAGCATTATATTGCTCTGAATCGTGTTTGATACTTCTCTTCATCAATTCATAGTTCTCATCAATGGCGGAAATCAGAATTTGTTTTGCCGGACAGTTGGTAACGCATAACGCTTCAACTATACTCAGATCCACATTCACGATGGGTATACCTAGACGTTTGCCCACGGAATAGGCCATTTCTTGGCATTGCATTTCTAAAAGAAAATTGTTCATAGCTTCAGATCGTTATGCAAATATTTTTCACGGAGTTGGTAGGTATACATTTAATACAATTCTATAACTAAGATCTACAAGATTGTCGAAATAAGGTCCAAAGATTCAACTTATGTATAACTACTGTACAGTGTACATTGGCTTTTACTACCTTCGCACGGAGAGCCATGGAAAAATATGAGAATGCCTTTCATATGTTTATCGCTAGATTTATCGGAGTAGGTCTCGTCAAACACTTGTAAACACTCCTTCAAAGGGTCCACACGTCTTTCCTTCAGATCTTTTATTTCATCTGAAAGGATAAAGCAGAATGTAGTTGTTCCAATCCACTACTTATAAATAAAAAATTCAGAATGTGATTTTTTTTATTGCTTTTAAATCCAATTAATACATTAATAGTGAATTCTTTTAATAATTATATAATACCTACCTGCAATAATTTCGGCTTCAGTTCGGATCTTCAAAGGTGGTGTTTCTTTAGGCGGGACAGCGGCCTTTTGAGGAGTTTTGGGACTCCTTGTTTTTCTAAAAAAAAAAACAAATTACACCATGAACCAGAAATGTTAGAAACATTTTACAAAGTGCCAGTTTATCAAATCCGAAATCGAACAGAAATTATGATTCATAGTTTAAGTATAAGTTAATTTAAATAAAAAAAAAACATACTTTGCAGACATTGAAGCTTTTGTAGTAATCACTTTATTAGAGGCTACGTCTTCCTCTTTCGCTCTGAAACATATAATTTAGGTAATAGAAATGGATTTGAAGATTTTTGATAGCTGTGGTTAGAAAATAATATTATAAAGAATGCTTATTTTTTATTATTTTTTAGCATTAAATATTGCGAAATTATCACAAAGAAAATGAATTTTCTAATTAAAGAAAATTTCTAGTGAAAGAAAAATTCGATCTCAGGCAGGGTTTGAACCTGCGTCCCTCTGGTTAAGTACACCAGACGCTTTACCAACTAAGCTACCGAGACCACTGCCTGTGATGTCGAATTTCTCTTCCACCTTCTACGTCTTGAGGCGACGTCGGCACCATCTATTGAAGACATTACTATGTCTTTCAACAATAATTAGAAAATTCATTTTCTTTGTGATAATTTCGCAATATTTAATGCTAAAAAATAATAAAAAATAAGCATAATACGGTAAGGCAACATCGTTCGACATTGAACTACCTGTAAAGGCAGATAAGGTCTTTATACATTCCGTGGTAGAAATGTATGAAAATAGGCTTGAGCAGCTGAGTGGAGCTGAGACGTGAATTTTATGCAAATAATTTCTCCAATGTGTCCACAGGCGGCGATGACTACTAACCATAAGGTAGCTCGCCTGCTCGTTTGCCGAGTTAACCCATACAAATAAATGTTTGATACACAAGGACGCACCTTCTCACGTTTTCGTTGAAATTATGGAAAAAGTTTACAACTTCCCGTGGCATTCCTACTCCTGGCTTTAATGCCGGAACTAACATTTCTTCAGGTTTATTATAATATCTATAAAGCAATTGGTACGTGTCCTCTTCTTCTTTCCATTTCCTTAAAAAAAGCAAACAGGCTGCTTAAATCATTTTTCTTTTTCATGAACTTTAATTTATTCATGACGTGAATGTTAAAAAGGAAATCATAATCACAAGTAAGCAAACATCGCAAGCAGTGGTCTCGGTAGCTTAGTTTGCCAAAGCGTCTGGTGTATTTTGCTGGAAGGAAGCAGTTTCGAATCCTGCCTGTGATCGTTTTTTTCTTTCGCTAAAGTTCAACACTTTAATTTATGTACCTAGGTAAGCTTTAATAGTCTAGTTTACAACTTTATCTGTGGCGTTATATTCAACAAACTAGATAAAAATACGAAAGACTTCAATTCACTTACTCATCAGTGTGAGCTATTATAAGCTCTATGGGAAAAGGGCAAGGATTGGTAAGTCCGAAGTACATATCAATTGTTTCAGCCCAAGGTAGTGTAGGTGGGAAGTTTACATTAGGTCCAATAATGTGCACATGAGGGACGATGCCATGCCCTATTATTGGAATCGTCATTCTATTGGGATTCATGTGAAATCTAAATATCAGTAATCCTTCGTACATCATCTGTTTAATAACAATACAGGTGGGTTAAGGTGGCCACTTTTGATTAATCAAATCGTAGTCATTATAGCCGTATGATACAAATGGTGATTCATGAAGTGTCCATCGAAAATAATTTAAAGTATAGTGTAACTATTAGATACTCTTTAACCTTACCCGTAACATAAAAATGACAACTGGTCAAATTAACCGATTATGTAATAAAAAAACTTGAGAGGTGTCAAGGGACACCCGGATGGAACGAAGTTCCTTTCGATTAATTAGTGAAGGAATTGTAATATTATTATTTTTTAAGTTATAATAATATATTTTTTATTATTAACAAATATAATGTAATATAAACAAAATGTAAAATAAAACAAAGAGAGAGAGAGAGACAGACAGAGAAACATGCGCACGCCGCACAGCTTACAAAAGCTTACTATAGCAAAAAGTGTCGTGACAACTTTTCGTAAGAATTTTTTCCGTCTAACCCCCTTTCACAGCGCGCGATAAGGAACTTCGTTCCAAAAAAATAAAAAGACATACCATCACGCCTGTATTACCCGAAGGGTTAGGCAGAGGGGTACTAATCCGCACACACACTTTGCCGGTATGTTTGGTCCCTTGTAATTTGCCCCCGCGCGACAGCCTATCGCCATTTACCGGGCACAAATCCAGACTCCGAGCTGCTACTAAGGCTTTCACAGAAAAACTCAATAACGTTTTGCTCCACCTGGGAATCGATCCAGGACCTTCAGCGTAGCAGTCGCGCTTGGGACTGCTAGACTAATGAGGCAGCCTAAAAATATCACAAATAAGAGAAACAGCTCGAGGAACCTCCATAGTCGGCTTGAAAGCGACGCTAAGCCATCCTCCTTCACCTGGCTCGTATTTTCCTGAACTGTCGAGGACCATCATAGGAAGTGGTCCTGGGGCTTTCAGCCTCAAAGTAACATACCAAATACATGTTGGTTTACCTCTACAAAAAAAAGTTAAGTAATTCACTTGCAACTTAAAATATTATTACCAAATCAGGATCAGATAAAATCACTTACACATTTTTTAGAGGTACGGAACAAATAATTTTATCGCCACATCTAACCGAACCGAAATCAATAGTTTTAACATTTGACACTAAGTACGGCACCGCGCAGAGGGCTTTAATCTGGATTGGTATCGTCACTCCACAGGGTACCTAAATAATAACGCAATATAGTTAATGTTCATAACGCAATAATATCTAATTTTTAACCGACTGCCTAGAAGATCGGTAATGTTTTCATAAATGTACATTTACCTCTAAATTAAAAGATGTTTCTACATTCTGTTCCAGTTCTGTAAAATCCTCCGAGGTAGGTGAAAATGTAACTTCTAATTTTCCTGTTTCTCCCGGACCTAGTTTTCCACACAACTTAATTCCTAACCATTCGGGAACATTAGTTCCTTTTGCAAAATGCAACTTTGTTGCAATCGGTCCGTAATTTATAATATCAGCTGTACATTGCACCTGTTGACATATTAAGTATGACAAATTATTGAGAAAACATAAATTACAGTTGATAAAAAACTATTATATTACCGTGCTTCCAGTGATAACCACTCCATAATCTATTATGTAGGGATCAGTATGAAATCCCGTTATTGGGCCTGTTTTACCCATAGTAGAGTAGGCTGTCAATATTTCTGGTCGTTGCGTTATATGATCTATAACCATTAGTCTCTCAATCGCCAAGTCAACATCCATTGTAGAAGGATATCCATCCTTAAAGTATACAAGTTCTATAACACACACTTCCATAATTTTAATTTTAATGAAATTAATCATTTTATACTTTTACTTTAAGTAGCAAGTGTACCACTTACATAATTATAAATTATGTAGATATCTAGGATTTAAATATTCATGGATAATTAAAGAATATAAATACTTACCCAAGATGAGCAAATGTGCCAATCTGCTTGAAAATAAGGATCTTCGAAACATTTCTCAGTCAAAGGTGAATTTGTATGTTCTTCTTTGCCTTTACTAAACATTTCAGTGATAGCTGCCAAATATTGTTGCGTCAGAGAAGAAACGGCCAAATATCCTATTTCCGGATGCTGCTGCAAGTTTATTAATATTTGCTCAATAAACAAAGAGATTTATTATTGCATCATTTTAATTCAGTAAATCATATAAAGGCCCGGGGCACAAGAGCAATTTTTTTTTATTGTGTCTTTACTTTGTTACTGTTAATTTTATATTTAACAAATTCCCTTTCCTTTGTGGACTCACTGAAATAAATAAATCGTTTTACTTACATCTTCTACGATTTTTTGTCTGAGTAACGTTAAATACACTTGGGGGATAACACCCCAACCAAATACTTCGATAGGAATGTGAGGAAGATGCCCAATTTCTAGCAAAAACACTCTATGAAAGTAGCCCACAACTCCAGGTCGCATTACAATTTTCATTTGAGTTTCTTCCTCAGGTTCTAATAATTTCTCAGGAGGTAATACTTCAAGAATAGTTCCTTCGAGATCATTTTCAAATTTAGGCTCATTTAAATATGTTGTATATTCAAAAGGCAGCTGTGCTATATTTGTTATTTTCAACTCTTCAATGGCGTGTTCATGGAACGACCTTACTTTAAAATTTATTCTTTCAGTGTTTATTTTATACATTAAGTCAGAGCTTTGACCGGTTACAATAATTGACTCAGGCGGTCCCCCTAAAACTTCGCACTCTAGAATAGCACGAACATTAATATTCGATTTTGGTCTAAATATGACATGCACGTACTGAGTCTCTCCGGGTTTAAGCATTCCTCGATGTGAAACTAGTTGCAATACGTCATTGATACTGGTTTTGCTAGGCTTATATAATTTAGCAAACTTGTATATCCACTCAAATTCCGTGTCATAATCACCATCTATCATTGGTGTAACCTTTCTAATTATTCGGGTTTTTACAAGTTCAACATCTATTTGTGAATCATCGAAAGTTGCGATTGTTAGTCCATCGGGAAACATAGTGAGATTTTTATGATAACTCATAGTATCCAAAACTTTTTCGTGTATGGATCCTGCTGAGGTGTGAATAGGTACGACCTCACGGACACAAATACCTTAAATAAAATCAAATAATTTTATGAATGTTTATTTTAAACTATTTTTTAAGTAATGTTCCGTCTCACTAATACTACATTCGTTCATTTGGTTTCTCAATGCCGTGGTAGGTAATTTACGAAAGTCCCGTCTTCGCAGATGCTGCTGACGTCTACGTCGTCGTCGTCGAGTAACAGGCATTACATGCATACAGTGATCAAAGTCTCCGTTGAGCAGATTTTATTTATTTATATATGCAAACAATAAAACAAACATCAACACTCAAATCAAATAAAAAGTTAAGACGGAACTTTGCGAACAAAGAAGTGAGGCCTGTTAAAACTGCGCCTTGCCGTTTACAAACACAATTACACGCACTTTACCAATTAGCTTGCTTCTTGTAGCTAATATAAGTATATTAGCTACAAGAAGCAAGATAATGAGCACACGCATGTTCTTCATTGAATTTATTTTAGATATTATTATTAATGAAATAGAGGTAAACATTTTTTATGGTGTTAAATTATATTCAGTATTCGAACGAACAACTTTTGCGTTTAAAAAAAAAACCTGAACTATGTAATCAATAATTCAATATTAAAGTAGCTATCGTTCTATTGCAAGTATTGTATTGATACAAGAGCAAGTCATTTAAGTTCAGTCTGTGTCTAGAAGAAACTAAATACCCACCGGTAGTTCCACTATCCTCCGTATGAATTATGCCTTGGCTGGCTGTACTGCATGTGTAATCCGTTGGAAGCTCAGGCTATGATTAAAATAAAAACGATTAAGTAGTTACATAGTTAAGTAGTTACGATTAAGTAATTATAATTATATTATTTGTTACTACGGTACGGTAACAGTGATTTAAACGCTTTTAATAGAAAAGGCTCTGTTAAAGAATGAAATTACTATCATAATTTAAAACTTGTAATAATTCAAAACGGTTTTCATCTGTTAGCAATTGTAATATTAATTGCTTTTAATAAGTAAATACAATTTCTTTTTCTAATTATTAATATTGAAAAGAAGGGTAATTTTTATACTTAAACCTGTCTCAATGAATAAATTGTTTAATTTTAGTTTTCAATTACTAATCAATATCTGACGTTTTAGGTATTATTTTTAATGAATCGCACATTGAACCACCTTTGACATCAAGATTAGATTGTAATTATATTTTGAACATTATTTAAGTACCAAAACTACCCTTCAGACCACAATTTAGACTATTAAGATTTCGATCGTTTATTGTGAATATAGGTAGATAAGTTGGTAAGTACTTTCATTTGTCAAAGAACAAACATTTGTGTTCAGCTGTACTCTGCCATTTAACCATGCAATATTATTAATTAATAATAGTAGTATAAGATAGTTTAATGTTACATAAAAAAGAATATAAATGCACATACTTAATACTTACCAAGACTATATTTGTTATTAAACATTTTTTCCATTGAAACCGATAACAAACCAGTAGTGGTGTAGCATTTTGTATTTTAATTGTTCTGCTTTGCATACTTCCATTCAATATACATTGGAAATCTACTCTCGGTGATAAAACAAAAATATTTGGAAAGTTGATCTTTCCGACGAGTTTTATAGCGTCCTTAAAACAAAGAAATAATAATAATTAGTTATTGTCATTCCTCATGAGGTTCATAAATTATAGATATTTGAATTTTATGCCCATAAGCATAGTATAATGAAATCTAGATTTTATTACACTATGCTATAAGGTCAAGAATTCCCTTTTTTTTTAAATAACAATGCACTTTACTAGTAAGTACCTATTGTTTTTAACCCCTCGTTCTAAGCTAAATGCTTGTGTTATGAGTGGGTTCACGTTGGTAAAAGCTACTTACATAATATTAAAGTGGAAATCGACAATGATTATAAGAAACACTGAAAATTAAAGACTGTCTGTTTCCTACTTATCGAAAGACTAGTAGTAGATAATTTTACAAATTGTACTTACTTTGTTTTTGTGCCCTTTAAATTTAATCCTCATTAAATCGCAATACACCCTAGACTTGAGATTCAAATGTTTAGTAGTATCGAAGAGTATTTGCAACTTCATAACTTCCTGATCTTCTAAACGCTCCTCCACCGTATGAGTGAGATTGAAAGCCATTTTAATTTTGTTAATGTCATGAAAGAAATGTAATGGTCCTTTTCGTAAAGGTTCCACAGGTTTCAATGTAAGGTAGTCCACAAAACTACGTGATTCATGCGGACCGATTTCATTAAGCATATTTTGAAGATTTAAATCAGACTTTCTGTACCGTATACAACAACACGTCATATTTTCTTCATCAACTGGTATTTTATAAGTGCTTAATTTCTGAATTATCGCAAATGGTGGTTTAACACTAATGTCGATGTCCAGTGGTAGTTTTGATACATTTTTTATCGTGATAATATCTACAAACATTAAAAAATATCTCTACATGACTAGATTTTTTTTGGTAACAGGTAACAGTGCCAACCATCCCTGCAATGTAGTTTCAAGTTTATTTCAAAACATTTGGTAACATAATTAATTTCCCACATTTCATTGTAACAAACATTGCACATGTTTGTATAGGTACGTACTATAATAACTGTAGGTAGGTAATTAATAATATAATATACGTAATATTTTATTTTACCTGTCAACTTATAAAATTCACTGTACGGCCCGTAGTCATACTGAAATTCCACTATCGTCGAAGACACTTCTATTTTCGGATCAACGAACTCTGCTATTACTTGACACTCCATTAACAATTCTTTTTTATTTATCCCCTCAACACTGCCAACTAAATACCACATTTCTTTTATTGTTGTCACTTTATGAGAAATACCTGTTACTGTCAATTCAAACTTTTCTCCTGCGGATATTTTGAATGACCTTGGGTCCAAATCAAAGAATCCTCTGAAAGTGTCATAACATTGATATTATATTAATTGAAATGATTTAAAAAGTGTCAATTTATTTAAGATCTACGTACGCTATTGGTTGTTTTGTTTTAGGTGCTTTGTAATGTTCACTCCATTCAAGTGAATGCAATCGTGTTCCACAGTTTTCCATAATGACTTTGCAATCCAGAGGTATTTTAGTAAAATGTCTTCCGAGAACAATTTTATCCCGAAACTCACCGACCAGTATACTTGTGCCGATACCAGTTGCAGATAAAGGCACCAACTAGATTAACAAAAATCACTTTTTCATTTCTCATACTCGGAAAGTAGTGTTTATTTGATCTGAATAGCGGGTGGAAAATGCTACTTCCCACCCTTGGGCGGGAATAACTCATAGTAATTACTTTCCTCCCTAGGGTGGAAAATAATTTAAAAAATAGAACAAAATTAGGTTAGGCAGTCAGCTGTAAAAAATCTAACATAATTAAGAAAAAAATGCTACGGTCTTGTGTGTTTATAAACGGCCAGAGTGAATTTAAAAAAAACGCGTGCGGCTGAGGCAGTGTCGCGGTGTGTTCCATAATTAAAAATTTAAATAGACTATGACAATATATAATTTGGCGGGAAACTTACTTACTTTATCGAAATCTTTATTAAAAATGAGTTCAAGTGATTCTGACATGTTGACCCCAGATTTTGTTAAAGACGAGGCAAATACAGTAATAAAATCTCTTGCCAGAAATTTCTAAACAAAGATACATAAATACATACAATGATTTTATGAAGTGGCGAGCAGATAAGAAAATAATAAATATTTACGAAAAACTACTATTTTTTACTTTCCTTATATTCGAAATGAAAAGTAGAGTGCTTAACTCGGGTGGAAGACATCAATTCCTACTCGGACTATAGCCAAACTATAGTCTAAATACCTCGTATGGGAATTCATTCCTTTCCACCCTTGTCTAACAATCAACTATTTATTTTTGTCATAGAATTCAATGGTAAACTTGATTCAACAAGTTATTTACAATTTTTGCAACTATGTAAATTAAAATGACTAATTTAGATATTCGTGATGTGACGTCAAATTTCAACTTTTGAAAGTGTAATCAATTAGCTAACAATTTTCAACCCAACGACTAATAATACATATAATAATGACAGTTGTTTTTGCATTTGCATTTCATTGCACAATACATATTGTACCTTATCCATAAAGTCACTTACAATGTCCTTTACTTTGTCTAAATGCAGCACCGCTTTATTCGTGTAACTGTCAGCGTCAATCAAATATAAAGTCAATGTTAAATCTGTTTCAGATTCAGGCGCCACGAACCCTTCCGTAGGGGATATGTGCCATCTCCCGTCTTTGTTTAGCTAGAAGGTATTATGCTTCTATCATTAAAAAAACTTAAGCAGCTTCGTTAAAGACCAATGTGACAGCTATATTTTGTAAGATATCTTAATAGAAACAATAATAAATATGAATCCTTACCAACGACGCGGTAAAGTTAACATAAACTGGAGAATCATTACACAACGTCAGAATTTTCTGTGATCTTGTAAGCAACTTCACTTGGCCCCAATGTAGCGCCATGGGAGTGCATGTCACAATAGGGCGGACACCAAAGCCCGTAATGTGGCAGATCTCGATAGGCTTGGATAGACCAAATAAGTGCATCCTATTGAAAATGAGACTTAAAATCAGTTATTGATAAAATTTGCGATCCTCCGACGTAACGACACTCGGAATAAATTATTCTACTTATATGAAAAGTAAAGGGTCATTTTTTAGATATTTATATGATTCTTATTTTTAGAGGCTTTTTTAAAGTGTTGTTTGTTGTAAAAAATGTTGTTTTTGTGTTTTTTTTTTAATTTCATAAACTAATAATACAAAAAATAATGATTTAACGTAAAAAGGTAACTATAATAAATCTCATGTTAAATAAAGTAGTTTGATACCTTACTCCATTTTCCTGTACACCCAGCACGCTAGTTTTTATACTGACTGGTAAACATATTGTACTGTTGGGCTCGATGAATCCTTCTTTGATTCCAACATCAACATCTAAAGTAGTTCCTTCCTGTAATAAGTAATTCAAAAGTTATCCTAATTTTATACGCTCATAATTGAAAGCTGAATTCAGTCTTTACATAAAATCAACGGACCGATCAATGGCGGATTTCATTTATGAATACGATTATAAAAATACATGACGTATAATCAATCCGTACTACTGTAATAAATTTCTAATCTAATTTAAATCACAATATCTACCGTTAGTTTTTCCAGTGTGAAATATCCCCGTAAATCATTGGAAGTAATGACTATTTCTCTATGATAAGAAAAGTCCATAAAGCAGGCTCGTAATTTGATTTCAGGTGCAGGCTTTATGTCAGGCACCAAGGCGTTGAACATCACCGGGAGTATAATCGGGGGACTGTCCGATTTTTCTAGTTCTAATTCAAGTGAAGTTTGATTGGCGCGAACCAAATTCGCAGTTAACGTCACCTGTGGCATTTAAATTGTATAATAACAATATGATTAAGGATAATTCACCAGCTTCCGTCGCTAAATTCAAACTTTTTTTTGGTTTTTCGCAAATTGTTCGACTATTACACATTATAGGTCCATGGCAGTAAGAATCCGACAACAATAATTTATTCACGATCGAATATTAAAACTTTTGATTAAAAATCGATATCCTAGAAGATTTCGGTGTAAAATAAATAAATAAAAAATATAAATAAATAAATCTCTCACGAAAACGATTTTTGCAAAGTGTGAAAAAATGACTGCCTCATTAGTCTAGTGGTCCTAAGCGCGACTGCTACGCTAGAGGTCCTGGGTTCGATCCCCAGGTCGAGCAATGTTATTGGGTTTTTCTATGAAATTCCCACTAGCAGCTCGGAGTCTGGATTTGTGCCCGGTTAATGGCAATAGGCTCGCCCCCTATTACATGGGACCTAAACATACCGGCGATATGTGGGTGTACATTAGTACTCCTCTGCCTAACCCTTCGGGGAATACAGGCGTGATGGTATGTATTCATGTGAAAAAATTATAAAATTTGTATTGTTTATTCAAGGCCAAAATTTAGTGTTTAGCCGTAAGTAGTTATTTATAATTTATACCTTTAAAATATTTGGTGCGATAATAGTAGGTACATATATATTCAGTGAATCCACTTTTAAATAATAATTATTAAACCTGTATGGAGATCCTCGATTCCGGATCTATGTCAACTTTATATGGCTCAATATTAAATTCTCTAGGCCACTGAGGAATTTCCGGCTTAGGTTTTTCAGCGACGGCGTAGTCCGAAAGGGTAATGCTGCTAATTTCTGGACCATCCGACGAGATTTTCAAAGATCCGCTGACGTGCACAACCGACTCATTAATAACATCCAACTCCATTGTTTTAGGCACACCTTATCAAAAACATATAAAAAAATCATATAATTATGCATGATATTTTTTAGTAGCTCCTAGCCAATTTAATTGCGCAGGTAACGCGAATAAAAAATGCCTGTCCATATTAAGAACGTTTACATCTACACTAGCTACGATTTTTGAACTTTCGCATGCAGAAAGTGTAGGCCCTGCTACGACCGTAGCGAATAATCGTAGCCTTGGAATGTAGTTCTTGTTCTACGTAGCATTGGGGACCTTGCTACACCGTAGCGCATGCATAAATTTCGTAGACACTGCTACGAGCGTAGTGAAAGTAGATGGTGCTACGAACGTGACGCCTTGGAATTTGTAGACCCTGCTACAAATGGAGCGCATTCTTTGGGATTCTCGTCGTGATAATTATAATTGTAATTACTTTGAATTTCGCTGTTATTTTAATATTTCAATTAACATATTATAAGCCTTTTGAATCTTACCTACGCTAACCATTCCAAAATCTAAACACGGAATACTAAACGTTAGTGATGGGTATATTACTTCCCCTCTGAAAATAACAACAGAAATATTATGAAACATTTTATCTTTTTAAAATAAACTTGTATAGTTAACACCAAATATGCATGCTTACTTCAAATACAGTTTTAAAATAACATCCGTGTCGCGGATGTTAAAATTTATTTCTTCGAAAAATGGCCCCTGGTTGGAATTACAAAAGGAGATGACGAAAATTTCTTTATCTCCAGGCCTTAAACAGTGTAGTTCCGGCGAACACGATATTATGCTACCAAACAATGTAGGTAAATCCTTGTACACTATCACACCATTTATGTGTCCTAAAATAAAAACACAAATAAATCTTAATTGTACAAAAAACGCTTTTTTAACTACGATGAAGCTTGGCTGGTTTTATATCCTGCCGGTATAGTAAGTGCAGCGGCGGAACGGTCGACTTTATTACAGATTTATTATGGTCACGGATTCTATTCCCATAAGGAACAAATATTTCCGTGACTCACGAAACAGGAGAATAAAGTGCAGCGGCGGAACATTCCCATAAGGAACAAATATTTCTGTGACTCACGAAACAGGAGAATATCCTAATGTAAGACAAGTAAGTAAAGTAAATAAACAAGTGTAACCTAAAACCTGTACATGTCAAAAAGTTTCGTCGTATGTAATGATAAAATAATGTAATTATATACTTTCACTGCCTCTATTATATATTATTATATACATATTATATGCCTCTATTATATATTATTATAATTATACTTTCACTGACTGCCTCGTTAGTCTAGTGGTCCCAAGCGCGACTGCTACGCAAGAGGTCCTGGGTTCGATTCCCAGGTCGAGCAAAGTGTTATTGGGCTTTTCTATGAAATTCCCAGTAGCAGCTCGGAGCCTGGATTTGTGCCCGGTTAATGGCAATAGGCTCGCCCCCTATTACATGGGACCTAAACATACCGGCGAAATGTGGGTGTAAGTACATAAGTACACCTCTGCCTAACCCTTCGGGGAATACAGGCTTGATTGTATGTTATGTATGTGTTGTTATATACTTTCAAGTAATTTGTTTACATTATTATTCAGACCAAATTAGAAGCTTCAGAAAAGGCTTACCTTTATTGATGGCAACAATTTCATAATTATAAGGCTTGTTAATATATACGCAGTCCATATCCAGTGTCTCTATGTTGAGGTGTATGGACGGAGGCAAAGAGATGCCGACCAGGCTCAAGGGCACGCGGTCCTCAAAGCCATCTATATCTAAGTAAGCAGTTGAGTGGAATTCTCCGATTTCTTTCGGACAAAACGTAATTGTTAATTCTGTCGCTTTATTCGGCCACAACTTCCCTTTCTGCGGAGTACAATATTACTTATCATAGAATTAAGTGTATGGCACATGACTGGTATTCCACCAGAATACGAATTACTTGAAGTTTTGAAAAAAAAAATTGTCTACCCTAGGTCCTCGTTACGTCTAGATCATATGATTGATCGATCTATAATTATTACAATCTAATAAATTATACATTGCATTATCATTATGCTTGTAAATTAATAAAAGGAGTTTGTCAATCAAAAATAAAATAATTCATCATGGGCTTTTACAAAATTCATTATTTTTTACAGAAATCATTAGTTATTCACAGAAATACCTTGTTGTTGTACTCACAATTGGTTCTACTGAAAAATGAGTGTTTTGGTAGAGTAACGACTCATCTGCAACGAGCGCCTGGATTTCGTCAAAGAATATCCTTGTGTAGACTCTTTCGTGCTCGTTGCTGCTCAGCACGTCATACTGCACCAATTTCATATACTTTGCAGACTCGCTTTCTTTCATATTGTAAAATCTCGTTGCCAATTTCACTTTCTCTTCAAAATCTGCAAGTAAAAAAGTTATTGAGCAAGGACGCAAAGATCGCATCCTCTGTCTATTCGAAATAATGTAATTATCATCATCATCGGCCTACACTAGCCCACTGCTGGACGTAGGCCTCCCCTAGCCCTCCCCTGTTTTGAAACACAACTTCCGCCAGCAACCTTTCGTAAATCATCACTCCATCTTGTCGGAGGGCGTCCGAAATCATGTGCGTATTAATAATTATTATACTCATGAAACAGTCACAGGGAAGGAGGAAACAAGGAAACCTTCACGCCAGCGATATTTTCTAAACGGCGTGTGAGGTCTGGAAAATGAATCCCTATTTCCCTTGAGAACGACTTTTCCGATTTCTTTCATCCTTTTTTTAAGATTTCTAAGACTCTTTAGATGGTTCTTATGGACACAGAAATAAAAAAAAATGCGCCTTAAATTGGTTCGACAGAACAACGTCTGTGGAGTCAGCTAGTATATATGTATATATATATTTAAATTCGTGATCAACGTACCGTAATAAACGCAATCGTTCTTCATACACATGTAAGTGAGTACATGATCTGATTTATTTACTACTTTATAAGTCTGCTGTCGCATCATAGTATTGTATGTATCAAAGAATCTAACAACTTGCTTCTCTAGTTCTACGCTCACAGTGTGTGTAGATCCCGATAACATTATGCTAAAATTTTCACCTGAAAATTTATATTAGCTTTATTTATTGTTGTTTTGTCAGACGTATTTAGCAGTAATAAATCAAATATTATGACAAATGTTAACCTGTTTCAAAAACAGCATGTAGAACTCCATATGTTTCACCCAAATGCATTGTTTTAAAAACCACTTTGATATTATTTTTTTCACTTTTGTTCAAATAAGCTGACTTTGGTTGCACTGAAAATGGGCTGTGAATAATGTTTATAATTACATAGATAAAGTCAAAAACATATATACAACATTACGAATAATATTTCTTAAGATATAGGTACCATTTACAACTGAGTGTGAAGCCTGCAGGTATCATTCCAATGTTATGCACCGTCATCAAAACATGGTTTTCTACTTTGAGTGGAATCCTTGGAATATCAACTTTATCGGGGAAATCAAATATCGGTCTAGGGCCCATTGCTTGAACGAAAACAATTTTAAGTTAATAGATTACACTAGTCTAGCTGGTTTTGTAGTTATCTGTAATTTATTAGCTTACCAATCAGAGGCAATATATATTGATCCACATCAGTATAGAATGTTACTTTGTGAGTGTAATCCTCATACTGAACAGGCATGAAAGTAATGGCGAATGTAACGCTGATCCCCGGAGCTAACCTGGACAACAACTGTCCACCACAAGGCTTGATGAAGAAATACGACGACTCCTTGTATACCATATTAAGATACGTTGGTCCCTATGAGAAACAAATACTTAAAAATAAACATTAAAAATAAACATTTACCAATTAAATATAATAAACATACCTTGCTTATATTTTTAACGGAAAATTTGGCGATTATTTTGTCATTAGGTTTAAAGTTTTGGAACACAATTAATTTAGGTGTAAAGGATAGCACAATCTTGTCGGGTTTCTTGCCGGCGACGCTGACAATGTTATCGATGTCTATATTGTTTAAATTCTGCAGCCGTTGCTGAGTGCTCATTTTCATTTCTCTCTCATATTCCGACGGAGTAATCTATTAAAGAAAAGGGGGTAAGCATGAATCATGATGATTACAAAAAAGGCCATAAAATAACTGAATTCGAAGACATTGTAAAGGCTGACTCAATAGTCTACTGGTCCTTAGCGCGACTGTTACTCTAGAAGTCTTGGGTTCGATCCCCAGGACGAGCAAAGTCTTATTGGGTTTTTCTATGAAATTCTCAGTAGCAGCTCTGAGTCTGGATTTGTGCCCGGTGAATGGCAATAGGCTCGCCCCCTATTACGTGGGACCTAAACATACCGGCGAAATGTGAGTGTAAATTAATAGGTACACATCTGCCTAACCCTTCGGGGACTACAGGCGTGGTGGTATGTTATGTAATGTATGTAAAGGCAGTAGGGATCAATCAGTGGCTGCAAGTTGCACAATACAGGCAACAGTGGCGGGATAAACGAAGCTCACACTCAGCAGTGTAATCGCCTATTTGGATTGATAGAAAAAGAAAGAAACTGATAAACGAATGTCACCTCCGTTGACGGATCAACCATCTTCTTTTTAGCAAGTAATTGATACAATTCCGCAGTAAAATATCCATTTTGTTTAAACTTGTGCAATATTTCCATACTGCAATATTCAAACTACACATTGAAATGACAAAGCATTGTTTACATAGAAACCGTGACTTGAGAGTGACGTGAAGCCTGGAATTTGAAATAAGTTCGAACACACCTGCACCAAAAAGATTTCATGCTCAATGAATAACAGAAAGTTCTGCCCCTGCAGTAAAATTTGCTAGAATCCTAAACTGTTTGAACTGCTGTCTTTAAGCCCTGTTAATACGAGTACTTTGATTGTGTGTACTAAAAAGCGGCCATAGACCTTTAGGTATCAGCAAAATACGATATATTTTCTCTGTTTAAACTAAGGCGAACCAACATTAATATAATTTACAGGCGTGATGGTTCACGCCTGTAAATTCCCCGAAGTATTAGGCAGAGATGTACTAATGTACCTACACCCACACTTCGCCGGTATGTTAAAGTCCCATGTAATAGGGTACAGCCAATTGCCATTAAAGGGGCACAAATCCAGAGCTGCTACAGAGAATTTAATGAAAAAACTTAATAACACTTAACTCGACCTGGGAATCGAACCCAGGACCTCTAGCGTAGCAGTCGCGCTTGGGACCCCTAGGTTAACAAGGCAGTCATAAGTTATTAAACTAGCATTTTAAATCACTGCCCTTAGACCTAATTCAGTTATTATATTCCTGTTAAACAGTTCAACCCGCAGTAGGCTAGCGTGGCGGACTCTAGCCTTATCCCTCTCGTATTGAGAGGAGACCCGTGCCCAGTAATGGGTTGATGATGATGAAACAGTTAAACAGCAACATAATAGCTTCATAATTACAAAAATAAGTGGTTGAGCGGTAGTTCAACTTGAACTACTGCTTTTAAAAGCAATGCTACTACGCTATTGCTGTTCTTGCTCTGAAAATAGATCGTAATCGTCAATTTCAACGAGATCATCAAATTAATCTAATATGAAAACAAAAGATTATTACTTAATGAGAAACAATTTCGCAAGGTATTTGACTCCGGCTAGAGGGGGCACTGGGATGAGTGCGGAAATAGCAGCGCGTCGTAATTTTAGTAGAATCGGGGCAACGCGGCCGCGGACAGAAATAGAGGCGGCGGCACACGCATCTTCCCGCTGTCAATTTCGTCCGCATAGGGAGCACGATTAGCAGCCGCCTGCCATTCGAGCTGCGAGGAAAGTGAGGCACGGAACCGTGCACCGACCTGCCCAGCCGGACCTGCAGCACGCCGTGAGTGCAGTGATAAGAGACAGTGCAGTGCAGTTGCATAATAAATGTGAAAATGACGTGTGCAGCCCAAATATAGTGAATCATTATAGTGTTATTGCATATAGTTTAAATAAATCCAGCAATACACCAAGAAAGGTAGGTATTTTTTTTAATTTATCTAAGCTCAATAGATTTTACGCAAAAGTTAACAGAGCTGTACGCTGATAACTTATAGATATAAATTTACAAATTGCAATTTACATAGAGTGAACACACTTTCGATATTTTGGGATATGAGTGGCGGAATATAGGTCGACAAGGCGTCGACGCCGCGGCAACGCCCGCTCTATCCCGGTCACAGCTGCCGTTTCAAAATGTTAATAATATCGTTATTATAATACCGATACCTTCATGCCACGTATAAACTGAAGAGAATCATTTGTAGTTTAAGAAGCTCCTAGAACCATTATTTTATTTAGACAGGAAAATTTATATAAATAATATTATATTGTAAAAAAAATATTTTAGCAACAAATCACAAAGAATAAAGGGTAATCAGTACGTAAAACAAAATCTGCTAACACGCCTTCACCCACGTTCCTCATTCTATACATAGCGGCTGGCGCCTACTTACAGGCAAAACGTAAACACTAATATCCCGCTACGTAATTTTTTAACGTTATATCTACATAAATCTACTGAAAAGTACTACAATATCTATGTTGCGCATGAACAGAGATGCTGAAGGGTCGCGGACGCGATCCGCGCAGCGTGACGTCGCCACCACCGACGCCGGCGCACCTCGCAAATGTGCTGCGCCCGCCCACGCTAGCGCATGCGGCGCTCCGCCCAGCGACGCCATCGATGCACCGGGCACCGCTCGCTAGGCCTGAGCCGGACTACGAAGTGGTAGAGTTTCCAAGTGAACAGTATGTCAATGCTAAGATACAACCTCCTCCGCCACCGCCGCCGCGACCGCCAACAGGTAAGTGAAGAAATAAGTATAATTTAATAACAATGTTAACTTGTAGACTTTAGCTTCGAAAACGTGCGATTACTCGTAAATTTTGCCTGATATTACTAACCTAATAGTTATTTCAATTTAAAAAGAGAGGATTTGTGAATACTCGTATGTTGAAATAGATTGTCTATTAGGTATTAAACTACATACATAGTGCATAGATAGATTCTCAGATCGCCGTCCCAAGAACCCAACGGCCAAGTAGGAATAGTTTGAATAGGAAAAAGAAATTGAATGCAATACGTTTGTTGTTTGTTTTCCGTCAAGTACATAGTTCTCGTAGCTTTTTTTTTACGTTACTGTCTCATTGTCACAGAAATTGATCCCGATCCATATTACGATTATTTGTTAAAATAACATACCAGAATAAAACGCGTGGTAACGCTTACCATGCTTGTTTGCCATCTTAATGGTATAAAATAAGACTGTCATGAGTATTCCTAGAAGGGTTAGGCAGAGCATGCAGCATCTGCAGCATCTCGGGCTTGTGACTTAATAATTGTTCAGTTGTGAGTATTTATATCTCCTGCTGCATTAATTAGCCTTTTTAAAGGCTCACCGGGCTGCCATGTGCCGACACCATTTTGTAAATATGTTATAACCTAAAAATATTATCATTTGGACCTATCTATAAAAGCAAAAGACCTGTATGTTAATGATATAACTTAATTTATTGCTACTCAATCAATATTATTATGTAAATTTTGCTAAATTCGTTCTATATTAGGAATAAAACAATTTTTTACCCCTTCACACATACTTTTATATAATATTTTATATCAAAACCACAATATATCGAAGGCGCGTGAAAATTTTCAATGAATCTTATATCTAGACATAACATAACATACCATCACGCCTGTATTCCCCGAAGGGTTAGGCAGAGGTCTACTAATGTACACCCACATTTCGCCGGTATGTTTAGGTCCCATGTAATAGGGGGCGAGCCTATTGCCATTAACCGGGCACTAATCCAGACTCCGAGCTGCTACTGGGAATTTCATAGAAAACCCCTATAACACTTTGCTCGACCTGGGGATCGAATCCAGGACCTCAAGCGCAGCAGTCGCGCTTAGGACCACTAGACTAATGAGGCAGTATATCTAGACATTTACATTAAACTAGATTGCGCAGTAATATTTGAAGGCATGACATAACAAACATGACTCAATAAACTAATGCATCCATATTAATTTTGATGATTTAAACAAATAATGTGTCTCTCACTCAATTTTGACCGACTATTTGTCCAAATTATATCGAGGCAAAGTAGTGAAATTACTACTTCAATTGGATTATAACATTTGTACTATGGCATTAGAGATGGTTTTGCAATGATGGAAGGTTTCGTTTAAGTTCTAACATGTGAACACTTAAATAGCTCCAATAACGCTTTTAATACATTCTAATGCTTTTATATTGCAATAAACATCTTCATTATCAATAATATTGTAGCAACCAGCCAGTATAATGCTTCTGTGATGCGATCGGCAACTTCATTGACTGTGAGAATGCTTCTGTAATGCGATCGACAACTCCATTGACCGTAATAATGCTTCTGTAATGCGATCGGCAACATCATTAATCACAATAATGCTAATATAATGCGCCTGTGATGCGATTAAGAGGATAGTATCCGCTCCGCGCTCCATACAAACGTAGTTTGGTCTTATCTTGAATATTAACAAATGAAAGTCTTTGGAATTTTGCAGTAACAATCTTGTCATTAAAATACGTGTTCCTGTAGTATACAATTTCATTTCAATATACGGTTAAAAAGTTACACGAGCTCAAAGATTGGCAATTTTCGTTGAAAAACGGCCCAACTTTATGCTAGTATTTCTCGACAATGTATCAATACAGAAACATTCTGATTCGAAAGAAACCCAGATAATATAGTGGATATATTTTTACAAGATTTTTTTTTACGTATTAACAATAATAAAGGAGTAATCTCCAAAATTCAGAACATAAGAAATACGCGTGAAAATGTTGCAAATGTATTGTTGTTTCTCCTCTCGGGCACGCGTTCGCATCGCGAGGGATAGAGACAGCGACAACTGTGCAACATTGTTGCGTTCACGAGGGACACTCCTCTTAAACAACTATTGTGACCCTATTTAGGATCTAAAGCTGTATAATTTGTGCCTAAATAAGACTTACAGTAGCCGTAATCGTAAGTAACAGAACTAACTCAAAACGCTAAGAGGATACAAAAATGCTGTAAGTCGGCCGTTATACAACTTTTATGTGTTACTTGGGTAGGTATATAAATTATTATTATTTTCCTTATGTATTTTATTAGCGGTTCGTAGGTCCGAAGGCCCAATTTCTCCCTCAGTCCCTTCCTTGTCCTTTTCTCCTTCCCCTCCCTTTTCCTTAAATAGGCTCGGAAACGCATCTGCAACTCCTTTAATAGGTATTGCATTTGGTCATGGGCAGCGATGATTACTTACCATCAGTTTGTTCGCCCGCTCGTATGCCGGCCGAGTTATACCATAAAAATAAAAACACACAGAAGCTTTATGTGATTTTGTGTGCAGGTCACCCAGCTGACGCAGGCGCGTCGTGTGGGCTGTGTGGCGGCGGCGGCGCGCGCGTGCGCTGCGCTGAGTGCGGGCGACGCGCTCTGTGCGCGTCCTGCGACGACATGTACCATCGACACCCGAAACGTAGACATCACCAACGACAGGTCCTTGTTCATTTTGTGCATACAAGTGCATGCAAGCAGTGAGCCTAGTGATATGACTATTGGACTGCCAAGTTATAGGTCTCGAATTCGAATCCAAAGCACGCACCTTTTTATAATGCACATGTGCGTACTATCTAATCAATTAATGTTCACTCGCACACACGAAAACATCGTAAGCATGATTATTGAGACTATCAACCCGTAGTAGACCAGCGTGATGGACTATAGTTATCCCCTACCTAATGGGTTGATAATGAACTGCATGCAAGCGAGCAACATATTCATACAACTCTGGTTGGTTTTTAAACTAGGTAGGTATATCTAGTTCCACGTTCCAATAATTATCGTTTACTAAAAAATAAAAAAGATAACATACCATCACGCCTGTATTCCCCGAAGGGTTAGGCAGAGGTGTACTTAATGTACACCCACAGTTCGCCGGTAGGTTTAGGTCCCACGTAATAGGGGGCGAGCCTATTGCCAAAAACCGGGCACAAATCCAGACTCCGAGCTGCTACTGAGAATGTCATAGAAAAACTCAATAACACTTTGCTCGACCTGGGGATCGAACCCAAGACCTCTAGCGTAGCAGTCTCGATTGGGACCACTAGACTAACGAGGCAGTCATTAAAAAATAAAAAATATTTTTGATATTTATAATTCTGAATCAAATGCAAGTTATAAAATGACCTATTTATATCTATATTCTATTATATTTTATATTCTATTTCTTAAAATATATATTCAGAATCCATTGCATTTCTAATGTGTACCCGTAATGTACCGCAAGAACATTAACATACTTTTATTTCAGGCATTATCACAATCACAGTTACGAGACGAAAGACCTCCCCTTCCACCAAAGACTGCGCCGCCGGTGCCTCCGCCACGAAAGCACAAGGCGAGTTCAAAATTATGCGACGGTACAACATTTGTTAGTTTTTTTTTAAGTGAAAATTTAATTAATTTTGATTATAAACGTTTTATAGATAAGTGGCGACAGAATGAGCGCGAGTCCCAAAACGCCTGTACTGGATCAACGAAGAGCTACTCTCAGCTCACCGCACCATATGTCTATCATGATGGGGCCACAAACCCAGGCCCCTGCCCCGTCGTCTGTCAACCATATGCCACCGCAGCATATTCACCAACAGATGCCTTTACACCTTCAAACTAAATTGACAACAACGCCCACACCGAATCATCTCGGCAGCATGCCATTTCTACCAACAAACATGCATCTTCCTGCAGCGCATGTTCCAGCCCAGGCACAATCAAATACTTTGTCTCACATGAATTCAGCTTGGAATCGTCCTCGTGGGTCTCTGCAAAATTTCGGATTACATCCGAACATGGTAATAAAATCATTTTATTCAAATTACGCTAATTTTAATTACATATTCAATATATTTTATTCTCATACACAAGATAATATTTATTTATCTATATTATTTATATATTCAGACTTCACCAGCAGAGCCGTGGGAAAATCCTGAAAACATGGCTCCAACAATGCAAAATTGGGGTCGACCTTTGCGAAGAGGAGCGTCCGTACTCGAACTTAGCGGTGGTACAGCAAATACATGCAGTGGCTGTCCGCACTGTGCCCCTATGCCCTGGCGATATGGCAGCTGCGCGAGCCTCGATCATCCCTGGGCCACCACCAATTCAGGGTGGGCGCCCACATGCTGTGCACAAGGTCATCCAACTACGCATCACAACGCTCATAATATGCATCCGCATACGCACCAACCTCAGACACCACAACCTTACAGAAGGGGTAGGTACTTATATAGATAGAGATTTAGGTATATCTATAACAATCTAAAACAACTAGATATATCAAATGTACACTATTTTTTTATATTTTCAGCTGAAAGCCGTGTCGGTTCCCGTACTGTATCGCGTGCTGGCTCTCGAGCAGCTTCACCGGCTATGAGTGTACGATCGCGAACGTCTCGCCGTCCAAAACATCGCACACCATCACCGCCGCCCCTGCCATCAAGTGATGCAGATTCCGAGAGCGAAAGCGAAAGTGATCATGATCCTTCTAGTAGACCACAAGAAAAAGAAGATTCGCTTGGACCTGCGCCGCCACCACCTAGTTCAACATGGCAGTGCGAACACTGTACATACGTGAACGAGCCAGGAGTGAGAGTTTGTGCCATCTGCTGTCGAACACCAGTTACTATTCCTAAAACAATTACAAAAGAAATTTGTGACAACGTAGAAAGATTGAAAATCACCCACAAAGATTCCCCAACACCTACGCGTGTTACAGGGAACACTCATATTGAAAGAGGTTAAAACATTTCGAAAATCTTATAATAATATTATTGTATCAGCTATGCATAAAACTTTTTTATTAACAGTTATTTGATGTTTTTCGAATTTCAGGGGTAGAAAGGGTGAAAACGAAATCTAAAAAGGAACGCTCATCTACTGGATGTGGGCCATCGCCACCACGAGAAAATTCTGGTCATAAAGCTAAAAATCGACTCGTCACGCCAACACGGGAACAAAATGTTTCCAATAACGATAGTTTGCAAAGAAAACATGATATGGCCGTTGGACCTTCACCACCTCGAGAGGTTTGGAATGGAAAACATACACAAAAAGACATGAGTACGGAGGTATCGCCTTCACGAGATACTAATAAAACCATGAGAGTTTCGCCGTTCCGCGACAACAAAGGATCACAAAAGCCTGATACTCCAAACCGGCACAGTATATCTGTAGGGCCATCACCGCCTCGAGATAACACCGACGCTAACATTTCTTCGTCAAACGTCCAAAAAAAGTCCACTGGGACATCACCACCTCGCGACGCGATAGTTGAGCGGCACTCTTCATCGATAAAAATCAGCAAATCAAGCGTATCTAATACTGGTACATCTCCACCACCGCAAAGCATTTCCACGCAGGTAAAAATTAACTGTCTTTGATAAGAGTTCATAATCAACATCGACCCATTACATTGTCCCACTGCTGGGGCACAGGTCTCCTCTCAGAACGAGACAGATTAGGCTATAGACTACCACGCTAGCCCACTGCGGGTTGGTAGACTTCACACGCCGTCAATAAAATCTATCAGGCATGCAGGTCTACTCATGATGTTTTCCGTCACCATTTAAGCGCGTGATGACACATGACTTCAAAAAGTCAGAGGTGCGTGCCTTGGATTCGAACTCGAGACCTTTGAGATAAAGGCTCAGCGACATTGTGTAGGTAATTTTTCCGAAGAATTTGGAAAACGTAACGAAAGACATGACTAAAAAGGAGATAGCAGATTTTATATAAATCTTAAGTATTTGGTTGAACATAGTTTCTTTATTATAAAATTAAAAAATCGTAGAGGATCTGTCTCTGAAAACATGTTGGTTTAGCAAGTAAGTTAATGTAAGTATGGGTACAACGCGTAATTTAATAACTTCAAAACCTGAAACTAGTTCGTTCAAAATCGATAGAATAATTCACCCCCTTCCCTCTAAAATGGCGAGAGGGGTGATGGCTGATCCGTGCGATATACTCGTGAACGGGTGCTGCTTGTGGTGACTATTCGACTTGCTGGCTATCGTGTCTTAAATATGTATTTTTTTTCTCTTCTTTTACAATCTGTCTATAGAGTAAGACATTCAGTAATGGTTGTGGCGTGTACCTATATAACTTGCATGCATAATCACAAGCAGAAGAGAATTAGTCATTCTGTAGTAGGTCTTGAGGTATTTTATGGTTTAATCTTCTGACTACGGTGTACTCATCCATGATATGGTTTACCAGGGTGTTAGGGTGACGAAGAATTTTATCCATATAGGACTTTATGTACTGCTTGATTTCTTCCTTTACAGTCAAGATTTTTAGGTTGTGGTGTAGAGCTTCATTAGGTAGGTATATAGCATGGAGCATTTGTTAGAATTCGTAGTAGCTTATTTTGAAATCGCTGTATGATTTCGATATTGGAGTGTGATGCTGTACCCCATAGCTGAATGCCGTAGGTCCATATGGGTTTAATTATTGCTTTATATATAAGAATTTTGTTTTCTAAACTAAGTTGTGATTTTCGGCCGATGATGCAGAAAATGTTTTTAAGCTTCAGCCCAAGTTGCTTTCGTTTTGTATGAATGTGATTTTTCCATGTCAATCGTCTATCAAGGTGAAGGCCTAGATATTTCACATGTTCGGTTTGGGGTGTTTGGATATTATTTAATGTAACTCGGGGGCAGGTAATATTTGTTGATTTGGATTCATTTACCTTTATCCTCCACTTTTTTAACCAGATGGATATGTCATCTAAACAGTTCTGAAGCATAGCAGATGCTACTCTATTGTCACTGTGAGATAGCAATACAGCTGTATCATCTATATTTATTTATTTTTTCTTTTTTAACTCACAAGTTGACTGGGTTGCCTTGTAGTTCCTAGTACTAATCATGCATAATATTATTTTGTTTTCAAATTTTAATTGTACGGCATTCAAATGTAAATGTGAGTACTATGTAAGTTAGCTTTAACTCGTATCAGATGTATAATAAACTTCTCTGACAGTTTTGAGTAGTTCACATGACCTACAGAAATGTCTTGCTGATCTGGTATCGTTGTGCGACGGGTCGTTGAGCTCCCTATAAAATGGTTGAGCTACACGATGACTGATGTATGCGTGCCGTCAGTTAGGAGTAGGTCAACTCAAAGCTGCTATGGCTCTTTCTTCACAAGGCCTGTTCAGATTTTGCCCTACATTATTAAACTCAAAGAGACCATGATTCTCTGAGTTTGTTTCGACGTTTCTTCTCAGAGGTCGTCAGATGGGAAACGTTGGCGCCATCTAGTTAAAAAAATAAATAAAATCTACTTGTAAAAGTGTCTTTAAAAAATCTATTTACAGAAATAAATATAATTTCATTTCATTTCAATTATATACTACTTTTTAATATTTGTCATTATTTTTGTCATTATTTACAGACCTACGAAGTTCCAAATTCAAATGCATGGGAGCGCGCACCATCAGTGACTCGATCAAGACCTCGAAGACGCTTTCGAGACGAAACCAGAAGGGAGCGATCTCAAAGCCGACACTCAATGTCGAGTGACACCCGCGTAAGTCACCTATATAACTTTGATACCTGTTTATACTTAATGATGTACTTTCGTACCTACATATTTAAAAAGTTGTCACGGTACTTATAATTTTTTTTAATGTATCAGGAAAGCGATCGAAGCATCCGAACAGCTGGTCCAGGCAATAAGTGGGAATGGCGCGAACGTGATAGCAGTCCTGGAGGCGAATGGGGAGATAACTACAGTCGCCTATCCCGACGCGCTTCACACCTAGATCTACGTCGCAGTCGCCCTAATCGTCGAACGGCCTTTTATGGGTCTGAGGTAAAAATCTTTTAACAGAAACATTTTATAGGAATAATAACCAACCTACCTAATAAAAAGCTTAGGTATGAAATTTGTAGTTCTATGAACTCGCGCAAATAGTCTATCTTTTCACAGGCAGCATCTCCAGAACGGCAGTCTACAACGCGAGCTATATCACTTGAAGCTCTAGCTGGAACCGGCGCCATGCGGGAAGCAGAAAGAGGAATGGAATTGGCTCAATTGATGGGTGAAGCTGAAAGGTTGGGCTTTAGCGCAGCCGAAGTACAAGCGGCATTAATTCAAAGCCCGGCGTCCCCGTTAGCTTGGTTGCGAGAGCGCTGGCCAAGTTTATGCGCTGGAGTGCGTGCCGCAGCCGCACGCCTGGAACCTACTGCTGCTATAACTGAATTAGAAGCGAGAGCAGCCCTCGCTAGACATAGAGGAGCTATGTGGCCGGCCGTCACAGAATGTGTTGAAAGACACCGACGTAAGGTATCTAGGACAATGATCAGACTTTAAAATATTATCATCGATATTTGGCTTACTCGGACAGGCTTAGACAATGATATTTTATACATTTTAGACGGAGTTAATGGGTGTCGGAGAGGAAGGAAGGCTACGCGGACACGTCTGGGGTTCCCCTGTAGGTGCAGACGACGACGCAGCTCCCCCTCGCTCTTCATCCCGTCACTCTCACCGCATGCGCGGTAATCTCAAACGAACGACAAACCAATAAAATTATCGTTGCATTACAAGATCACACCATCATCGAACCACGTCATAACCTTCACTTTACATTTCAGCAGAAGATAGTTCAGATGAGTTTGAAGCACCGACACGATCTAAATTTCAAGACGATGACTGGATGTATTTACCGCTTAACGTGAACATTAAAGACTACGAACGAGAAACGAATATATCAGAAAATATATTAACTGAAAGAATTATAATGGAAAAAGATGAAGTTGCAAAAAAAATAAAAATTCTACTACAGGAAGCAGGGGTTCCTTCAATTAACGAAAATTTGCTTTTACAAGGCCTGATATCGGGCAATTCGGCAAACGAATTAGATATAAATCCTAATATTAGTACGAAGACACAACCAATTGATTTAATCCAATCCGAAAATGATTTCATTGATGCTTATAATGCTTTAACACGGGCAAGTCCGTTGCCCAATATAAATAAATCTTCAAGCAGTGATGAGCTTATAAGTGAAAATAAACATGTTCTAGCACCACAAAACTTAAAAGAGAATGAAGTTATATCTCCCAATCAATCAAATAATAATATCCAGAATCAAATAGACCAAGAATCTTTAAACTATAATGAACATAAGCACAGGAATATTCATCAAAATCAATCATCTGAAACTAATCAAAGTGATACTACAGCAAGCAAAAATGAGCTTAATTTGGAAGATTTAGGGAATGAACTTTCTCAATCAAGAATCTCGCCAACTGGTGACTCTGATTCAAATTTGGAACATATAAGTAAAGAAATTATTTTAGAACGTGAATACAGAAATCAAGATGAAAAATCTAATAATCTATCGGATATTGTGGATAACACCCAAAGGCTAATACAGCAGATGAAAGAAGAAATTAATTCTGATATAAATTCCATTGATGAGAGAAGCGTATCACATAGTGAAACCGAATCAACCTCAGGTGAAAGTAATGACGAACAAGAATCGAGCTACAGTGACACGGAAGAAGGAACAGATAACTTAACTTCAGACGAAAAAGAAGTTACAAGTTCAGAAGATGAGGGTGTAGATTCTCCTCAAAACCAGCAAGTCACTGCATTCAAAACTCAATCCAGAACAAGTTCAGAGGAAAACGAGAATTTTGAAGAAGCTTTAGACCATGTTGAAAATCAGCTTGAAGATTTTAAACATGCAAACATTCAAATGCTCGATTCTATAGCCCGATCTCTACAAGAAGAACGTACTTTTATAGTAGAAAAAAATGAACCAGAAACAGCAGATATTTCAGATTCTGGAAGAAAACAAGATGTAAATAATAATTTATTTATTTCTGTTAACAGTTTTGAAGAAATATATGAAGAACTAAATACTCCAAACAATGTCGACAGGAATACTATTAATAAAGATAACAACATAAATGAAAATCGGGAAATACCTAAATATGAAAATATTGAATTATTGGCAAAGGAGCCCGTCATTTTATCCGTAATTAAAGCCACAGATCCCACAAAATTAGTAATTTCTGAGAATAAGTTCCCAATATTTAAAGCCACACTAGAAATAATAAAACAAGAACAAAATGATGAGTTAAAAACCCCAAAAGAACAAGAGGTTGAAACTGATACTGAACTGGTAATTGAAAGGGTAAATACACTGTCAGCTCTAGAACAGAAAGAATTTAACGATATAGGTTCTATTGTAAACAATTCTGATCAAATTGATACACAACCGTTAACTGATAATGGAAATATTGAATCAGCAAATCTTATAATAAATGTAAATTCTGTAAATGGTGAACAAGCAGTAGATCTCAAGAATGATACAAAAATTATGTCCATTGATACCTCCAGTGACAGCAGCAGTATTAAAAATATTACTACTAATAAATCTAACATACCAAAACTTATTAGAATCATACCAAATAATAAGTCAAAGAGTGATAAAAATTCTCCAAAACTAATAGTTTCAAAGGTTCCAGTACGTCGCACATCAATTAAACAATATCCTGCCCCTGCCCCTCCTAAATCTCATTTTGGTAATATTCAAAGTGGGCATGTCAAACAATTACAAACAAGACTTTTCAATAACAAAGTAATATCTTCAAAACCTGTTCCATCAACGTTGGAGGTGTCAGAAATAAAACCATCCACTTCAACATTAAACAAGAAAAAACAAGCTCCTCCTCCACCCTTAAATCAAAAGGAGGAGAAACAGCTTTCACCTTCTAAAACGACCCCGCCGTTAAAAGAAAAGAAACAATATTTCCACGAAACCTGCCGTACAGAAGACGAATGGACTGACAGTGATTCTGAAGACTCCCAATTACAGATTATAAAGCCAACTGAAGAAGCAAAACGTTCACCGCCGTCACCACCTCCACCAATTACCGTGAGACGGATCTCTGGCCAAATCATAGACTTGGCCAAAGTGACGCTTCCAGAAGGTTCACCAGAAGTAAGTATGATTTCAAATACTTTTAAACACAACGGTTAGTTACATACATATGCACATTCATAAATATGATGTCATGTTCTAGAGGCAAGCACGTATGTTACTTGCTGAAGGTGCAACAGAGACATGGGAACAGGCGCAGCTCGCTGTAGAGTTAATATCACAAGGCGCTGACCCGCCGTCTGCACTGTTAGCTGCACTTGAATGCGTTGACCTCACGTCTGCTCTTGCTTATTTATATCAGGACTGCGAGCTTTGTGCATCTCGACTTCCAGAACATGAAGTAAGTATATATACCTAAAATAAATTATTCTCTTTTGCCTATTTTATTATTAACATTGGAACTGCTATTGGGCATACCTATTTAATTATGTATTAATTTACAGATGGTGTCAATGTTGCGTTGCACGCATCGATGCTGCCGAGAATGCGCTCAACATTATTTTACAGTACAAATAACTGAGAGGAGTATAGTGGACTGCGTATGTCCCTATTGTAAACTACCAGATTTGGAAAGCCTCCCTGAAGATGCCTGGCTTGAGTATTTTGCCCATTTGGACATACTTTTAAAGACTCTACTTGAAATCGATGTGCACGAGTTGTTCCAAAGGAAGGTAACTAACCTATGGCAATGAATCTCAGTATCCATGTAATAATGCAACATGTCGCTACTCTTACTGCCATGAACTTAATGTGTTACAAACGGTCAATTTGCGAAAAACCTAACCTTCCTTCGTTTGCTACATTTCAGAATGTCCCGATCCAGCGAGTCTCTTTAGATGTAGACATTTCTACTTTGTTAGGGACCCACGACGCAAATTACTTCGTACCTAATTGTAATAATTGATTGTTTACAGTTACGAGACCGAACCTTAGCTCGGGATCCGAACTTCAGATGGTGTATGGAATGTTCTTCAGGATTTTTTGTACATCCTAAACAAAAGAAAATACGATGCCCAGAATGTCGATCAATAAGTTGTGCAACGTGTAGAAAATCTGTAAGATATTTTCTTTTATGTTTTGTAAATACTACGTAAGCACCTACATACTTTTTATTGAAATAGAGTAAAGCATTACTTACATTATACAGTGGAATGCTAATCACGAAGGACTGAGCTGTGAACAATATACGGCGTGGCTAGAAGATAACGATCCTGAACGTTCGGTGACTGCAATACAGCAACATTTACGAGACAATGGCCTGGAGTGTCCAAGATGCCACTTTAAGTACTCTTTGTCCAGGTACTGCTACCTTAAATATAAGAGAAAACATAAATTACCGAATAACATAATATGTAAGATGTACGTACAAATTATGGACCTGCTTGCTTAAAGGTTTTTCGCCTTTTCGGTGATTTTCTTTCTACACATATTACGTAGTGGATTCAAAAAGTGACTTGTTTGATCTGCATTTCAGGGGGGGCTGTATGCATTTTACATGTACACAATGTAAATACGAGTTCTGCTACGGCTGCGGAAAACCCTTTACGATGGGCGCGAGGTGCGGCATGAGTGATTACTGCGCTAAGTTGGGACTTCACGCACATCACCCTAGAAACTGTTTGTTTTATTTGCGGGACAAAGAACCACACGAGTTACAAACTTTACTGCAGGTAATAAGAACGTACACTACTTTACACCAGTAGCTAAGAACCTAAGTTACAAAAGTCAAGCACAAATAATATGGTATTGCATATTATATTGATCAGTACCTATTCATCATCTACCTAGAGGCATCTCTGCTGTCGCCACGATAGATAACAAATAAAATAAAAGTCATGGTGATCTTGCAAAATCAGCCATTCCAATGATCCAATCCAATGCAAATCAATTGGAGTGTTGTTTTACTGGTGAACCTAGTTTGATCCTTTCTTAAATCTATTTATGGTTGCGAGTTTACGACTGACTGCGCTTACCGTTTCATTCCTACCAATTGTTTTATGTGTCAGAAAATTTTGCACTGATCTGATTAATTAACTACTTCGTAAATATCACTATTATTTTATTATATCTTATTTTGATATAATATTTCAGATGAACAACGTCACATACGAAACAAACGAAACTGAAGGTAGTACAGGGCGATGTCCTGTACTATTACAGCGAGAAACACCTACAGGACTCGTAGATGGCACTTGTGGCAGTGAAGTTCCTGCTAACTACGCAGGGCTCTGCAAGTAAGTATTGCTATCTCGAGTATATATATTTAACATCCTCGTGTATATTATATACTTAAGTTCAAGGAACTGTTCCTAACATTTTGATAACTAATTTTAACCGCGTATATGCCAGGGAAAAATAGATAAATCTGTAGATTTCTTAGCAGATCTTTAACGGATCTTTCAAATTATTGAATTTCATTACGTTAAGTAGGTACTTCCTATATGGGATTTTATATATAGGTAGCAATGAAATTGATACTAATTATCTGTATCAATACAAGTAAAAGCTCTGTTTAAACAAGTACGAGTCGGAGTCGCGCACGAAGGGTTCCGTACCATTATCTATAAAAACGGCAAAAATATCATGGCTGTTATATTGGAGCGCAATTTAAATATTATTTTTTTCTGTTTTTATTGTTGTTATAGTGTTTGTTACTATAGTGGCAACAGAAATGCAACATCCGTGAAAATTTCAACTGTCTATCACGGTTCATGAGATACACCCTGGTGACAGACAGACACACGGACAGCGGAGTCTTAGTCATAGAGTCTATGACCCTAACCCTATCTATAGCCCTAACCTAGCGTTCACGAGGGAGCATGTGGGTACGATACCTGTGACATTCTTTCCTGTTTTATATTTACATTCTGTGTCGCATGTCTCGACTGGGTTTGTCTTCGCTCAATAAAATGGAACCCAAACTCGCTTATTTGTGAAATCAACTTGTAACCAAAAGACAAACGACGTGCTCAATGCTTAGTTCGTAAAAGGGTTATCTACACATTAGAGCGGCTCAATGTTTGAGTATTGCAAATCAATGTTCTTAGTGTACAGGTACGGGGGTAGGTTGGTCTAGGTACTCACCTAATGTTCTGCTCACAAAGAGAGGTAGGCTACGAATAAATAATACTCAGGAAATGTAACTGCGTTAAGAAAATGACCCAACAAAAGTTGTGTCCAAGTAGGCGGGGCTTCAAAATTGTGTCCAGCGCGCCATCAGTCGGACATTTTCCTTGCAAGCGAGCATATGTCAAACGTTTTAGCTTAATATCATTGTGAATCATCATGCCATCATGTGTTGTGAAGTGGTGCAGGAGACATACAAGATTAAAATGTCCAGAGATAACTTTTCACTAGTAAGTAGTAGCTTAATTATAATTATATTCAAAGTTATTCAAAGTTGTTCAAATACGTTATCAAAACGAGATGGTCAATATTATGCAAAATGAAGTCAGTCAATTTTTTACCTAATTTAGAAATATTTTTTTCTAGATGAAATATTGAAACGTAAATCGATAAAATTTAGATATTTTTATAAGACTAATGTATTTTGTTTTTTTTAGTTTCCCTGCCGATCCCATTCGGCAGGGAATAAAAGGCAAGTGAATAGCTGCAGTTCAATTAGAAAGGCCAGAGTATGACTGGATGCCTGTGAAAACTAGCAGAGTATGCTCAATGCATTTTGATGAAAAATATTTTTACAAATCATTAAAGGGATATACCATGTTACACAAAACTGCAGTACCAGTTTGTACAAATATCCACATACAACTGAAGTACCAAGTCAACAGAAACCTTAAAGGAACCTGGTGACCTATTGCCAAGGTTATGATCAGAGCAAACAAACGACCCAATTGAATACACTAACACTATTTCAACGTTCCAACAATAGATGAAGTCACAATTCTTGTTGGCAAACCATCGGCTTTGTTCGTCTTAGCACCATACAACAAAACGAAAAAGTACCCAATCTAAGCCTTTTTAGTAACCAACGAAAAATATCTACGCGGGGGGGTCCAGAATCATGTACTGAATTCATGGTAAGCGGTTGTGCGTCGATGTCCCTTCCACCCTGTATTAATATAGTATAATTTAAGAAAATCACAATAGTATAAAATATTTAATATAATTGTAATATTGTTTTATTATTGACTTGGTCCGGTCTACTTATTGACTGCCTCGTTGGTCTAGTGGTCCCAATCGCGACTGCTACGCTAGAGGTCCTGGGTTCGATCCCCAGGTCGAGCAAAGTGTTATTGGGTTTTTCTATGAAATTCCCAGTAGCAGCTTGGAGTCTGGATTTGTGCCCGGTTAATGGCAATAGGCTCGCCCCCTATTACATGGGACCTAAACATACCGGCGAAATGTGGGTGTATTTACATAAGTACACCTCTGCCTAACCCTTCGGGGAATACAGGCGTGATGGTATGTTTACTTATTGCATAATATCGTCCACGCCATTTTGACTCTGATGTCATAACAGAAATTACAGCACGCGCGCGAACCAATCCCTGTTTTCTTTCTGAATTTAAACCAATGACCAAGCATGTCTATCTGAAACATCGCAAATGATTCGAATTTTGAATCGTCATCATTTGGTTTGAAGTAGGTCCACTTTTTGAGCGGAATTTGTTCCGAGTTACGCTTCCTGAGTATTATTTATTCGTAGGAGGTAGGTATATAAAATATTACAGGCGAACCGAAATGTTCAGAAAAGTAATTACGTACCTATACTTACATAATTTTGTAGGTATACGGGTATAACTATCTACAGGCCTACGGTCAATTTGAGATAATATAATACCTTAGATCACTAGGCATCATTTTACCTCTGATAGATATTCTATTGAACACTGCTAATATTCAGAGATTCTGCGTAGGTATCATATAGGTCAATATTTAATAATCAAACTCGATTAGAGGCGAACTTTGTTACATAAGTAGGTAGGAAGGTAGAGATTAACTATTCCTAGATTCCTATCTACCTACTATTCCTACTAATCAGCATACCTATCTTTTAGGTAGGCTAAAACAATGTGCATAAGTATCTATTGTTTTTTAGTGCAGTGTGTTTTCTGGACCCAAAGAACCCAAATCTTTACTACCTACCTTAGTACTATTTAAAAGCAGAACACCTAATCTGAGGGATAGCTAATATCAAAAATATATAATTGCTACGCTCGTAATGTCAAAGCAATTTGAATGAAGCGCCTAGGTCGGTCGAGAAGAGCGATACGGTGAGCGAGGTATGTGCTTGCAGGAACCATTACCTGGAATACCTGAGTCGGTTGGTACGCCGTTGCAGCATCGACCCACTTCCGATCCTGGGAGTAGACGACCTCGAGACGCTGGTGCGGCGCGCCGCGCTTCGGCTACCGCCTCGACCCTACGGCACGCTAGACGGCCTCTACAAGCGGGGGCTCTTCGAGGTGTGTTGACACACGTTATACTTACAGGGCACACTACGTGGAGTATCTGGCGGGAAAGGCGCGCGGTCTCGACCCTATCCCCATCATGGACGTGACTGAACTCGTGGCCGAGCTACGCCGTCGCGCGCTACCACTTCCCGAGCGCGGGCCCTGGGACACTGACCCCATCTATGCCGGGATGTGTGCGGAGGTACAGGCACAAAGTGCCTTCGTAGATATGGCCATACTGTAAAAACTAAACAACCAGATAATATATCATGCCTATCAAGCTACGCAACGTTTTTCCAGCAGGAAAATTCTGAACGAATGATTGGAGAGAGAGAAATATTGTAAGTGGGCAGAGAGCTTATATTTGTGCATAAATGTGCGCCGAAAATATAATTTGTGCGTCTTCAGGTTTTTGAGGTATTGAGTTTCCTGCTGGAGTAACGTTTTGCAGAATCGTGTATCTCTGAAACCATTAGGTATATGTGCAGACGTCGGCTTTTTTGTAGTCATTCGAATTTGGTCGAATAACCAGCCGTTGTTTGCATGTTTATATCTTTTTAATGTGAAACATTCTAAGCTGAATATTTTCACTATATTTTTAACTAAACGCACAAAATCCTACACATCTTAGGTAGCCCTCATGTATAATATCTTCTATATTGCCTGAAATCCCTCCTAGTAACTCCTTACATATCAATAATATTGCCAATTTCAGAGGGATTCCAATAGTACAGAACGGAAACTATGTTTATTTTTTTTCATAGGTCATTTGTTGTTACAGATTGTCAAAGAGAAGATTCCGCTGGATTGAGAAGATTCAGAATGATAAAAATATGGTTGCTTCAAAATAAAATGGAATAAAACTGCTGAAATCATAACTTGTACTTATACTTAACACAAAAAAATAAAATAATTGTATGATTTTTTGAAAGTTTACATTCATCGTCCTTAAATGATTTTAATAAAGAAATATTCATCATCGTCGAGCAAAATGTTCATTCATATGGCGTTTGTCACGCTGTATGTAATGCCTGTTAGAGTGAATTCTAGATTCCAGCGAGTCGGGCAGGGCGCGCGCATCGCGGTGCGCCGAGCGGGGAGCGCGCGGGGCGTCGGCCTGTCGGCGCTCGGCTGCGCGCTGCTCGGCCACGCGCCGCCCGCGCTCTATCTCCCGCTCGGCTCCCGCAGCCGCCATTTCCGCCAATCTAGCAGCTTTTTCCTCCTCAGTCATGCCACCACGCTTCCTACTTTCCCCCTGATCACCTTCATAGTTTCGCCTGTCTTCATGCCTAGTGTGTGGTTTTCCGGGTTTATGTCTGCTACGATCATTTTTATTATCATAATCACGCGAATTTTTATAATCTACTTCATATTCACGCTCGTTATCACGTCTTTCTAAATTGTCTTTTTTATGCTTTTTAGTAATTATTTCGCTGTCTGAATATTTTTCATTCTGAGAACTCCTTTTTTGACACTCACTCTTTTTACTGGGCACACTTCGATATTCAGACTTTTTACTAGTGTTGGTATCGTCAAGCCTGCATTTTTTCTTTTTATATTGTTCATCATCACCATCACTAGCAGAACAATATTTATGTTGCTTTTTAGTTTTTTTTTCTTTTACATGCTTTTCTTTCTTCCTCTTCTTTTTAGATTGTTTCTTTTCATCTGGTGAGGAATCAGACGATGAGTCATCAGTGTTCAATAGAGTAGCTAAATCTATGCCCTTCTGCCCCCCTAGAGCATTAAGTTTAGACGCAAGCAGATCATCAAGATTTTTGTCCTTCTTTTTGGTTGTTTTTTTTGTTTTGCTTTCTTTCCTTAAATCCTTAAAAAGAAAATATAATTATAATACTGCATTTAAAACAATGGATGAAACAATTGATGAAATGATTATTTTGACTTTAAGAAATAACTACAATCCAAATCGCA
This sequence comes from Subacronicta megacephala, assembly GCA_958496365.1. Classification (NCBI taxonomy): domain Eukaryota; kingdom Metazoa; phylum Arthropoda; class Insecta; order Lepidoptera; family Noctuidae; genus Subacronicta; species Subacronicta megacephala. The sequence continues at coordinate 5,607,030 of OY292515.1, read as the reverse complement.
TAACTTATAATTGATACTCATGAAGACTGCTGCAACTGTTTATAATTTTTTTGTGTTTTACATCATTTAAAATAGGATATAAAGCTCTGAAATACAAAATAAATATTGTTAAGGTCATTTTTGAAGAAGTTTTCAGTTGAACAAAATTCAGTACAACACATATGTTACGCAATGATAAAAGTAAAAATTTTAATTGCTCTCCTGTAAAGCATATGATTTGCAGACTTGATAGTGACTGTAGCAGCAGTTGATGAATGTTAGGTTGCAAAATACACCGTAGATTCACACATCTTTAAATTGCGTTATTATTTCTCGTAGAGAACAGACTACATAATCTATGTATACATAATAAGCAAATAAAATTTCACCTGTTCTTTTCTCAATAACTCTGCCAGTTTACGACGTTGTAGAGGATTATTCAACAATGCTGCACGTGCAGCACGCTCGCGCTCTTTTATCAATAGTAATGGGTCTTCACGAATTTTCCGAGACATATCTACTTGTGTATCACCACCTGTAGTTAACATACTGGATCCAACAACTCTTCTTGATACAGCTGGAATCACATCCTGCTCCAATTTGTCTGATTCCTTAGCATTTTTATCAATTGTTTTACCAAGTAAATATGCTTCTTGATCAACTTTCTTGTCAGGTTTCTATAAGATTTAAGTACATAAGAATGATTCTGCCGGGGTAGGTACAGCAGGTTAAAATTCATACAATATTTTAAATGAATTTTCTAAGTCATCATTGCAGTACCAGAAGCACATAATTAGTGCAAAGGTACCATATGATTTTAGGTTAAATGGATTTTTATAACATACTTATTTATTACATTGGACCTACTGAGAATTATAGCAAGCCTAAATGGCTGGCAGAATTAACGGCAGAAGGTAAAAATAATAGGTATTTCATAAACAAAAAAGATGTAAAAGTCCCTAAACAGCATCAGATCTATAGTACTGACATATTATATTGATGATCAAATGTTTAAGAGAGAATAAGGCAAGTGGTAACGGAAAAATTAGTAAATATGTGAACCCTACATCATACATCCAAGATAAGCGGCTTTCGTTAGCAGAAGTACTACTGCTATGTTTCATAAGACTGTTCAATTCTGCACGATCTCGTTCTTCTGCGCGTTCTTGTTGTAATTCCAACATCCGTTTTTTCTCTTCAGCCGCAGCCTGTTCTGCTTTCCACACCCGTTCCTGGTTTTTCATTGTATTCGGATGCCATGACTTTTTAGAGTTCTAAAAGATTAAAATGGTTCTTAGAAATGTATTTGACATATTTTTTACGCAAATATGATACACCTTAGTCTTTGGGGGTTAGTTGCACACCTTTAATCATTAATTCTATAAAAATTAAAGATGTGTACACTGAAGTGAATCTTACCAAATCTCCACCTCCCATTTCAGTTTTTTGTAATAATGATATTATAAATATTACATCAGTTATAAAAAAAATAGTCTTTATGGATCCGATCCGAATAAATAAAGGTCTTGACTCTTGTTATTTTTTAAGGTAAATCAAAGAGTTTAATAATTTTTATGGTAAATAAATAAAATAATTTGACAGTCTGTCACAATGTCAGGTCAGTCAGACAGACACAGAGTAGAGATGGGCGACTCGAGTTATCTAACTCGAGTAACTCGGGCCAGACCGTAAGCGAGTCAGCCCGAGTTAAAATATCTGCAAACCGAGTTGACTCGGAGCAGAGAACGCGTGCGGCGGGCGGTGCGTTGGGTTGGCGGCCCGAGGCTAGCCCCGAGCCCGAATCAGCCCGACGACCGAACGTCCGATCCGCGAGGGAAAGAGATAGTTCTCGTTGTTGGTTGCTTATCAGACGGTTAGTCAGAACTGATGAATGAGTTTTGAGATAGCCAGCTTATTTGTTTTGTTTACTTTTTGTTATTGTTACTTTGTTCGTTGTTTATTGTTTTGTTGCAGTTTTATTAGTTTAAGTGTTGTTTGTTTTATTGACTCTAATAAGTTTAAAATGGCTCCTGGAAGTAAAAAAAGAGTTGCGTGGGAGTTTTTTTCGAAAACAGATACCTAACAATACTAAAGTATTTTTGAACTTAAGACTGGTATTCATTCAGAAATAAGTGCCATTACTTAAATGTTGATTAGCTTTATTATGTGTTAGTTGATAGATAGATGACCAAATACCAAACGTTTCGGCGTTTAATTTAAGGAATAAAGCACCATTACATTTATTTTAGTTTCTTAGTATTTACTAGGTAAAAATGTTACCATTCTTTTGCGCTACATACGTAGTTCGTGTTGTGATGTGATGTTTGTAAATACTTTTAATAATAATAAAAGTCTGATTTTTGAACGGGCTCAATTTTATTTGACTACCATTGACTCGACGCCACGCAGCCCGCCGGACTCGACACGGCGAACCGTGAACGTAGGAAACTAGCAACCCGCGGAACGATGCACCGAGTTGAGCATTTACTGTCTCGGACGGACGACGCGGCGACGCTACGGACATAGTGTAATGAAATCTAATAGTGGGCGCACTCCTTTGTCTGCGTCGAAATGCCGACAATCGTCTAGACATTGAAAATAGCTTAGGGTTGTCACAAAAATATTTTTCAAGGACTTACTTTTACTTTTTAACCCCCAACGCAAAAACTACGGGTGTTATAAGTTTGATGCGTATGTGTGTGTGTGTGTGTGTGTGTGTGTCTGTCTGTGCCATTATAGCTCCGGAACGGATGAACCGATTTTGATTTAGTTTTTTTGTTTGAAAGGTGATTTACAGGTGATAATGATTGTAGGTTAACTAAAAACTATTTTATAAAAAATAGCTTATAGCCCGCGACTTCGCCCGCGTGGAATAGTTACCTACTATCTAAGCATTTGCGCCCTCCCCCTCATGACCGCCCCGCCCTCGCCTTGCATCGGGTTGAGAGCGCGCTCCGTGCGCATAGTCCGTGTAAAGTTAAAGATATATTTTTAAAAACTATGATTTCTCCTGAGATATTCATTTAAATTAAATGATGTCGAGGGCAATTTTGTTCGAAATTAAATACTTGTGATGAATTACGTATTTATTTGAATATGGATTAATATTATGTTTGTGAAAACACCTTCGGAAATAATGCATTATTTTGGAACAAATTTGGTTACCATAAAAGGGTATTATTAAGTCAACCTTAAAAGATAGACCTATGCTGTTGCGGACTTTTTTTTAGAACCTTTCAAGCGGAAGATTTCCGTCATACAATATTTTTGCATAACTTTAACCGTTTACGCAGCACACGCAACGGAAGCGCTCAAAAGGAATATTTTTTTCCCGTTTTTGCAACATTTATCACTTGTGCGCCACTTATATTGGTCATAGCGTTATGTTATATAGCCTAAAGCTTTACTCGATAAATGGACTATAAAACACAAATATGAAATCAATTCCGACCAGTACTTTAGTGCGATCAAACAAACAAACAAAATCATAACAACAAAACAAAAATACAAAATTATCAACAAATTATAATATTATAAAATTCGTATATTCGTTAAAACCGTATCAAAATCCATTGGAAGGTTAAAATAATTTAGAAGTAAACGCACGGCGTCGCGGATAGCGACTTTGTTTACTAAGTAGAGATAATATTTATTTAGGTATAATAGGTTAGTAGGCACTTACCGATTCTCATCCTTTGGAAATTGATGAAATCTCAAGTTTTCACTATTACTTCTGTACGATGCCGACAAACAACCGTAAACTGCACATGTAGAACGCATTGTAAAAGAAATTATAATAAGCGCTAGCGCGAGCCAAACTTTCAGCGGAGTACCGGCGCGCACTACCTGTCGGCCGGACGGGACGCCTGCGACTAAGGGTCGGGGGGACTCCGCTCTGCCCCGCAACCCACCTCATCGTTGACCTGTCTAGACGGCGAGTTGCCCCACTATTAGATTTCATTACACTATGCTACGGACCTTAAGGCGACCTTAAGGCAGACTGAGTCGAGTCAACTCGAGTTGGTAACCGGGTCAACTCGAGTTACTCGAGTTACCAAAAAGTCGGCTCGGCCCATCGCTAACACAGTCACACAGACACACTGACACTGAGGCCGCGTTCTAGTGGTGTGCGGTATCGATTATTAATAATCGATTTACCGATTATTTCAATTGTTTTCTATCAATTATTGCTTTAAAACACTTTAAGTTATGGTTGCCCTATTTGCTAAGGGAATCCCTGTCACCAGTAGAGATGGGATTCTACCCAGTAAATTGGTTAAAAAGCGGGTAAATACCCCGAAGGTGGGTATTTATTTTCCTAAGAATGATTCCATTTTGACATGTTCTTTACAACTTCTTTTCTGATATTTACATAATTTGACAATGCTTCATACAACTTAACTGTTTCTTTTTTATTGTAATTTAATTCATTTTATCGGTTTGTATTCATACGAAAATGTTATGTACACCTTTAATTAGTATATACATAAGAAAAAATACCAATATTATAGAATTTAAGTACCAATTTGTATGTATTTGCTGTTGGTGTACTTTATGAATAAATAAATAAATAAACTTCTTAGGATGATAATGGTAGCGAGCAATTCTGAAAATTTTAACCATTGTTACAGTTTGTTCCAAATAAGTAAGCCGATCGGAAGTTAGCCGTTTTCTGGGCCCGCGCAGTTACAGTCGCGTAATAAAGTGTTAGCGTTCGGAAACGTATTCAAATAATTTCGAAAATAAAATAAATAATTTGCTAATATTACGTGTAATATTGCTGGATTGCTTCATTGATAACATCCATAATTGAATTTTCAAAAAAAAATTAAATTGACATTTAAATTTTAAATAGTCCATAGATTTGCAAAGCAGTGTTGCGTTTTGGCATTTTTCAGCAAAAAGAAACAAGTACAAACCACAATAATACATTAGCAATGAGAAATAACAAAAACAATATCAAAGAACTAAACAACAATAACGTTGAAATAAAAACAACGCGTAGCACTTTTGGCACTGACTGTGTACTTGCACTGGGGGAGCGAGACAGAATTATACATCAAACACTAAAGATTGAGTGAAACAGCGAAGAGGCGCTGACCCCGCCCCTCGCGCCATTACCACGCATGCGCGCTTCTGATTTTGTCGTAAAAATGACTGCTGCGCAGCGACTTGCAGACTACTTCCGATCGGCTTACTTATTTCGAACAAACTGTACGTTGCACCACGATGATATTTTGTTGGTTACACCATTATGATATAAATAATAAGAATAAAGGATAAGAAGTAATTACAACTCACCGAGAAGTGTCAAATGAAAACTAAAGTTTAAAATGAAACTGAAACCGGTTACAAAATCCGACATCTGTTTCTACACCCATTCTCATTTGAATTAGAGTGCATGTCGTGTTGAAATAAGTGTAACATTTGTGTTTTACTCCCCTTTACTTAGTTTCAGTGACTTTAAAAAAGCTTAAGTTGGCTAATCACAATCATAACTTACATTTCCCTGTGTACAGACAGATCAAATGACTTTGCCTTTTGTTTATAATACAGTAGTTGATAGGTTAACATATTGTTTATTAAAGTTCTATTTGATGTAAATTTTAAATAAATATATTTTTTTAAATCAAATATACATATTAATCTGTCATAGATTAATATGTTTAACAAAGGCATTGGACATGGATAACTGCAATAGGCATTGGGCATGGATAACTCCGGACACAACTATATCCTCGGATATATATCCCAAACAATTAATAATTATATCCTTCCTTCCATTTCCAAAAAATAAACACATCCCTCATCCGAGTAACTCCGCCTCCGACCGAATAACAATCAATAATACAATATTTCAATCCTGGATATAAGCGGATATGGATATGTGGTTAAAATACGAAGTCCGAGTTACATCAATCCTGGATACATTAGGCGGATATGGATATATGGATATAATACCATAGAGAGGCCGGCGGACGAAGCCGAGAACTCCGATACGCGGCGAGTGTAAAAATCGTCTTGAATATTGCTCTCTCTGTCGAAATAATGTGGGCGTAGCCGGAACATTCATACCTAGCGACTTATAGGCATCTCAGCGTTTGGAACCGAGAATTTAATTTTCTAATGTTTGTAATAATTTATGACATGTTCAATAAATGTGATATAATTGAATTTTTTTTTGATAAGATGGTAGACAATATCGAGAATAGGAATGCATTTTTAAGAAATTCTTCTACGAGCCCCAGGTCACCAGTTCTCTCATACCTACCTACCCACTTCCTACGTAGGTTCCGCGGTTTTCAAATTCAACGATTAGGCAGGTACCTATGATGTGCCTAGTCAGTGCCCACCGGTGTTATTCGTGTTCATCACGTTTTTCTCACACCCGTGGGAATTTCCCAGAATAGCATCAATGCGATCTGGGATATTCCCACGCCAATTGGCTTTTTTTTTATTGAACACATTAACAACGTCAGCTACCTACATCTATTTATTTTTATTAGTTTTGTCTCGTGTTGTGACAAAGAATAAACTTTATTTGTTTCTTTTCGACTACCTCATTAGTCTAGTGGTCCTGAGCGCGACTGCTACGCTAGAGGTCCTGGGTACGATCCCCTGGTCGAGCAGTTTTATTGGATTTTCTATGAAATACTCAGTAGCAGCTCGGAGTCTGGATTTGTGCCCGGTTAATTGCAATAGGCTCGCCCCCTGTTACTTGGAACCTAAACATACCGGCGAACTGTGGGTGAACATAAGTACACCTCTGCCTAATCCTTCGGGGAATACAGGCGTGATGTTATAGTTCTTTATTTCTTACTATTTTAGAAAACAAATATGCTCCATAGATTTCATGACCAAAGATTATAGACCAGACGTCCACTCCAGACGGATATAATGCCACCTGTATCTATTCTTTGTTAGCCAGGGAAAAGTGGGTAGGTAAATAAATTTATATGGATGTCAGTTGAATGGTTTCCCGGAATGCTAATTCAAAAAAATTACATTAATTTAATAAAAATTGTTTGCCATCTTGGATTTCAAAATTAATGTCATTTTCGTAATTTGCAACCCGATAAACCTTAAAATTGACACCCATATCAAATTATTCAGAAAAATAATGTCCACCATCTTGGATTTCAAAATTAATGTCATATTCGTAATTACCATCCCGATAAACCTCGAAATTGATACCCATTTCAATTTATTCAGAAAAATAATGTCCGCCATCTTGGATTTCAAAATCAATGTAATTTTCGTAATTTGCAACCCGATAAACCTTGAAATTGACACCCATATCAATTTTTTCAGAAAAATAATGTCCGCCATCTTGGATTTCAAAATTAATGTCATTTTCGTAATTTGCAACCCGATAAACCTTAAAATTGACACCCATATCAAATTATTCAGAAAAATAATGTCCACCATCTTGGATTTCAAAATTAATGTCATTTTCGTAATTTGCATCCCGATAAACCTCGAAATTGATACCCATTTCAATTTCTCTATATAAATAATGTCCGCCATCTTGGATTACAAAATTACTGCCACTTTCATAAATAGCACCCCTAGATACTTCAAAATCAACACCCATATCAATTTATTTAAGTGATGTCCGCCATCTTGGATTTTAAAATACGTCTCTAGGCAACTCCTATTGACCTGATCTCGCATTGTAAAAAAAATCCGTTCAATAAGCGGTCAGCTTGTACTGGTGATTTAGTTATAGCTTGGTATACATATCCAGTATAACCTGACCTTGCATTGTATAGACTTTCCGTCCAATAAGCGGTCAGCTTGTACTGGTGCTTCAGGTATAGCTTGTTATACATATGCAGGATAACCTGACCTCGCATTGTATAGACTTTCCGTACAATAAGCGGTCAGCTTCTACTGGTGCTTTAGATATAGCTTGTTATACATATCCAGTATAAGTTGACCTCGCATTGTATAGACTTTCGTACAATAAGGGTTCAGCTTACTTATAAGGTCAGGTAACCGTAACCGTAATAAATAATCGATTTAAAAACAAACACGTCGCATTCGTACGATACAATGAAACAGCGACTGTAGGTAGATTTAAAAGCGAGCGCACGACGGCCGGCAGGCCACACCCCTCGCTTAGAACGCATGAGATAGCATTACTTTGCTTCAAAATTTGATCGAAATTGCGTCGCGTGCCGTAAATCGTTCATTTATGAATGAAAAGTTATTATTATTAAAATTTCCTGATGTAATTCTGAAAATTGATAATATAAGCTAGGTTCCACGAATTAGAACCGTGTAAATATTGTTGTTTTTAATATTGAATAAGAGACCGGAAAACCAGTCGAAACTTCGTCAAAAAATCAAGAATTACATTCTCTTACATTTATTTCCAGTGAAGTATTTAGGACGTAATCAAAATCTGTATACCTAGATTAATGGCACCCGAATCCGAATAATACAATAATTTAATAAAATTATGTAAGAATTTCGAATTATGTTCGAATTACGTTTGTATGGGCAATTCGACGTCCGCCGGACCCTTATGGATATGTGGATATAATACGAAGTCGCAGTTACGTCTTGGATGTATTCTCGCTCCATAAACTGACGTCAATCCCGGATAAATTAAGCGGAGTTGGATTATGTTAACCGGTTATATATCTTTATTGGAAATCAAATCAAATCAATACCTTTTCCAGATCTAGTTAGCCTATGTCTACACTGACAGTTGTCAGTATAAACAGTATTGCACTTAATCGAGTGTTACAACCTTAGTTTTTGAAAAGGGAAGGGCAAAAAATTGCTAAAAAATAAATATTTCATGATTTTACCATACAATCCACCACCAAAATCCCACTAGACAACACTAGGTATGCACCACCAAAACAGTGCCAGTTTTACAGATTGAAAAATAGGGGGTCAAAAAAAAATCGGTTCCTACAATATCTGATTCTTAATTGATATCGATATCACTTGTTTGCATTTACTAATTGATAACAGTTTTACGGACTTTTTATAAACACGCTAGACTGGGTTAGGTCTAAGTAGTGTGCGTGAATTTAATTTATACAGAGGTGACATAATTTTTATTTGACTAAAAATCATTTATTTTCATGGAGTATTTTGTCAAAAACTGGCGTATGGTTTTTTACACTAATATTTTCATCAGAGAGGGGTTTGCGTAACTTTGTATGGACAAGTGGCGTAATTTTCTTTTTCAGCGGCCTCCAATAATTTTATTTTTTCCTTCACTGTAGGTAACCTACAGTGAAGTTCAATTATAATTATTCGAAGGGTACCTACAGTGAGGTTCTATCATAATTATACGAAGCTAATTATTAATTATACTGTGTGCTTCGTCCTGGTTCTGATAAGATCGCCTAGATATAAATTATGTGATATCAGTAAATACATACAAAAAGAGATACATTCAATAAATTCTATGTATATGTATAATTTAGAAATAAATTAGTCACCCGTAAAAACAAATTTGACAGAAAAACAGCACCATGTATGTGATGTCAGTATGAACATAATGATGAAGTTTTTTACAGGACCCGAAAATCAAAAACAAATTCAGGTATTATTTAGATATTAGTTTTCTAAATCGGGGAGTTAAAAACGGTTACGTATGTATGTTACACAAACGTATTTACACGCGCGCCGCCTACTGGTATCTTCGTGTATCTCTTTGTGTATAATTATAAAATTATGTACGCACGGCTACACATCAAGCTATGCAAAACCAGTTTAGGCTGACCTCTTACTGTATGGGAATTAATACAAAGCGAGATCAGCTTAAACTGGATTTGTGTAGGTTGACCTGTAGCCGTGTGTACATTATAAATTTGTGAAAGAAGATACCTATTAAAAAAAAAAACTTGGTATAAACTTTCAATTTTCGAAAAACTAAAAAAAATTTCGCAAGTATGACGAATTATTCCCGGACGGACGAACACATGGGGTGGCATAATCGGTGCTACACACTGAAATGCAATCGGCTACGGACGGGCCAGCCGAAGTAGCAATGGGCCTGTCACATCTTTCGGATAACCTAGAATCGTTGAATCAAATGGAGTACTAAAAGAGGCCTTACGTCCAGCAGTGGAAGAATGAATGAACTACGTGCTGTAGTCCGCGGTTTTACTCGCATCCTAAAATAATACTACTGATAACCAAAGTGGGTTGCCCCCTTTTACATGATACCTAAACATACCGATGAATTATAGTAAACCTCTGACCTGTGCCTCTGACTAACTCTTCGGAGAATACAGGCGTGGTAGTATGCGTTGTTATAATAGCCACAATACCCATTACTACTATAACCATAAAAATATAAATAACAGCTAAAATAACCGTACCCCAATGGACTTGTTGGATGGATTGTCTTGTACTCGGACTTGGCCTCTTTATTATATGTAAACTGTCCCAAATAAGATACAAATATGGAGGTTTTATCACAGATTATAGGGTTTCATATAATAAAGTTAGGTTCTATTAATGTACTACTCTATGTAAATAAGAAAGAAAACAATTGATAACATAATATCCAAATATCCAAGTTTCCTTCAGGTATAGCGACGGCAACGTAATAAGACTGCCTTATTAGTCTAGTGATCACCAGCGCGACTGCTACGCTAGTGGTCCTAGTTTAGATTCCCAACCCAAGGTTAACTTGGCAAAAACGAGCAGAGCGAGTTATCTGATAGTAAGTAAGAGTAGTCGTCTTACAGACACCTGCAGCACCTGGTTGGTGTTGTAGATTCGTTGTCTGAGCCTGAATTGGAGACTGACTCTCCAATTGAGGGAGAGATTGGGCTTCCGGTGCTCCACACTGCGTACGAATCGCAACAGTACATATTATGCATAGGATGTTAGTCACTTCACGTCGATATTTTGACGAATGGGCCCATCGAAGACGTTTTTTTTTGTCAGGGTTGGAAATGCCTATAACAGACCTAATCTATGGTGCCGACCCGTTCAGGTGGGCAAGTAGACATGCAAGCGAGAAATTACATGGGTACTACCAGACGACCTTACCTAAGCGGGTAGCTTAGCTATATTTCTTGGCTATTATTATTAAGTAATAACTAGGTACCTACAGACCTAAGGTAGTAGCCCTGTTCGATATCTGCAGATACTTTATATTGAAGCGGACTTAATAATATACCTAACTACCTAAATAAAATAATAATAAGCTTACACCGAAATAATAAAGTGCTGCCGCGGCGGGCACAGAGCGGCGGCGGCATCGTTGGGGGGGGGGGGTGCGACGCGGCCCGTGTGGCGCGGGTCAGTTGCGGTCGCGTTGAGGAAGGTTGAATCGGGCGCACGAGCCGTGTGGCCTCAGCACCGTGGTTTCGAACGTTCGGTGACCGTGCAGCGCGTGTCGGAACTCTACCCCGCGCGCCGCACTCACCTTTTGCTTGTGCCCCCCTCACTGTTCATTTTGTGAACTACGAACCTTTTTCTCTGACCTAACAGACATACCTACCTAACTATTTACAATAATTGAATGGAAATAAGTAGGTAGGTAGTGTAAAGTATATATATATAAATAAATAAATAATAAATAGGGCAAAAAAAATACGCAGCCTGGTAGGTAATTTAATTATCATAGGTTGAAGGTACAAGTTATTAAATAGACCTTATTTACGCGGCCCTAGAATTTGTAAATGTCCTAAGTAGGTAGGTACGGTCTACGAGTCCGGTTTAGAAATTCCGCTCAAATAACAAAAATATCCAATGCTTACTTAGGTACTTAACATTTCCTTCACTAAAATAACTTTATAATCTTTGCATGGAAAATGCTTAAAAATACAAAAGATACTGTGTGCTGTGTAAATGTTTTTAACATTTTATTGGTTTTAACCGACTTCAAAAAGGGAGGAGGATCTATGTTCGACTGTATGTTTTTTTACATTTTAATCGAGACAATCGGGTTGTTTTCTCAAACTAAATATAATATAGTTGTTACTTACTTCCCGAAGCCTTCCCGACACTAATTGTACATAGTGTATTTTAAAAATATACTACATATGTACAATTAGTTAAAATATGGTATCCTCTGAAGTAGGTCTAGAAATGAATATTGATAAGACCAAAGTGATGACCATAGAATCAGAAGATACGACAGAAATATTAGTGGATAGGACAGTAATTGAACGAGTTTGCAAGTACGTATATTTGTCTGGGACAAGAAATTAAAATGGGAAAAGAGAACCAGGAAAATGAGATTAACCGAAGGATCAGACTGGGGTGGGCAGCCTACTCCACACTGAATTTTGTATTCAAAATGAACCTGTCAGCACAACAAAAGGCTCAGGTCTTTGACCAATGCATACTGCCAGTCCTTACATACGGCGCGGAAACTTGGGTAACGACTAAAGCCATTCTGTATAAACTAGCAGCGCAAAGGGCAATGGAAATAAAAATGGTAAGTGTGGCATTGAGGGACAGAAAAACCAATAATGGCTTCGTTAACAGAGCAAAGTATCAGACGTTGCAAAAAGGGTAACAAAGTTGAAGTGGGACTGGGCTGGCCATGTAGTCAGAAAGCAAAACTCTTGGTGTAAAAGAGTGTTAGAATGGAGACCATGGGATCAGAAAAGACCTCGAGGGCGACCACAGATGAGATGGAAGGATGACATTCTAGAAAGTGGCGGGCAGCAACTTGACCCTAATTGCCCAAAACAGAGAAAAGTGGAAAGGGGTTAAAGGAGGCCTACACCAAATATTTGGTCAATTAAGGCTAAAGAAGAAGAAGAAGAATATTTTTAACAATGTATATAGATAGGTAGATACGCATTGGCACCCAAATTGACAATCAAGATAGCTGCAGACCCTTTTTTATTACATATAACCTCCAAAGTATATGGATGGGAGTGTTACCCATCCATATACATTTACGACATAAGTCTATTCGTTTTCAAAAATATTGGCAATTTCACAAAATTTAAAGACACCCATAATAAACACACGACACAAAAACAGGCAATACTCAACTAAAGACAATTATTATTATAATATGGCAGTTAAGATGTTTAATAGGTTACCAAAAGATCTCCAAAACGAAACAGAAGAAATAGTATTTTATAGACAATTTAAAAAGATATTTTAATATATAAATGCTTTTACTCAATAAAATAATATTTTGAAAAATAAATAATTCACCCAAAAGAATAAACGTCATTATTACATGATAACTCTAAATAAATATGTAACATAAATAATTAAAAAATAAAAACACGATAACCATACATAAAATACAAAATCCTACAAATTATTGGAGTATTCCTCTTTCGGCACCAATTTTTTGAGCACCTAAGGTTCCACCACCTGAGCTATTCCACTTACAGCACCAATAGGTATATATTAGCACATTGAGCACCAAGCAAATATACCTATTGGTGCTGTATGTGGAATAGCTTAGGTGCTCAAACCATAAGGAGGAATACTCCAAATTATGAAACAGAACTGTATTTATAAGAATTATAATTGTTTGTACTTAATTAAGATTTTATTGTAGGTATGTACTAGAGCCCTCGAAATTTGCAACGCCAAAAAAAAGTGCTAAGCTGTAGAATCTGTTATATTTATAAGCAAATAAATAGTTCGAATTTGAGTTTGACCATATTGTACCATTAGGTACCCCTAGTAGGTAGGTACCCAATGTGTGCCCTACACTACGATTACTAAACTTCTTTAAAAGCCTTATTTAAAAGTCAAGGTAAGTAGGTCTTCCTTCTTTTGGGCTAAATGATGTATTATGAAAGTGTTCATTTTTATTTTCAGCTGTATAGTCATAGCATAGTGTATACATTCTCGGAGTCAATAACAAAGCATCCTGAAATTGACCCCTAACCCTAACCGGGTTAGGTTAGGGTTAGTATTAAATCTGAAGTAAGTATGTACCTACCTAATAAACAGTAAGTTTTAGTGAGTAGATAGTATACTTGGGCGGCTAGCTATGCTAGCGCACTGACACAATATATGAATCTATGGCACTGTACTGTATGCATATAGGCAGAGATGCCATTTTTATATTTAACTACATATTACCTATTACCATATAATAACATTCTTCCAATCTTGCCTATTAGGTTCTATTAACGAAGATGTTTAAGAAAGTAGGTATTAGCGGATAGATGATACCTACCAATTATAATTACAAAAGTAGATTAATATTACTTATCTTATAATTATTATCATCAGAACTGAGGAACTTAAATTCAAGACCTACCATTATTTCAGCATGCACTGCATTAAATTTAGATAAGTAGGTACCTAATCTATAAACATAATATTCCTAACTATCATATCATTATTATGTAAGTAATTAAGGTAGATAAATTATTACGTCTGCCCTACAGGAATCTGTGTAGTTAACTAAGTATAAGTAGTAAAATAAATAAAAAAAAGGTTTTAAGATGAACAGGATTGCACGGGTCACTAGACCCACCTAACATAGTTCGCGTTATGTTGTTGTCCTAGACAGACAGATATCGGAGAGAGGGAGAGTGCGGAAGGTGGCGAGGGCAGGGGGGTAAGGGGCTTACGCACGCGCACTGCTGCCGAGAGTTCACACGCGCGCTTCGAAACCGCGGTGCGCCTCCACGTGTACGCTAGCGTTGCCCTCTTTCCTCCGCTCACCGCACCCCGCTCGCGGGTTGGACATTCCAACCAACCTTCAAAAAACGCGTTCCGTTTATCGCATGTTACCCAGGTATAAATACATAAATATTATGATGATATATATAATGATATAATAGAAACATAGGTATAACTACATTTTAAGTATAGAGTAGGCTTGTGTAACATTTATAACTATCCATAAATTATACTTTATATAAACTTTTGTATAAATATCTAGTTATATTAACAATTTACTCGCATATCCAAGATAATTAATTAACTGCCATAGTAATTACTTAGCTATAGTTAGGTACCTACCTACTTATGATAGGTACCTAGTACGATTTTATGAACTAGGAAAAAAAGTACGAAACTAGAAAAAAATCTATTAGCTTAGCAGTGTTATAAGAAACGTAAAAACTTTCACAATTAACTTAGTAAATAAGTATATGAATAACCAGGGAGGATACACTTAATATTTTCTTTATTGTGTCAATATATAGATAGGTAAAATGATACCTATTTTAAGTATTTTACTTATAATATAACTTGGTAAATTTTAATACAAAACTTAATAGCAAACTTACGCGTGCGTGCTGCCCTTGCCTTTAACAAAATCACAGGCATGTACAGTCGCCAGCTGCAAATTTGACAGTTTTGTACAAAACTGTCAAATTTCTCCTAATGATTTTAAACCTTAAATTGTTCAAGATAAAGTTCAAAATCAACTGAGAAAATTTTGTCATTTTGTGGTAACCGTGATGAGCTGGCCACCGTACATAACTATAGTATAAGCATAGTCGGTATTTACAATTTTTTTGAAAATTATTATTTCCGAAGTCCCACGGAATTTAAAACTGAGTTTTTAGTATTAGCAAAGTACCTACCTCCATCTTTAATAATTATGATTATGTTTTTAAGTACCTACAATTATTTATTCGTAGGTACAGTCTACAGTAAAATACTTAATTTTGAAAAAAAAAAATACATTTGCTTTCTGAAAACCATGGTAAGTGATTCATAAACTTTGTAGTCGTTATTCTCATTACAAGATTTTTTTTAAGACGTCCCACGCTGGGTAACATGCCCTATGTCGCGGGGAAGTTAACAAAAAATATTACATGTACATCCAGACTAGAAACAAATTCTCTCTGACTAATTGAGGAGCTCCTCCTTATTGATGAGACAATAACCAACCTATTTTTGTCAATCTGAATGAAAGTGAAGCGATAGCGATTCTCGGTTGCTTCCGCTCACTCTTATGTATCGTAACGCTACCGATGGAGCTAGCTCCGCCCGCAGCGGCGGCACCCGCGGCACCGGCAGCGGCTCGGCATTCAATTGCTGCCAGTCGATTGAGAGCGTCGTTAGAGCTGCACGCTGTCAAACCTTTGTACACAACCTACGCCAACATTTACAACGTTGAACCTTGATAGAAAAATCATCATCATTGTACCTTTGTGTGAACATGATAGGTAAGAATTTCTGTTATTTTATTTCCTACCTACATTATTTCTGCTTCTTTATCGTATAGGTAGTTTGTGAAATTTAGTAAGGATCAATTTTATTCATATATCTTCAATCACTTATTTTTTCTAACAAGTACCTAACGATATACCTAATTTTAATGTAGGTTTTCCGTGTTCAGGTTCTGGAACAGGTACCTACCTATTGGCAATCTATAATTTTTATATAATATAAAAAAAGGAAATAAAATAAAATCTTATAAAATAAAATTTAATTTGAATCCATACTAATCAATTAAATAAATTAAGTAGGTAGGTACATACTTCAAGCTAAATAGGCGTCTTCAATCATCTGCGACTTTACCGAGCAATGTTGTTTTATACTTAATTTTTATTTTAAAAATATTATATGTATATTAATGTTGTATGTGGTATGTTGGTTATATTAATGTCCATGCTAGTTTAAAACTTCCGTATTTTAGTAGATTCTGATTAAAAAATAAACGTAAAATTAGTTAAGGATCGTAAATGGGGCGGAGGAGCGTGAGCGAGAAAGGGATATCTTCTTGAGTGCGAACTGCGGGGTCGGCGGCCCAAACACGTGGAGGCCTGCACCGCGGCTCTATCGCGTCGAAACCGCGGTGCAGGCCTCCACGTGCTGTCAGAGGACATTCACTCGGCTTATGCTCCGTTCCCCTCTTTCCGCTCACACCCCTACGTGGCCGTATTATGTTGGTGCATCCTGATATTCCTGGTCGCTGCATGGCATACACAACAGATACTGTACTGTGAACGGTCGTCGTCGCCAATCATAATTACGGTCAACGCGATATAATGGAATCATCTCTTGAAATAAAACAATATCGTTCGACAGGTGAGGAGGAACGAGTTCATCAATGTGGCGAATGTGGGCTAACGCTATCCACCCGGAGTGCGCTAACAGCTCACGCGCGCTCTCATCGCGCCAGTGCCGATGCTCATCGTTGCGACGTTTGCCATAAAACTTTCGCCGTGCCTGCAAGACTAGTGCGTCATTATCGGACCCATACCGGTGAACGGCCTTTTGAATGTGAATATTGTCACAAGATGTTCAGTGTCAAGGAGAACCTGCAAGTGCATCGTCGTATCCATACTAAAGAGCGACCGTACCGATGCAACGTGTGTGACGCAGCGTTTGAACACTCGGGAAAGCTGCACCGCCATGCTCGCATACACACCGGGGAACGACCTCATGCTTGCCCTCATTGCCACAAGACTTTTATCCAGTCGGGACAGCTAGTCATACATCTCCGGACCCACACAGGTGAAAAACCATATCGATGTCCGGCGCCTGGGTGCGGAAAAGGATTTACCTGCTCTAAACAACTCAAAGTGCACTCGCGTACACATACCGGTGAACGTCCTTACACTTGCGACATATGTCTTCGAGACTTCGGCTACAATCATGTATTAAAATTACACCGTTTTCAACATTACGGCGAACGGTGTTATCGTTGTACGGTATGTGATGGCACATTCAACACTAAAAAACAAATGGAAGCTCATATATACAAAGAGCACGGCGCAGACACCCCGCGCACTCAACAGATGCCATCCACGGGGTCATTGGTGGCAAATGGAAACGTAATGAGTGATTTGGTAGAAGTGGCTTTGCAACAATTACCTCCGACTCCTCCTAGTTCCCCGCCCTCCCCACAGATTTCTACAGCCCCATCTACTAGTTCTACTGCACTTACACCGTCTCCCTCACCAGCAATATCAACCTCTGTCCAATATACCTTTGCACCATCATCTTTACCGCCACGGAAACGGAAACTCATTCCCCAACCTGATGCCGAAGTACCGGCTGTTCGTCACACTTCGGTAATACAATTTGCTCCTGCTGCCGCAACAGATTCATAATAGAGCAAGAAGTTAAGTAGGGATAGGTACAAGAATATAATCTGAAGCTTACATACATTATTTACCGTATCACGTACTCACGGTAACACATAAAGATAGACATAATCCAGTATAACCTGACCGGCTTTCCGTTCATGAGAGGTCAACATATACTGGTAATGTACAGCTTTGTGTGTGGCCTTGCGTACAATACCTAATTTCCTAGTGTTAATAATAATTGAAGGCTTTTTCAATCCAATTAATGGCTGTTTCTCTGTATGATATAATATGATAGTGCGTATCTAGTGTAAAGCTACTATGAATAGAGTGTAGGCAGTGAAAATGAGGAGGTCATTTATAAACCAATGGGATGTGAAAAAATAAATTATAATACATCAGAGTTGAAAAGACTAAAATTACATAATAATTGCATTTGTGCCGTTAATGTTAGGAGAATAAGTTTTATATTTATCTTGTAGTTGTAAGTCTAGTAACAATAAAGTACAATATTTTAAATATTGAGTTCATATTTATTTTATCCTTTCGCGGGAAGAAATGTTCCACTGTATCGTCATTAAATCCGGGGGCAGGTATGGGACATACCTGCCCCCGGTTGATTTAATGACAGGGTTGATTTAATGACGATACGACCAACACTATGAAATGTCCAAAACACCAGTTAATTTAGCAACGAAGCAATCACTTGCGAAGTTGCGACCCCAAATAAAATGTAGGTACAGTGGCCAGCAAATCAAGTTATACAAAACTGTCAAACTAGAAAATTTGTCATTTTGTGGTAACTTGATTTGCTTGCGATCGTACATATTCACAACTTAGCACTAAATAACCTAATTATAGTTATAGAACCATTTTGACTATTGATACAAATACTAGCATAAATTTGGGTCGTTTTCATCGAAAATCACCAATCTTTGAGTTCATGTAACTTTTTAACCGTGTATCCAAAGAACACGTATTTTATTTAATGATAAGATTTACTGCAAAATTTAAAAGTCTTTCATTGGTTAAGATTCAAGATAGGATCAAACTTCTTTTGTATGGGGCGCCCGAGACGAGAGGCGGGTCAAAATTTCGTGTTACGGAATTTATGGCATTAATCGACCTATAATGTTGCCACAGCTTGGACACAGGCTTCCTCTCTGTGAGACGCAGTGGGTTGTACTCCACCACGCGACATTATTTATATAATGGCCGATTAATGTATTTAATTTACATATTCATTATATACTGTTATTCGATCCGATTCAAACCTACGTTCCTCACGTACACCGGACGCTTCAGCTACTAAGCTACCGAGATCACAACCGAATTTCTCTTCTTCATCTTACGGTGAAGACCACAGATATATTATATTTCTATGGTGAAGACAATAGGGGTAGTAAATGTTTCGCATTCGTGATTGTTTTTCTTATGTTCTTATCCCGCGTTTCAACTAACGACAAAACATGTTGGAAACATCTATCTGACTCTCAAAGAGTGAGTGCGATAGGTAGCTGTTAACAACATGTTTCCGCTACGTATTCTGTGGTTACACGTATTTTTGACCCGCCTCTCGTCCTTTTAATTGTATCGTAGCAGATAGTACAGTAAAATTTAGTTACACTACTAGATAGTAGTGGCAGTAGATAGTAGTGGCAGAGTTAGGTATAAGTTTTCACAACTAAGAGCAGATGCTCTTAGTTGTGAAAACTTTCATTATCGTCATCTTAAGATTTTGGTGTAAAATAGTAGATTCGGCGAAATATTATAATTTATACCTAAATCTGTTAAAACTTTAGCTTAAAAATTGCTATCGTTTATAGCAATTTTTAAGAAAAAGATTTAATACTCGATCTCGAGTTATTGTTGATGTCGCAATTTCTACTGCCATGTATTGCAGCTACAGATAAACCTATACAAATCCAGTTTAAGCAGATCTAACATTGTTTAGGCTTCCCGTACAATAGTAGGCCAGTG
The DNA here is from genome assembly GCA_958496365.1 of Subacronicta megacephala. Classification (NCBI taxonomy): domain Eukaryota; kingdom Metazoa; phylum Arthropoda; class Insecta; order Lepidoptera; family Noctuidae; genus Subacronicta; species Subacronicta megacephala. The sequence continues at coordinate 5,587,105 of OY292515.1, read as the reverse complement.
TAAACTAGTTTTGTATAGCTTGATGTGTACGTGCGGGCGAGAGCCGTGCGTTCCTAGAATGTGTAATACCCTTCGAGCAGTAATACCCGAATAATTTGCGAAAAACAAAGAAAAATTTGAATTTCGCGCCCAAGGCTGAGGCTTTAGTCTTATGTCGAATGAGAAAACGAACATGCGGGGAATCTGAGATGGTAAGTGACTACCGCCGCCCATGGACATCAGCGATTTGTCATTGTAGCTGTCGCCGATGCTTTGCCGGTCTTTTAAATGTGTGTATGCTCTTTTCTTAAAGGCTCCCATGTCATACTGGTTTGGGAATCCTGCCGCAGGGAGGTTATTCCATAGTTTACATGTTCTCGGTAGAAAGCTTCGTGTAAACCGGACTGTGGTGGATTGCCAACCATCGAGGTGGTGCCGTTGCAACTTACTTTTATGGCGTATGGTGCGATGGTGAAACTCAGCGGCTAGTATTTGCTCGAACAATTCCTCAGAGCACTCCCCATAATAAATTCGGTAAAAGACGCATAGAGACGCAATGTTTCTTCGTATGACGATCCGAGCTGCTCTACGCTGTAAACAGTCATAAAGAAGGAGAAGGTATTGGGGTGCCTCAACCCAAAGGTGAGCGCAGTATTTCGTATGTGGCCGAACATGCGCCTTATATAGATGCAGGAACTGGTGCGGCCGAAAGTAGGATTTCGCTGTATTGAGGACCCTAAGTTTTTTGATGCCAATTTGGCTTTGCCCCCCAGATGACCGCGGAACTGCACATCGCTCGAGTCAACACAGAGAATTCCGATGAGAGCCTTAGTATTAAGGAGAGTGCCCTGACAGCAGCGGCGTAGCTACTGGTGGGCTAGATGGGGCAGTGCCCCGGGCCCCCAAGCTCAGGGGGCCCCTCGGACTCTCCCCGCAGTGAACAAACGAATCTGGATAACGACAAATCTATGTAGAGTACGTCCAATTCGGAAAACGACAAATACGGAACAAATGATTTTAAATAGTTTAGGTGGGGCCCTAGTTGATTTTTTGCCCCAGGGCCTTTGGGTGACAGCGAGGTGATACGACAAAGCGTTTTCTTTTAGCGGTAAACGCGCAAACTTGTGTCATATACGAGTTAAACTGGACTAAGTTTTGAAATAAAACTACTTTTTACGGATTTTATCGCGTTATATTGATATTATTTAATGCCCGACATTTTGGATCCTTTACAATACAGCATCCATGGTCATGGGTGGACTGAGGTGTTGGCCGTCCTAATGTCAAAATTAAAAACAGCTACCCTACATTTTGTTGCTCATTTATTTGATCCGGTCACGCACAATGAGCTCACCGTATCCTTAGGTCTCACAGTATTGTGCTTGGATTTAGATATAATGGAATCTATGATTTTAATAATTTTATTTATACTTGACAAGACCCAGCACTACATCAGATTTCTTAAATCGCAAGTCCTTGCAAAAGAAAACAGATTCCTACCTAGGATGATTCGCAAGGCTAATGAAATTAAAAAAACATCCAAATTTGAATAGAGAAGATGGCTGGGTCTTACCATCTGCTTGGAACCCCATCATAGATTCCATTAAATCTATGTATGTATGTATATTTTGCGTGACCGTATCTTATGCTGTTTCACTCGCACTTTTTGGAAAATGTGTTTTTATCCTGCTGACAGAGTGAAAAATTTACACATAGGAACTATGGAGTGTAGAAAGAAAGGAGGACCATCTTAGTGTATTAAAAAGTGTCCATTGAAAGGGAGCACGCTGTAGTAGCAAGTGGAAGAATTTTAAAAAGAGCGCCACAAATTATTAGAGTAGGTTACTAAATTAAAAAAGGAAAGAAAATTTAAATAGTTAATAAAAATTGATTATACATACTGTTGGTCGAAAAAAAGATCTAGGTAGAGACGTATCAATTCCTTTACTTTTCAATTTTCGTCCACTTGGACAACTTTTCACTGAACAAAGTTTTCCCATTGCGTCTATATTTGTTCTTTTTGTATAATAAAACAATAAAATCATTAAAATAACAAAAATGTATCAACGAAATTGCATAAAAAACAATTTTTCAACTCAGCACACTTCACTCTGCTGCTACATTCATATCATTTCCACTTGCTACACTAGCGCTAGTTCGGTGAGTTTTCGAACCATAATTTGCTGTATACAAGTGGACACTTTTTCGACTAATCCCCCATACAAGACGGTCCTCTTTCTACACTCCATAATAGGAACACAGCTTGCACAGCTTACACAGCTTAGCTTTGCAAAACATTTCTTTACACGCATACGGAATACTTTGTGTATAAAATAGTGTTTGGTTGTAATCCGTAATAATTATTCTACAGATAACGGCAAAACAAAATAAAAATACAGTTTTCCCTGTATCAGAACATTAAACATACCATCACGCTTGAAATTATACAAGCAATGTGGGGGTTCATATTAATGTACCCCCACATTTCGCCGGTATGTTTAGGTCCCATGTAAAAGAGGACGAGATGATTACCATAAACCGCTCAAATCTAGACGGAATTTCATAGAAAATCGAACCCAGGACCTCTAGCGTAGCAGTCGCGCTTAGGACCACTAGACTAATGAGGCAGTCCTAACACTAGAAGTCAGGACTGCGTCAAGCTTTTAAAAGAATAAAAGACGATACCTAACCTTTTCCCAATTTAAACTTGGCGCGTGTGACTTGACTGAGTGCGTTACTTATCGTAGATCGGGGAATCGAACCCGACCTTTCATAGGCAAACTTTCTTATAACTTCTAAGAAGGCATAACCAAAGGGATTAATTAAAAACTAATTAAGGCTAAAGCGTCAGCTTTGGACGCAACATTCAATTATTCAATCAAGAAACATTTAAATTTCGCGCCCAAGGCAAGTCGTCAAAGACCTAAATTAAAAATGTGAAGGCCAAATTTCGACTAAGCGGGTGGGACTCGCGGTGGCTTAGTGGTCATCACAGATTACTATATGTAGCAAGGTGGTCATAGCGTCTGATGTACTTAACCAGAAGACGGATGTTGGAATCCAGCCCGCTGTCATATTTTTCCTTCACTAAATTTTTCATCTTTTCATGGAAAATGCCTAAAAATACAAAAAGATAATCTCTAAATGCGGTTATTAATAAGACTGCTCATTCAAAGGTACTTTGATAAAAAAAACCTATTTTAGCTTTTTTGCAATCTTTTTGCAAATACGGCAGCACAGCGTACCTAGTCTGTGTGTGAGCGATCTGACTTCTGAGACCACGGTCTTTCTGAGACACTTTCGTTAATAATTTATTGTAATACGTAGAGTTTAGTAGAGTCTGTATCTCTCTCCGTATGTGTCTCTGCTCTGTGACTCTGTGGACTGTTGTGATATTACAAAATATGGCACAAAGGCCTCTGAAGCCATGCCAAAAATATGACAATTACAAAATAGGGGTTAAATATCGATTCACTGAATCGATTTAAAAACGATTTTTTTGGCCCGAGAAATCGATTATTCGATTAATCGATGTCAGATCACCATTTCGCCATCTCTATTACAAATTACAATACAAACTAAAAGAAGGTGGCACATATTCTTCTCCTGTTCCCGTCATGATCGTTCATCCTTCCTCCGTTCTCTTGTTTCCCAAAATGTTTCCCTTCTCACTTAATGAAACACAAGTGAGAAGGGTTTAGTAATGAATCCCATTGAATATTTTAACTTGATATCTGCATTCTTGTTCAAAAATGATATAAAGATTTAGTTTGTATATGTTTACCTTGTATTTTTCCTAAAGAATAAAATACTTCCTTTCCTGAACCTTACAAAATTCCGTTTCCTCTCCGATATTTTCAGTTAAAAATATTTCCCTACCTTTTATTACCCGAAATTGACACAAAGATCAAACTAGTGCCATACTACAAAAAAAAGAAGGTGGCACAAAGGCCTCTGAAGCTATGACAAAAATATATTTAAAAAAAAGGGACACTAAATATTAGGGATGTGACTTTACGATAAAAAAAATCAAATAATTAAAAATCGATTTTCATTTTTCTCAAAAAAATCGATCATATAAAAATCGATTTTTAATAATATAATAATCGATTTTTCAAAAAAAATGGTTTTTTTTATAATTCTCTATAATGAATTATCAAAAAATCGATTTTTTTGAGAATAAGGTACGATTTCAATAATAAATAAATAAATACAATTATCTTCGAGTAACGAATACTGAGAATAGGTAAGTTAACAATATTACGTTAGAGTAACGAATACGGAATCTCAAAATGGCTGACTAATATTTGACTAATAGCTGGTAATAGGTATGGTATGCTAATAATAAGCTAGTGAATATATTCAATAATAGTATTACCTAAATATCACTCTTATATAACACCTCTATTATAATACGAAAAATTTGCAAAATAATATCGAAACATTCCTTTTGATGGGGGGGCCATCAAAAGGACTGGGTAGCGGTGAAAAAGGGGGCGCTTAAAATAAAAAAATCGATTAAAAAATAAACGTTTTTTTTACAAATAATTATCGCTCATAAAAAATCGATTTTTATGAAATAATAATAGTTCATTTTAATAATCGATTGTTTTTTAACATCCCTACTAAATATTAAAACCAAGCAAGCCGTGAACGGGAAGGAAGTTTGTGATGTGAATTGTGAACATACCTATTTTAATCTGTGTTTGTGAAGCAACAAACAACAAGCGTCAAAAAGTCTAGATTGGCCGGTGTTCCGTGTTTCTGTTTTGATCTTCACCTAGCTTTCATCTTAAATTTGTGCAGTGATCAGTTATTCAAAATGGTATGTTTGTAAATTCTCTAAAAGTTTGATGTTCATGAATTGTGTCAGACTTATTATTTCTGTTCATAATTATTTAGAATATGTATATATGCATTTCTAGAACTTATCGTAGAAGCCGGTAAACAAAATATTCAATGCCCCGTTATTTTAATTCAACAATTTGTCAATTAATTTTGTAACTTGAAAATTGTTTGTTATTTTGAAACCACTTCTATGCATTGTAGAGTATTCATCAATAAATCATATTGAGCCGACTGCCATTGGAGACGCGTCTTCTTAAACTACAGCTAAAAATGATACTTCATAATAAAAGTTTTGTTTAATTTCGTTCCAATCGTATATTTTTACACTTTTCATATTAAAATTTAACATCCTGGGTTTCTTTTAGACGCCAAATTCAAATTTCATTTGCCTTTACACTATTTTAGATTCACTATGGAACACAATTGAGTACCTATTAATAGTTGACAATCATTATCATAACTGATAGGTTAAATGTGTAAATTAATTTATTTTCTTAGAAAGTAAGTTCTTGGTAAGTTTCTGGCATGATAATGATTTTAGTTTGCCAAAAGAAAGAAAGAAAAATGGTTTTAGTTCTAGTAACCTTACACAATTTTGAGTACTCTCACAAACTTCACCTCTTTATAATATTAGGTAGTATGATACATATACCTACTCACGCTTTTTTCCTACAGCAGTAGGCAGAAACTATAAACCACCACTTCTGACAACTCTTGCATGTCTCTTTTGCTTTTTCTACATTCATACATCTTTTCATACACACATGCCAGTTGCAAGTACTATGCACTAGAACTTGTTGGAGGACCTCACTGATAAGATCAGTGTACATCCTTCTGGGGCTACCTCTGCCGACGCTGCCACTTATATTTGCCTTATAAATTCCATTAGATAATTGTCTTTATTTCACTCTCTCAACATGCATAAACCATCATAGCATATACCTTTCAATTTATTTCACTACTCAGTCTATCATTCTACATATTTAGCAAGGAATGCATTTCCACAGCATTTATTCTACTTTCATGTCTCTTCTGCCATACCCAACATTCACTGTGTAGGTTAACCATACTTTTTTTTTATATAGACTGGTTAGCCACAACTGCATGCATTCACTTTATTTCCCACATTCACTCTCCTTTCCACATCTGCATCAATCTTAACATCCCTAGTACACACACTTCCTTAGCAGACAAACTTACTCACTAGCTCAACACTGTTGCCCTCTATCTTTAAATTGCACATATAGAGAGAGAACATGTATTCTCTTTTAATAACGTTTTTCTTACTCACATTTATTTTCATGGCCATAAACTTGAATGCTTAATTCATTACCATTACCATATCTTGCAACTCTTCCGCTGACAGTGCAAGTAGAACTTGAACATCATCATAGAGAAGGCATTTGACGGGCAACTCATTCATTTCATTTTCGGGAATCACTCTCTTCCAAATCTGTCAAACAACTGTCCATTTATAGATTCAACAGCCATGGGATGCGACACAGTCCTGGCAATTTTTTCTGGATATGCTAAACTAGTTTGTGAATGCCCCATGTAGCCTATCACAAGCACCCATACTAAGCAAAGGGAATTCAGCACCCTTACCAAGCGCCTGTCCACTCAATACATAGCCAGTGTGACCACAATTCATCCCTACACACACTATTATAGGCCTTTTCCATACCAACACCCCATATTTTCTCATGTGTGTATTCTTATCACCCTATAAATCTGATATTTGGGCATTATTCTGGATGAGAGACTCACCAAGGGACATTCACATAGAAACATTGGTGGGTAGGATTCAGAAATAGATGTACTTATTTAAAAACTTATGTACCGTCACAAATCATCATTTACTTATCCAAACTTACAGGGCACTATGTGAATGTTTGATCAGATACAGTATAAGTGCATGGGGTAGTGCTGGTAAAACCTACCTCATAGCAGCACAGAGGGCTAAACCTACGGTTCTCAAAGTCATTGTGTAATTGCCCTTTAGGCATTCCACCACCTCAGTGTATGAAAATACAATAAAATGTTATAAGATACACTTAAAATCTAAAGAAAAAACTACGACCTAAATACCTTTTAGAGACCTCAGTTGTGTTTTTACGTGATTCAAATAATGTACCATAGTCTCTAAGATCTAAGGTAAAGACTTAACAGTCTAGAGTAGACCCAAGCATCCTTCACTTATCCAAAAATGAGTTAGATAACATTTTGAGTAAAATATACCTGTATATTTGGTAAAATCATTGCAATGTTGTTTTTTTTTTTTCAGACGATCGGGAAAAATAATAAAATGCAACAGCATATTAACTATAGAGTGAGAGTAATACTACAAGATTCAAGAACATTTATAGGAACATTTAAGGCATTTGATAAACACATGAATTTAATATTGGGAGATTGTGAAGAATTCAGAAAAATTAAGTCAAAAAATAGCAAAACTGCAGATAGAGAAGAGAAAAGAACTTTAGGATTTGTCTTGCTGCGTGGGGAAAATATTGTATCCTTAACTATTGAAGGTCCACCACCGCCTGAAGAAGGTTTGCCTCGTGTACCAATACCTGGCGCAATTGGAGGACCTGGCGGGGGACGCGCGGCTGGACGGGGTGCTGGGCCCCCAGGTGCTCCACCTGGCTTACAAGGCCCTGCAAGAGGTGTTGGAGGTCCATCCCAACAACATATGGCACCAGGTTCTAGAGGGCAATTGTCAGCTCCACCCCAAATGCGTGGAGGACCTATGATGGGAGGTCCACCTCCTGGCATGATGGGAGCTCCACCAGGAATGGGCCGCGGTGGTCCTGGAGGGCGTGGGCCTCCAGGAATGCGACGATATTAAAACCAGTGCAGTGATTTGTGATATCAAATCTGAATTATTATTGATATTTTAAGAATTAATCTTAACTTGCCGTGTGGTAAATGATGTGTACCTTATTTGTGAAAAAAATATTGAAATAAGATGTAATTCACTAAAATAAGTACATTAATGTCCTGGAACAATATTATGAGTTCAGTTTTTAATTTTTATGAATTACTGACTATACTATACCTATATTACACGGTCCAACCAATTTGATTCACTGCTGCAAAAATGAAATTGAATGCTGTTTACCCAGGCCCTAAAACTAAAGTTCAAGTTGGTTAGTCAGTTAGTCAAAATAGGTGAGTGGTTTTAAAAAAGGCCAAAAAAATCGAAAAATGTTCTCTGGAAACCCCCTGTCTCATTGGAGCAGTGCATTAAGGCTGAGTTGTACTGCAAAGTCCACAATAAACATGTTTTTAAAATTATTTTTTTAAGTAGTAAATTGTAAAATGAAAATCTGGGAAAATAAATTAACCAGGCAAGACACTGACTGAGCCTGAGCCTCGCCAAATGGATTGTAAATTGCTTGAATAATCGATTCAAAAATTAATAAATGTAATTAAGAAAATGTATCGTGTAGACTGCCTCGTTAGTCTAGTGGTCTCAATCGCGACTGCTAGGCTAGAGGTCTTGGGTTCGATCCCCAGGTCGAGCAAAGTGTTATTGGGTTTTTCTATGAAATTCTCAGTAGCAGCTCGGAGTCTGGATTTGTGCCCGGTGAATGGCAATAGGCTCGCCCCCTATTACCTACATGGGACCTAAACATACCGGCGAACTGTGAGTGTACTTTAAGTACACCTCTGCCTAACCCTTCGGGGAATACAGGCGTGATGGTATGTTATGTAAGAAAATGTATCGGTAAAATCCCTCGAGCTGTCTATGAAAATAAATGATTCGATATCATGTTGTATTTACTAAAAACACAGTATTTTAGTAAATACAACATGATACTTTATTTACTAAAATAAAGTATTTTAGTTAATACAACATGATATCGAATCATTTTTTTTTAGAATAAAACCGAAAATAGAACATAAAATTATACAAAAATCTTTGTGAATTTATTATATAGAGCCAACTTTATCAAATGGTGTTTCCATCGAATGTGTTCCCTCGAATATATCCTCAACAATATCAATTTATTTTCCCAGCTTTTAATTTTGCTATTAACTACTTCAAAAATTAATTTAAAATACATGTTTATGCGGACTTTGCAGTACAACCCGGCCTGAAGTTGGCTTACAAACTTTCCACAAAATATCAAAAATAAATTAACTTTTAACAAAAAGTAAAACGGCCTAGAAATAATAAGAGTGTTCTAGTGGTTCGTTTGTTTTCGCCACCGACTTCCGAAACTGTTTTAGACATAAATTATTTTTTTAAGGCGGTTTTACTTTTTTGTTAAAAGTTAATTTATATGCTACACAGAGAGTAATATAGCTGTTTCGGACAAATTCTATACTAACAGTAGGTAGTTTTGTTGTGGGAATGACCCAAAGCATCCGCTCTCAATGAAAAACTGAATAAGCCAATAAAATTTATTTTTTCGACATACGAATTATATTTTTCACGCTGGAGCTGGAGTTTACGGGTGCTAGGAGTAGAGGACGTCACTCATGCGATGGGCAGACATGGTGGTGGATGAGGCTGGCAGAACGACCATACAAATAGCTATAATACACCTGGGGAAATCCAGAGAGCGCATATAGCTAAGAACAAGATGAACTAAGAACAGATGCAACCGAGATGAGATATTTTTCACTAGTGACTGCCTCACTAGTCTAGTACTGTAGTGGTCCCGTGCAACTACTACGCTTGATGTTGTGGGTTCGATTCCCTGGTCGAGCAGTGAAAATTATCGGAGTTTAGATTAAATGTCCGACTGCTGGCAATAGGTTCGCTCCCTATTACGTGGGACCTAAACATACTCGTGAATAAGGTCGCCCAAAGCCTGCTTCTTGTTTTTCCGCCAATGCTTCCAAAGAAACGAATTCATTTCGAGCAGCATCTGTGGCTATTCAAGCTGAATAGTATCCTGTATTTAGCATCTCATCTCAACATATAATAAAAATGTAACAGGCCGATGTTTGTACATTGAAGGTATTTAAAAAATAATAACACGGGGGGTCTTTATTAAAGCAAGAGAAGCCAAAACAACAATTTTTAGAATTTTTGTCTGTCTGTCTGTCTGTCTGTATGTTTGTACCCGCATCACGCAAAAACGACTGCATGAAATTGAATGCAGTTTTCACCGATGTATTGCTACAGGTCTAACTTAAAACATAGACTACCTACATTTTACCCCAGAAAATAACTTATTCACAAAATTATCCGAAGCTCAGGTTGTTCCGGAATAAAATCATAGATGGCGTTGTTAACTGCTTACAACAATATTTTATTTGGCTTGGTTCCATAGAAAGTAGAAATCAGAAAAAAAATATGAGTAGAATATATTATGATTTGATACCTTGATGACCTACTTTCTTGCACACAAAACACACAAAGCTAAACAGAAATTACAAATAAGAACAGTGAACAAAAAGGTGACCAGTATTCCTTGATATTAATTTCTACAAAGCAGCAATGAAGAGTATGTAATAGACGCCAGCGGGGTTCGCCTGTAGAGGGGTATGTCTTTCACGAGCACACACTGCGACGAGTTACACTGTTCATCCAAGAAAAAGTGAGTTCTATTATATGCGCTTTTACTACACACAGTCTGCGGAGCCACTTCATGCACATATTATTTTAAGATGTTAATGGCGTTGAGCATTCTACCTTTCACGGATTTGGAGCGCGCTGATGGAGATAGTGTGGCAGAGTCTGATGAGCGTGTTATTAATATTCGCTTTTGCTCGCTTCAAGATATTGTTCTTCCCAGAGCCGGAAAAAAACTTTAGTTCTGTGAGTTAGTCAGACTAGGTTGTAGAGATAAATTACAGTTGTTCTGCGATGACCGAAATTGTGAACAATAACATCGAGATTCTTACCGATGTCGAACTATCAAGAAGTGTCAATGAACAGGACAGTGAAACATTTTTTCCGGACGCCCTTGGTGATACACGCAAAAACTTTTTGAATCGACTACCTATTACAAGCTGAAGGGCGAAGACAAGGAAGAAGGGAAGAATGCACTAGCTGTTGCCTCTTCGGGGATTGCTGCCACTTTACACCCTGGAGGTAAAACTGCCCACACTGCTTAAGATACTCTTCAACCTGGATATAGACGCAGAGTGCAGCTTAATCGTTTGGAATGACCATGGAAGACGTCAATTGCACTCTGTAAGACATCCGACGAAATAATCACATCATGGGAAGGATTACCGTTAATTTTTTGGGGATTTTCTTCAGACTCTATTTGTTATAACCTGAGGAAGTAGAGTTGATGAGTTGAGCGCATGTCTCAAATGTTCCGTGCTCTGGCCCCGGGTATAGAAATTGAGCCTGATGCGGAACATGAGGACTCACTTAGGTGGCAACCTCCACACACAAGAATTTTCGGTCATGTTTTTCAAATCGACGAAGACTCATTTCTCACAAAAGAATTTTCCTCATTTTTTTTAAAATGTAAAGTTCAGCTGCGTTATACTCGCAACCGGCGCGTGTGTATGAATGTGGAAGAAGCGAAAGAGATATGCAAAAGTGGTAGCAAGTGGCAGTCCATAGTTTCTGCTTACCCCTGTGGGAAAAAGGCGTGAGTGTATGTGTGTATGTTTTTAAAAAATCGACGAAGATTCATTTCTCGAATTGAATGGATAAGTAACCCTACCAGTGAACATTTGTAAGATTGTTGCTTCGGTAGAGGAACTCATTTATAGTGATTTATCTCAAGTCTTTCATTGATTCATTAATTTTATTATCCCATTTCAATTTTTCGTATCTCCTGAGCGTATTTTTCGCTATGACCATATTATAAGCATGTTGCAAGGTCAGACACTTCGAGTCGCCTGTGTCGTTCTCAGGAAAAACTGTTGAAAAACTGTACACACCTTTTAAGAGAAATAAATACATTTTGAATTGTGTTGCTTGCTCACTGATCACTAGCTCAGATAATTTGTTTAAGTATAATGGATCCTATGGGTGGAATATGGAATGTTGTATATAAAGAAATTAATTAGTTTTTGTCGGTTCATTTTGCACAAAAATAAACGCTGTTTATCTACCCGTTTCAAATCCATTTTATTGGGATTAAATTTTATTCTTTACTCTCTTTGAAAAAATAGATATTTGATTCTAAATTACATGAGTATAAACTCGCTGTCAAAGCTTTCTATGAATAAGCGATTTTTCAAAAAATTGTCGCTATCTTCATCTAACAAAGATTGCATTAATTGTCAATTGTCAAGCAATAAGTCATACAGATGAAAATAAAGTTAAAATCGATACCTTCAGTAGATTCGTAAGTGATTTGATCGACTTTACGTGGTATATAGCTTAATAACCATATACTTAACCAGAGGGACGCAGGTTTAAACCCCGTCTGAGGCTGATTTTTTCTTTCACTTGGAAATTTTCTTTCAATAGAAAATTCATATCTGTGTGAACATTTTGCATTATTTAATGCTGATAATTAATAAATAGATTTACTGTGTTTTGTGTATGTAGCAGTTTAATGGTAATCATGATTTCGGATGTTGGTTTATGAAAGATTTTTTTAAAATTTTAGGGAGATTTTTCTGTAAAGAAAATGTAACCCGTTTAAGAAAGATGATCAATTCCATAGTAGGTATTTTCAAAGTTAACAAATCTATGATAACATTATAAAGAGATAGAAATTATTGAAAAAATTTGTTAGTTACAGTCTATTTATTGAGGAAGGCTATAATTAGTACTATACATAATACAATAAATGGGAAAGTCTGGATGGATGTTTCTTACTCAGAAACTCCAAAACTATTGAACTGATTTGTATGAAATTCGGCACACAGTTTATTACCTGAATAACACATGAGATGGGACTGCCTACTACGTGGACGAAGTCGCGGGCAGAAGCTAGTATTAAAATAAGAGTATAAGTTATTTCAGTATATTATTATGTTTTCCGCAAAAACATTAACACATACTAGGATTTCTTAATTTTTCATGCTGTTAAATAAGCAACTTGTTACAAGGAACTTATGGATTTATCCTATATAGTAGCTGACAATTTATAACACTTTTTTTGTGCAGCTACAAGTGGCATAGCTAGGTTACTAAAATCAACTAGGGCCCCAACTAAACTATTTAAAATCGTTTGTTCCGTATTCGTCGTTTTCCGAATTCGACATACTCCAGATTTGTCGTTATCCAGATTCGTTCGTTCGTTGCAGGGAACGTCCGAGGGGCCCCCGGAGCTTGGGGGCCCCGGGGCACTGCCCCGTCTAGCCCTCCGGTAGCTACCCATGTTCCGTTCCACTGTCTGTCAGGAGACATGGCGTTAGCCGTTTAGGGCGGATCATTTCTTCATACTATTTAAGTATTATTTTTTTGTTTGTCGCAAATTGTTCGTCTATAACACATTCTAGGATCATGGCAGTAAGAATTGCGACATCAATTACCTACTATAACTTACTCAAAACGGGGTAAGAACTAAAAGTGCGTAAAAATCGTTATTGAATCTACTCAATTGTGAATAAGTTATTGTTGATTTCGCAATTTCTACCGCCATAAACGCATGACTACACGAGTTTACGCTGGCCTCCATCGTATGGAAAACCTACACACAATGTGGGATCAGCTTAATAATATAATAATAATAATAAATATAATAAATTCTTTATTATCAGGCTACTTTGGCCCATAGATATATACTTTACAAACTAACATATATTATAATATAACAGTGTTTAGTTAGTAAATAACTTAAAGCTATGTTAGTAAAAACTTCACTAGCACTATGTCACTGTGCGATCTGGTGGAACTTGTCCGCGGAAGCGCCGGAACACCACTCCTTGCGGCCAAAAGTCCTCTTTCATGACGAGGTGCAGAAAACTATACTCCATTTGGTTAGGTACTTAACTAAAGGTAAACAAATCATAAAAAAGGTTCTTTTATAGGGCCATTTTTCATCTTGAAACAAAACGTAACCAAAATAAATTATTTAATCATTCAAAATAATTTTCCTTTACTATACTAGCATATTTTACTACTTTGTTTAATATTAAATGGTAATTATAAATTCTTAAGCTTGCAACCAATAAATAAATCAAATCTGAATATTATGTCATAAAGTGTTGCAATGTGCCTACTAGAAAGAATCTAAAAAGACAGGAAATCAAAACCTTTTTCTACATAGTAGACTTTTGATAACTCGAAAAAATTAAGAAGTAGTAGCGCAAGGAAGCGCGGCAAAATAATTAACCGATATTATACTTAGTCGGGTAACCAGACGCCATTCGTAACAGTTTGTACTTTCGTTCGTTTTTGTGTTTCTTTTGCCGTAAATTGTATTATTTAGTTATAGTTTTGTTTGTTCGTTGTTTTTATTGATTGTTAGATGTGTTGTTCTTAATTTCACTCCCAATTCATGAGATACCATTGTAATAAAGGTTGAAGAGCCCTGAACGCCGCCATTTTTATTGTTTACCTTTAGTTAAGTACCTAACCAAATGGAGTAGTTGGTATTCGCACTACAAACGCCTTGAAATTGACGTTGCGGCGCGAATCTAGTAGTTGCACTCTCGGCGATCCGATGTCCTCCACCTTGGTGTTGACGTTTTGTAGTGTAGGCGGGAAATATACACTGGGGTGTTCGGCAACGCGGCGCGTATGGTGGGTTAAACTGTATTGAATTGAATATGTTGACCTGTAGCGGTTGGAATGTGTAATATAATAGAAGAACTACGAATACCTAAATAATACTCAGGAAGCGTAACTCGGAACAAATTCCGCTCAAAAAGTGGACCTACTTCAAACCAAATGACGACGATTCAAAATTCGAATCACTTGCGATGTTTCAAATAGACATGCTTGGTAGGTAATTGGTTTAAATTCAGAGAGAAAACAGGGATTGGTTCGCGCGTGTGCTGTAATTTCTGTTAAGACATCAGAGTCAAAATGGCGTGGACGATATTATGCAATAAGTAGACCGGACCAAGTCAATAATAAAACAATATTATAATTATATTAAATATTTTATACTATTGTGATTTTTTTAAATTATACTATATTAATACACAATAATATACAACAGACGGTTGTGCGTCGATGTCCCTTCCACCCGGAAGGGACATCGACGCACAACCGCTTACCATGAATTCAGTACATGATTCTGGACCCCCCCGCGTAGATATTAGATTGGGTACTTTTTAGTTTTGTTGTATGGTGCTAAAACGAACAAAGCCGATGGTTTGCCAACAAGTATTGCGACTTCATCTATTGTTGGAACGTTGCAATTGTGTTAGTGTATTCAATTGGGTCGTTTGTTTGCTCTGATTATAAACTTGGCAATAGGTCACCAGGTTCCTTTAAGGTTTCTGTTGACCTGGTACTTCAGTTGTATGTGGATATTTGTACAAACTGGTACTGCAGTTTTGTGTACCTAACATGGTATATCCCTTTGATGATTTGTAAAAATATTTTTCATCAAAATGCATGGAGCATACTCTGCTAGTTTTCACAGGCATCCAGTCATACGCTCGTCTTTCTAATTGAACTGCAGCTATCCACTTATTTTGCCGAATGGGATCGGCAGTGAAACTAAAAAAAAAACAAATTACATTAGTCTTATAAAAATATCTAAATTTTATCGATTTACTTTTCAATATTTCATCTAGAAAAAATACTTTCTAAATTAGGTAAAAAATTTACTGACTTCATTTTGCATAATATTGAACATCTCGTTTTGATAACGTATTTGAACAACTTTGAATATAATTAAGCTACTACTTACAAGTGAAAAGTGATCTCTGGACATTTTAATCTTGTATGACTCCTGCACCACTTCCCAACACATGATGACATGATGATTCACAATGATAATAAGCTAAAACGTTTGACATATTACGCTTGCAAGGAAATGTCCGACTGATGGCGCGCTGGAAACAATTTTGAAGCCCGGCCTACTTGGACCTAACTTTTGTTGGGTCATTTTCTACATTTCCTGAGTATTATTTATTAGTAGTAGTAGAACAATTTGCGGAAAACATAGAAGATACATATTGAATTTGGCGCCCAAGGCTAAAACCTGAACCTTAGTAGTTACGGATAGTCCGTCATGGTGTTAGTGTACGGTTTGCCAGAGTTGCCAGACTTTACCCGCAGTCAAAAATAAGTATACGAAGTTTTCCGTCGAAACGACGTTTTTATTCATCTTTTATTACGAGTCATAAATATTATCACATTACAATTCAAATGATGGCGAAAAGTCAGGGGTGAATTCTTATTACTGTTTTTCTATTTAGTTAGTATAGGTAAGTACTTTTGATATTAATAAAAAAAGGTAAATATAGATTCTATATAAATAATTACAATAAATCAATCACAATTTTTATATATTTTAGTAATGATAATAAACAGAAGGCACAGACAGACAAAACTGACTATTGGCATAGAGTAGATTAGTATTTATACGCACGGTTACCCATCAAGCAATACACATCCAGTATCAACTGACCTGGCATTGTAAAAGCTTTGCGCACAATGCGAGGTCCGCCTATAGATACTGTATTTGTATAGCTTGATGTGTAGGTACTGAGTAGCAGCTTTGGCGTAGAGGCTTAAGAAAAGGTTAGAACCATTAGGTAGATCATGTTTATATAGCTCCTAATGGCAGTAACCGCAAGATGGATGGCATCGTTTGCCGTCAACGCCACAGCGACAGCCTGCACTGGTGTCACCTTTGCCGCCCGGCCCCCAACGTCGGCCGCGGGTCACCCAACATATCTCCGTTTTGCAAGCCGAACACTTTACCCAATCACAGCCCCACTTCTTAGTTATAATAGCACTGCATTCCGGACACTCGAGAGCTTCTCCTTTCTTGATTAACGAATTGAGTAACGTACGAGTGCCATCATCGGTTTCGTTTGGGTTGCTGTTCGTACTCGCTGCTTGTTTGAGCTTGGCATTATACTCATCACAGGTTTCTCCAGCGTGTATAGCCTTGGAACATAAAAAGATTCATTTATCTACAAAGATTTTTAGACAACTTGCACTTTGAGCAAAGTTTTTTCAAATGCGTTACCTATTAAATTTTCCCAGTCAGTAATCCAGTAGTAGTTCAAGAGTATGGTAGCGATCGGATAAAAAATCAAAAACCGCGGGCACAGCTAGTCAGCTTGTATCACAGCACAGGTAAAATTTACCTGTTTTACTACTTTTGTAGACTAGTGCCTACCAAATAATAATGGTTCTAATAGCCGTGACTAACTTCTGAGCAAGTGTGCTATGCTACTTAGTTTAACAAGTAAAACGGTTTGACTTATATGAGTATTATTTATTCGTAGTATATAGGTACATAAAGGTAACGTAACAGGTACGCAAAATATACCTATAATAAGTAGGTACCTATATTAATTACATAAGTAGGCTTAAGTTTAAAATAAAAGTCAAAATAGGTAATAATAGGTAGGTACCTAACTATTTTTTTTTAAACCTGTGTCTTTAAAAGACTGCTGAGTAAAGCGTTTATTTACTGCTATTATAGGTAGGCGATAGGTACTTATTACTTACTTACTCGTACCTACCCCAGAAAGAAAGCAGAAGTATGATATGAGGATGAGTTTTAGAGTGCGCCTTTAACTTGCAGAGCACCGTTGCGCACCCACCCAACGTTTATACGAAACTAGCTTCCGCCCATGGCTTTGCCCGCGTGGTTTCTCGGCTTTCTGTACTATAAAATGTATGTATTATACATACAAACCTTCCTCTTGAATCACTCTATTGCTGAAAACAGCATTAAAGTCCATGGAGTAGCTACTCAACGGATTTTAATGCTGTTTAGATCGTTTAAGCTTAAACGATCTAAGCGAACAGACAGCAGAAGCGACTTCATGTTATTGGTTCTATGTTAATATAATGTTATATCTTTATGTATTCAACTCCATAAAAAAATTACCTGGCATGGGACACAGTTAATGGAACTGCATACAGGACACGGAAAACGTTGGACACCTGGTTCACAAAGGGCCCAGCCTTTGCAATCACGGGTACGGCAATGAAATGCATTTCTAGTCCCGCTTTCTGCTGCAGCAAGACCTCGTGCGAGCCAGCGTTCATAGTCTTCCACAGACACAAGGGCACGGATTTCTCTTTCCTGTAGCATTCCTCGACAACCCATAGCTGGGCAAGGGACATCTGGCTCTTCACAATGACGCACTACATCGGACAGGCAGTTTTTGCAAAAGATGTGTACACATTCGCGCAATACTACTCCTTCACCGGGTTGATAGTCTTCCATGCAAACTCCACACTCAAAATTTTCTGCACAGAGAACCAGTGCTTGTTGCTCCAGCTGCACTAGTTCTGTATAAACGCTACCAACTTTTTTCTTCGGATCCTCTGTCTCATTAATTGCCGTGGCATTTGGATTGGTTGGTACAACCTTCATTTCTGAAAAAAAAAACTTAACTATGTACCCACTGCTAAGTGTAGTACGGTGCAGCATACTACACACCAGGTTTCTAATCCGATGTAGGGAAATCATATCCATATAATATATACCTATGCATAAGTACCTGACGGAACTTCCTAAACTTATCGAACAGACGTAAGTCTTGACTGACAGTCGTGCCTTATGCAGTCTTTATAGTAACATTATTGACCATAGCAAATTGCTATTGTTAATAGCATTTGCTATAGGTTCCTGGTCAATAATGTTTACTATACTTATATGGGCAGAAGGGCCCCGAATTATTTTCTAAGAAGAATATGGATATATGTAAACCTACCTGATTCGACCACACATAAGTAAAACGGTGCCATGAAGTCGGGGCCCGCGAGCGATACGATAGGTGTAACATCGTCGACACACAAAGTACGGCCAACAATCCACCGCTGCAAATTTGCTGCTAGACCAAGTGTTGACTCGGCTTCTCGTCTAAGGTCTCGTACAGTTGCTTGTCGACTGATACGTAAGTGTACAGGCCCTCTTGTAGCTTCTCGATCCTCCACCATTACTTTTATTCTGAAATGAATAGGTTATCTACTTTATTTATAATAGTTACATAAATACCTCGTCAAATAATAATCACAATTTGGCATTGTGACGATAGTTCTAAATTTATTCTATTTGACCGCCTTAATCTTAGTCGCCTTAGTCTAATGGTCCCAAGCGTGACTGCTTCTCTAGTGGGCCTGGGTTCGATTCTTAGGTCGAGCAAAGTGTTATTGAGTTTTTCTATGAAATTCTTCAGCTCGGAGTCTGGATTTGTGCCTGGTTAATTACAATAGGCTCGCCTATTTTATGGGACCTTAGTACATTAGTACACCTCTGCCTAACGCTGCGGGGAATTCAGGCGTGATGGTGTGTTTTAATAAAATTTAAGTGTATAAAAACCATCTTGCTTACTAACTAATGAAATTAAAACCTACTTATAAATCTCAGTGCTGCGAGCAAGCTGCTCAGTCTGGACCTGCAACCTACCTTCTTGCCAAATTGAAGTTTCTCGGCGGTAGGTATAGTGTTCTGATTATAGAGCATAGAAAGAACATTGTGTACATATTATTCGTTTTAGATCTTTTTATAACCTAATAAAATGTATATCCGCAGTACCTAGGTACCTACCTAAGTAACGTAATACTTACGTAATCAGATGTTTATCATTTTTGGTTTGAGTTTCTTCTTTGGCATTTGGTACTTTCCTTTGTAAATCTACATCGCTGCTCTTGTGGAGAATCATAACTTTCGGTGTTTCACATTTAACTAAGTACGGTGTCACGTTACTTGGAACTAAAACAGCCGTTGGAGTAACTTTACTAACTGTTACTTTTGGTGGTGATATACACTTAGCCGAACTTGTTGATACAGATTGTGGGATTTTGTGTACTTCTTGGTAAGATTTGTTATTAGTTGTAGATATACCAATATTTTTTTCAGCCTTGCTTTTCTGTATATCATCCCTAACAGGGGAGGATGTAGACGGCTGACATAATATTTGGGAGGAAAATGACAGTACCGAACACGACAAACGTAATTGGGCCAGTTTAGCAGCTGCTTCTGCTGCAGCTAATTCGTCTCCTTTAGCAATAGATTTTTCAAGTTGATTAATAAGATCTCTCCGCCTACAATGTAGATCGTGCTTTTCCACATTGCTGTTGACATGTTTTACCGGTGAAGATATCTTAGATATATTTGGTTTTAGGTTTTTCGTTTCAACAACTTTTTTAGTATCGGTGTCACATTTCTCCAACTTGATTTTATGCTTGTTTTCAATGTTTCCCGTAATAACAGGTTCACTTATTACAAATGCTGTGGATGGTCCAGCTAACTCGCCAATAGACGATTTTGGTACGCTTGAGATTTCAGAGAGATTTACATTTACTTTGTCTGGACTAAAGTTACGCTTTTCTAAATTAGGTGTTTCATTTTTTAAATCGGATTTGGGCAAATTGTTATTTAATTTGGGCTGTATAACTTTTGTTAAATGCGGTTTATCCACGTCTCGATTCCGCGGAATGTACATCGGATTCAACAACGACGATATCTTCAGTGGCGTATTCAAGGCACTCGCAACTTTAAGAGGCTCAATTGTCTCCTCTCGCTGCACTTTTTCGCGTTCTTTAATTTTATTATTATTTGCAAGATTTACAGCTAATTGCGAATGAGTATCTGATATATTTTGATACGATTTTATAACTTGTGCTTCTAATGCAGATTGTGCAGAAGTTGGACGTAGTTGAGATATAGAATTTAATGCAATATTTGCCGCAGACGCGTGCAAAATGGGATGTGCAACTATCTCATCTTGCGCTGTAGATCCTACCCTCAGAGTAGGCGTTTCCGTAGAATGAGATTTCTCTTTGAAGTTTTTTGGCTTCACAGTAATTTTGTTCTGGTTTTCAATATTAACATCATGTTTCGGTCGTTTGGGTAAGGAATCTTTCATTTCCTTCAACATTTCTTTTAGTTTTTGTTTATCTTCATTGTCATTATTTCTACTAGACGGAGAAATCTCTTGCAAGTATTTTTCGGTTTGCGTGAACGTTGTGCTAGAAGTTGTTGAAACACCTTTTTCATCTTTTACTGGTCCTGTTACCAACTGTTCCTTTTGTTTAGATGCACAATAGGCACATGTTACGACAGATGAATTATATTTTCGTAAGCAACGGATACAGAACCAAAACTCGGCTTCATTTGAATTATAAGAATCAGGCTTATTGAAAGTGGCATTATTGTCTTGTTCGAGAGCCTTCAATTTACATGTTTCAATTAATTCAGCCGCTTGTTTATCTAACTCACTAATACTAGGAAGTATTTTCACAGCAGCGGTATTTATACACGAGTTTCTTTTTTTACTGTCAAAAATTTGCTTAAGAAAGCTTTTTTCGGGTTTAACTTTTACGTTTTTAGTGTTTAAATCTTTTTTACTATATTTTTCAGATTTGCATCCCATTGTTACATCATTATTTCTTGATTTCGTTTTATCTTCATATGTGTTTAAGTTCATTTGTGTTGTTTGATGAACAGAGTTCACATCCACGTCTTTCAAAATGTCTTTGTTCTTCTCCAATGGTCTACCGGGTGGTTGCGGTGCGGGCCGTTTTCTGGTACTACGACGACTTAAAGATGCAGTTGGACCGGCAGAAGGTACAGGTGGAAGAGGCGCGCGCCGTTTTCCAGGAACATGCGCCAATCGACGTTGATAACACTCACTTGTGGCTCTTCTTTCCCGGTCCCATCTATTGCCTGATTCAGTGTTTATTCTTCGAACTGGCGGTAAACTAAATGCGTCGTAACTGTAGTTAGGTCCTTCACATTTAAGTAAACCGTATTTTCTATGCAGAGTGAGATCAAGATCGTGGTGACGTCGTATATTTCTATCATGCACTCTTTTTTTGTACGAGTCCGTTGGAGGACCCAGTGGTGGAAGTACTAGTGGTTTTGTTGTAGTTTGATAGTGTGCTGGCGACAAGAATGCAAAACTTGCAACCGTTCGATCAGAGCCAGCGCTAGAAAGGCTCTCGCTCGAAACGGATCTGTCGTCGCGACGTAGCCACGAAAATAAAGTCCATAAGCCCGCAGACAACGGACGAGGGCGACCCTCTACCTCTTCCCCGTTGTTCATCACCTCTGAAAGAAGAAGATAATATATGATTATGAAGATATACTTACACAGGTACCTTTTATATGGTTTTAGACCATGCTTTATAATTTTTGGGTCTTGTGGTCTTTTTTCGTACGCAAAATTATTTGCGTACGAAAAAATATTTATTGTAAGCACTTATTAAAGTGCTATATTAAGTGGGATATCCCGCTTCTGTTTAAAGAATTTATTCTCAATAAAAAATACAGATTCACTTATTTGAGAACAACAGATTAACTTAAGCAATAATTACAATTCGTCGTTTCTTTGATACCTACACATCTAACGTATTCATGTTTGAGGAGACTTATTGTTCGCAATTACAAATTTAAATACCCACTCTACTATACTGCTCGCACCCTATCCCTATTACGGGAGACATCAACATGCCGGCGACCTGTAGGTGTACATTAGTACATCTCCGCCTAACCCTTCGAATGCGGGCGTGATGGATGTGCATTTTAGGCTCAAAGTTTAAGTCTCGGAAATTATTTAAAAACATAAGCCTTCTAAATAGTTAGAATTAGGTACCTACGCACAAAAAAGCAAACAAGAAGAAGAGGTAAATCTTGTATTTGTTGATCATTACGGACTATATAATACCTACCAACACCCTACCAAGATTGTCTGTCAAGAAGATAGCCTACATATCTGCTTACTGACACTGAGATCACCAGGTACGAACCTACCTATAGGTTAAATATGCATGTTGAACACAAAGTACTTACGCAGTGTTGAATCAATCTAGGCTGAAGTGTCGTCTCTACTAGCAATTAGTAGTCGTCGTATAACTAATGATTAACATTAGATATAGTTTTTCCAAACTATCCATAAGTATGGAAGAAAACAGAACTCTGTACAAATGGACGTACACTATAACATATTCAATGTATCCGAATGTTGGTTAGTTCACTAAATGAATAAACAATCAGTGGTCGCGCTCAGTCCATGATTGTGAACAAAGCGAGGTCGCGCTCGGGCACTGACGAATACTGGCAATTTGGTGCGACTGCGCCGCTCTCCGCCCGCCCAGCTATTTTTAGTAGAACTTCGCGACTTCGTTTTTGCTATTTTCATTTCATTCTTTCACTAAAGGTGCTCCGACCTCACTTCTTTTTAAATCTAAATCTTCCGTGCGAGCGTTGATATTTTCTCGGGTGATTACCTACTTAAACAGCGGTAATTCTGTTAATGCAATTAATTCAGTACCTACGGGTTGTGTCCTATATTCTATGTTAAATTGAACATTTATTTCGTTCGTTTCTTAGTGCTATTTAGGTGCCTACGTAGGAACGTTATCGACCTACATACAATTGTACATATCGATATCAACAAATATAAACGTTATAAACGTAATATTTGAACGTCTGTTTGAAATGTCAAATTATCAATTTTCACAATATATGTATAGGCAATATTTAGGCTGACAGTACCTACCTATGACAAAACATGTTTTTAAATTTTTGTCTGTCCGTCGGTTTGTTCTGGCTAATTACCAGAACTGCTGGATTTAACTGGCAGATAGTTTATGGTATAAGAAATAACTTAACATCAAACACTGACCCCTAGGGACAGAGCCTAAATAAAAAGTAATCGAAACGGCGCGATGTTTATAAGATATGCATTAAGAAATGCGAAATGCTGTATTATTATCATGTATTCTAAGAAAACAGAATAAAATTAATATAAAGATATGAATTTTCTATTGAGAAAAAAAATCCTAGTGAAAGAATAATTCGGCCTCAGGCAGGGTTTGAACCTGAGTCCCTCTGGTAAAGTAAACCAGACGCTTTTACCAACTAAGCTACCGAGACCACTGCCTGTGATGTCGAATTTCTCTTCCACATTTTACGTCTTCAGGTGCCGTCAGCAACTTCTATTGAAGACATTACTATGTCTTTGACGTCAAATGTGTTAAGTGTATATAGCACGTAGTCTCTTAGAGTACGCGTCGCAGGTGTGGAACCCTTGTTATGATGTTAACTCGTCTCGCTTGGAGTCTATACAAAAGAGATTTTTACGCTACTTACAGTATCGAGCCCACATATTTGTACCAGATTATGAAGCGAGATGTCGTAAATTTCATTTGTCCCCCTTTATAAACGCAGAGAAGTAGTTGATCTATCCTATCTTTTTGGTATTATAAATAGTACGGTCGACTTTCCAGAACTCCTGGAGCAGGTAGGACTGCGCACGAACACGGTTGCATTGAGGAAACCAAACGTTCTTTATGTTCCTATTGTTCCAACTAATTACAGGCAAAACTAGTTTGTCATAAGAGCCTCTAGCTCGTACAATGAGCTGGACCTACTCCACACATCAGTAAGCAAGCTGAAACGCTTACTGACTGGTAGTTTTTTCTGTTTGACTCATTGAAATTAAGTAGGTACCTAATAACGGTCTATGTGCGTATTTTGTGTGTGTGGTTGTGTTTTTTTTTCTGTTACAATCTATTATAATTTTTGTTTTAAACTACTATATTAGGTATATTATAATATCTGTCGTATTTATCTATTATATATCTATCTACCTGCGGAAACTTTTAATTGGCCTTCTCATATGTGTAACAATAGTTGCATATATCTATAAATTTATTTAATTCTGTAAACCTAGCTGTAAGTTTTCCTAATATTGTTAAAATAAATAAAAATAAAGTGTCTGAAGGTGGTCCTTGGTAGAAAAGCTAGGGCGATATCCCGCTTCCGGCTCAATGGGTGCCTGGAGATGGAAGGCGCCGTCGAGGTCGGCCTAGAAAGAGTTCGCGGGATGATTTAGATGCGTACCGCGAGAGCTGGTTCAATGTGGCGCATGAAAAGACCAACTGAACGAATTTAAGGGCTATAAAAAAAGTAAATACTTCTGCTTATTTTTTATTATTTTTTAGCATTAAATATTGCGAAATTTTCACAAAGAAATGAATTTTCTAATTAAAGAAAATTTCTAGTGAAAGAAAAATTCGATCTCAGGCAGGGTTTGAACCTGCGTCCCTCTGGTTAAGTACACCAGACGCTTACCAATTAAGCTACCGAGACCACTGCCTGTGATGTCGAATTTCTCTTCCACCTTCTACGTCTTGAGGCGACGTCGGCACCATCTATTGAAGACATTACTATGTCTTTCAACCAACACGACTGCCTTTACAGGTAGTTCAATGTCGAACGATGTTGCCTTACCGTATTATGCTTATTTTTTATTATTTTTTAGCATTAAATATTGCGAAATTTTCACAAGAAATGAATTTTCTAATTAAAGAAAATTTCTAGTTAAGCTACCGAGACCACTGCCTGTGATGTCGAATTTCTCTTCCACCTTCTACGTCTTGAGGCGACGTCGGCACCATCTATTGAAGACATTACTATGTCTTTCAACCAACACGACTGCCTTTACAGGTAGTTCAATGTCGAACGATGTTGCCTTACCGTATTATGCTTATTTTTTATTATTTTTTAGCATTAAATATTGCGAAATTTTCACAAAGAAATGAATTTTCTAATTAAAGAAAATTTCTAGATAAGCTACCGAGACCACTGCCTGTGATGTCGAATTTCTCTTCCACCTTCTACGTCTTGAGGCGACGTCGGCACCATCTATTGAAGACATTACTATGTCTTTCAACCAACACGACTGCCTTTACAGGTAGTTCAATGTCGAACGATGTTGCCTTACCGTATTATGCTTATTTTTTATTATTTTTTAGCATTAAATATTGCGAAATTTTCACAAAGAAATGAATTTTCTAATTAAAGAAAATTTCTAGAAGAATTATTAAAGAAGAAGCTTAATTGGTAAAGCGTCTGGTGTACTTAACCAGAGGGACGCAGGTTCAAACCCTGCCTGAGATCGAATTTTTCTTTCACTAGAAATTTTCTTTAATTAGAAAATTCATTTCTTAGTAAATACTTCTTTTAGGACACGCGATGGCTACGTACCTACGTACTTACTACCTACTTTATTTAAGGAAGCCTCATGTTACAAAGAAGTCTTAGTTAATAATAGAGACGTATACACGGTATACAGCAAGTATTACTTGACTAAGATCAAAGTTAGGCCTCCGGATACCATCTACAGCTTAGCCAAATTTTATCAAAATCAATCAACGGTTCTGGCGTTAAAAGGTAAAGGAGAAACTTACGAAACATAAAATAAACTTCAAATTCATAATTATAGGTTTAATTTTTTATTATGGATTTTGAACATATTATATGTAATATACCTAAACAACTATTAAAAACTACATAATTATCCTATAACAAAACTAACAGACAGTTACTTAAACTGGTCTCCAACAATTTTATTGACTTAGTTCTTCAGGCGCCGTTTTCGCTTTTGTCGAGTGCTTTTCAACAGAGCTGTGTATGACTAACAAGGAGGCGGCAACGCGTGCTGTGAGCTCCGCCTGATTTAACTCGTGCGCCCATGGAACTCGCCCCCACCGCGTCAACTATAATACAAGAAACCAATTTGCATAAGAAATGTATACAAATACAAATATATTCAAATGTGCCTATGTAAGTACATTCGGTTTAAAACAGCTGCACCTATTTCTTTTTTGTTTTGCTTTGTCCGGACAATACTGGACGAAATTGGGGGTCACCTAGAAGCCGAGTAAGTAAGTAAAGTAAGAAGAAGAAAGTAAGAGTGAGAACCCTTTAGGGACGCGAGTGAAACGTAACGTAAAGTCTCCATGCCATGCCAGCAGCAAATGCCAAAGCCGGGACAAAGGCATGCGTAGGCATTGTTACCTACATAAAAGAAATAGGTATAATATAAAGTTAATATGCACATTCAACGGTGCACACGAACGTTTCTGCGGCTACCTTCCTTACGAAGTATAGGAAACATGAGCTTTGAAAGGAATCCGTCTTGAAGGAGTAACATAGGAGGTCAGTTAGTTGTTGAAATATTTATTTATGGACCTCCAATGTATTAATTGGGGGTCCATAAATAAATATTTCAGCAAGTTTATCGTAAGGAAAGTATGGAACCAAGAAACTTGAAAATATTAGTTTGTTCAAAATTTTAATAATGAACCAATATGAGAAGTACTTCCGACTTCTCATACTGGTTCCGAATACGCAAGGGTCGTCTTACGTTCTGAACTAGTGGATTGCTTTCATGATTCACGAACCTGATATTCTTCTTCAAGGCGAGACAGCAAAACTGCCTCCGTTGGCTCCAGCCGCCTCTCTACACAGGCTAACATTAGTAGTGGTGATTTAAGAGCGTCCACTCCAAAAGACATCGCTGGTAAAAAAATAAATTAAACATGAAACGAATGGAAGATGAAGAGACTTTGTCAATGGATAGCATCAGGCTGATGATGATGATGAAGTGAAGTTAGAAGTAAAACCGGACTACGAAAAAAATCTACTGAAAAAAGAATTCAACAAAAAAAACCCAATTCACAATCCCACAGTGGTTTCCATTCGTCGGGTTTTAGTTATTAGAAAATCCGTTTTTATTTCTAAAAATATGGACTAGGGTAGAGTTGAGTACGAAACACACGGTACGGCAACTGGGTCAGCTCTAAAGTCTCATTATAGAACGCTGGTGTACCTCAGTACGTCACTGCTTTAAAAATCGTGTATAATTGTTGAATAAATTATAATTAACTCTTAAATCAAGGCCCATGCGAATGCGAGCAACTGCTTGGTAAAACTCAATTTATACTTGAATAGTAAGTATACATATTATGTAGCATTATAATGTGGGAGCCAGAGGTCCTAATTAAATTACCACGGTAAATATGGCAAGGAAAATAAGGATAATACGGCGGGACGAACTGGACTCCCTATTTAGGAGATTGGGCCGTAATAGCTTTAAACCGTGAGGAATGGAAGGAAGGTAGGGAGGAATGGAAGGAAGGTAGGGAGGCCTTTGCCCAACAGTGGGATTAACAAGGCTGACAAAAAAAAATATGGCTACTTACCAGTAAGTGCAGGGAAACCATACGACAAAAAATATTTAGCCAAAACTGCTTTTGTGTCAGCTGTCACTGGTGGCGGTTCCAACCCTTTGGATACCTCTTGTATTACATTGAATCTCTTTTGGAACCACTCTATAACGGTACCCCATTCTTTTTCTTGAAGCAACCGTAAATCTTCTTCCTCCTAAAAAAATAGTATTAGTAGGTTTTTTAATTTCAGACCGATTAGACGAGACCTCAACTCGTGAGATTTATATTCAACTAGCTGCTCCGTTTTAGTTATGAACTGGAATAAATACCTACTTAAAAAAAAACGAGTGTTAAAATATGTAAGCGGCACATCTATCTATGTATGTATAATATGCAATACAGAGATAGATGTGCCGCTTACAATTCGGTAATCACTATCGGTTTTTTTACGTAAATTATTGTTTGTCCTTTATTGGAACTACCTCATTATACGGTACCCAAAATTTACACATCACAGTTTAAAAATAAGCATAGATAAACGAATAACCCATAATATTATCTACGGATGATAATCAAAACGATATTAATTAAATCATCCGTTAATTAATAAATGAATAAATTTACTGTAAATTATCATCAGTAAAAGTGTCTAGTGGCCCTGATTCAAGTGTTATGTTTTGAAAGAGAACAAGTTTTTCAATTAAATTTTCTTATGATGAGACTCCAACTCAATGGAGGTGACCTCGGGAACATTGTATTGGAATTGGAATCATTTGTAGGGCCATACGTACCTAACCTCGATCACAACCAGGTGACCATTGATACTCTCTATTTTGTATTCTTCATAAACTAAATAAAATGTATGTAGGTGTATCGAGGTCTGTGAAGACCTGTATGGCCTCCAAGGTATTCTCTCGTCTATTTTGAATATAAAGTACGCTAACTTGCTTGACACACTTTCGATGGTAATGATGTTATTGAGGGGCCTGCAGACCAGAGACCTGATACTGTCTTGGGTTGGGACTGATGATCGTCATCCCGGTAATAGAAAATATTGTAAGGCTTCAGGGTCGTAGTGTCGTCGCCCATCTTCTGACTTGTTGAGAGACTTTTGATATATATCAGAGTGTGTGTGAGTGATATATCGCTCAACGATCTTTTCATCTGCTCTCATAGTGGGCACGCTACAGTAATGATTGAGATTTAAGTAAGTTTTTCGAGTACCTAAGTCTGTGGTGCACACATTGTGAGTAACCAGGGCCAGCCGTCTATTGGGATGGTAGCTGGATCTCTGTCAAAGGTTCTTATCCTCCCCCCAGCTTTTTAATAATGTTGCCATTGGAGGAAAATTTACAATGTAGCCGATAAGCACAGTGGCGTAGCGTGGAGGAGGGCACTAGACGCTATGGCCTCGGGCGGTATAAGAAAGGGGGTGGCAGCAAGGGCCACAATTATGAAGTGATTCCAAAAATACTACAGGAAATTACTAGTCAAGTATACCTATACAATATAAGTATATACAATACGTAAAGCCACGCTGTGCGTCTGTATGGTAGTTCTACAGAAAGGTCGCTCCTGCCCATCCCTATATACATATATACTGTAGGTGTATACAGACATACATATCAGTAGGTACAGTAATCGTTAGTAATTTAATGCCATGATAAAAGATAAGCTATTCTTATTGACCAAACACGATAAAAAAAGATAAGCCAGTTAACGATCGAGGCTGACTGAACAGGTTTAGCCGGACAATCATTTATATATCGTCGCTCATGGAGGCTCCTTTTAGCAATACTGCCGGTATTGCCTTCCTACTAAATTAGTAATTAAATTTAAAATTATATCTTAAACATACCCCTGAGTAAAAAAGCAGCGTGTCTGTAGCAATGTATTCTAAGAAGTAGGCTGTAATGTCATGTGATGTTAATTTTCCAGGATTATCCAAAGCAGAGTTGCATAGTGCTGTCTGAAAAGAATTATTTTTTTAAATAACTCCACTCGCAGGAGGGAACAAGCCTTGTGTCACAGACGACTTAAGTAAACCCAGACTCGAAACAATTATTTCTGAAATCCCCATTAATATTTGTCTCGGGTGGGAATCGAATCTACAAGGCGCACGCGACGCGCGTTGCTCCAAGGTAGTGGCGAAATGATCAACATACATCTGAGTAAACTGAACTTACACCTTTTAATGTCTAGTAGATATATTTATAATTTCAATTTCTGCCTTTATTATCTCAATGGATACTTACCTTTTTAAATAAAATATGTTGTTGCTAATGAAAAGAAAGCAAAACTTAAGGTCTGTTAGTTCAAATAGGTACCAACCAAATGCATTGTAGGTTGTGATATTGTTTCAGTTTGAGCATCCCACTCTGCAGCAATAGCACGAGCAAGAGGCTCGCTGTTTACTGATAAAACTTGGCCATTCGGGGTTTTCAAACGACGATGATCTAAAGTGACTTCCCATTTATTATCACCTTGAATGATACCAGTACCACGATAAAATCTTTTCCGGGTTGCTGAAACAATAAAAAAGAAAGAATAAATAAGAAAAATTTACACAAAAAATATAAATTTAATTGTTATACTATTTTGTAAGGACTCATTACTCCTTATTCAAAACTTAGTTCTTCCTGTCCTGCTGTTAAAAGAAATAATGTAGCTTTCTAATGCTGAAATAATTATTACAATTAGTTCAAGAGTTTCTGCTCTAAAATCTGCATCTATGGAGTCAGAGGCCAATAACTCTTTACATTACCTCTTTTCCTTCTATCGAAAGAAAACCCATACAGACAAATACTTAAATGGTGAATCACACCACCACCCAACACAGTTATCTACCGTCGATAAATCATTGTTTCAGAGAGCGCGTGGGATCCGTGATGAGCAACACCTAGATGCAGAGCTTCAACATGTCAAGCAAGTACTGCACGACAACAAGCTCCGAATACCGAAACC
Source organism: Subacronicta megacephala (assembly GCA_958496365.1). Lineage (NCBI taxonomy): Eukaryota > Metazoa > Arthropoda > Insecta > Lepidoptera > Noctuidae > Subacronicta > Subacronicta megacephala. The sequence continues at coordinate 5,556,327 of OY292515.1, read as the reverse complement.
TCATCACAGAAACCGCGTGAAACGTACCACAGTTGAGCGACTACCTGTTGTGTTACCATATGTAAGAGGAGTCACAGACAAGATTGGCTATATCTTGAAGCGGTCTTTAATCAAAACTTACTTCAAGCCGCTGAAGAAGATTAGTCAGTTCCTACCACCTGTCAAGTGCCACATACCTCTACAAGATGCAGGAGTATACAAGCTTGATTGTGATTGCGGTCTCTCATACATAGGCCAAACTAAAAGAAGCATAGGGACCCGCGTAAAAGAACACATCGCCGATGTCAAACACCGCCGTTCCGGGAAGTCAGCAGTTTGTGAACATACACTTGACAAGGCCCAGCACTACATCAGATTTGATAAACCACAAGTCCTTGCAAAAGAAAACCGATTCCTACCTAGGATGATTCGCGAAGCTATTGAAATTAAAAAACATCCAAATTTCAATAGAGAAGAAGGCTGGGTCTTACCATCTGCTTGGAACCCCATCATAGATTCCATTAAATCCAAGCACAAGACTGCGAGACCTAAGGATACGGTGAGCTCATTCTGCGTGACCGGCATAAATAATAGTCATAAAATGTAGGGTAGCTGTTGATAATTTTGACATTAGGACGACCAACACCTCAGTCCACCCGTGACCATGGATGCTGTAAAGGATCCGAAACGTCGGAAATTTAAAAATATCAATATAACGCGATAAAATCCGTAAAAAGTAGTTTTATTTCAATGCAATTATAATTATTTAAAAGTAATAGGATGATACTATGTAAATAAATAAATAAGGTATTTATCTAGTTACAATTTAGATTATGTTAATAAAATACTGTAATATAGTATTACATTTTATTTACGAGGGGGACTGCGACTACCATACCTATCGATTAGACCACCTATTGATTAGACCCCCATGTATGTTCCGCCATTTTTTGTAGTTTTCGAATTAGATTAATTTATTAATTCTTTTGAAAATTTTATGATTGAGCTACTTTAAAAACTTGTCTTTTTTGTATATGCTTTTCTCTAAGTTTTTTTCTAATATGATCCCCATAAATTGTAGTTTTATACATAAAATAATCATCCTCCCCACATAATTACAAGACAAGTTACACAATTTTTTATCTTAAGTTAGCAAATTTACGTATGAACAATACAGATTGGCATTTTCAACTTCAAGATAATAATCCAAAAAGTACCTTCCATAGATTTGGACTTATTTTAAAAACTACAGGGAATCTAAGCTTCCATAATAATACAAAAAAAAAACTTAATATGTATTATTTGTTGAAATTCTCCATCAAATGTGGTGAACTGGAAATTCCCTAATTTTATTCTTTTCCAACATTAATGTCAATTAACATTAGGTTAGCTAAGGATATGGTTGTCCCCAATTACCTCACACTGGCTTGAGGATTGACACATTAAAAGAAACAACCTGTAATTATATTTTTCATAGTATGTTCAATAATTGCTGAATAAATGATAAGTTAATAAGATGGTCAATCAAAAATTAGGCAACAGATGGACAAACAGATATAGGTACAGAACATAAAATAGTGGTATCTAAATTTAGATTAAATAAAACAAATAAATAATTTGTAGGAAATTGGGTTTTTGGGCAAGTACCTAATTTAAAAAATATGTTAAATCAGTTCTTATTATGAAAGAATATTATAAAATCATTGACAATAAAAATGTATGGTGTCTAAATAAAATGCACTTGTGGACTCCCTGGCAACCTGAGGTTATAGATTCATGCACAACTATTTTTAAGTACTTTCTTTTCATACTAATACAAATAAATATAATTTTGACAATATCTGTTCAGTATTCATATGGCTAGTATTGTTTACCATAACTTAATATAAACAGAAACTGTAAATGTGAGTACATTGTAGCCATTATTATGTCTAAGTTTATAGTTATCATAGTAAAGTTTTTTGATGTTGATTTCAATACAGACATCCGGAAATTTAGCTTTTTGTTAAAATATGAATTTATCTTCTCATGTAGTGGTTGATCCACATTAAAATAATACTAAAAAAATGAGCCAACAAAAATAAACAAAAAAATTTTGGGCGTATAAATAGCTTTGAGAAGTCAGAGATGCGTGCCTTGGATTCGAACTCGAGACCTATGACTTAGCAATCCAAAGGTCAGCAATATATTCACCTAAAATGACGCAAAAGTAACTTCAACCACAAGGTTTCGTTACTTATCTATTTTACTTACCATAATTTTGATATTTCAAACATTGAGGGCAACTGGTTCTTAATAATCGAGTCACAGGTGACGATAAAACAAACATCATGTAATTTTCAGCTTAGCGTTTTTGAACCAATGAGGTCAAAAAAGCTCTCCGTCTGGACAAATACTGAATAATAGTACTAAAAAAGTAATTTAAGTTAATTGTTATTGATACAGCGGAAACAATTAAAGGAGGAGGATACAAAATTAAAGGAGCTGGAGCAAGACTCGAAACACGAAACCACAATAGGTACCACACTTGGAATCGAAAACTCTCAAAAATTCAAAATGTCTCAAATCACATCTCAATGACTTATGACAGTAATGAAAATTTGAGTTAGGGATGTTAAAATATAGTCAATTATTATTACATAAAAATCAATTTATTATGAGCGATTATTATTTGTAAAAAATCTATTATTTATTAATCGATTTTTTTATTTTAAGCGTCCCCTTTTTCGATTTTTTTCTACTGGCCGCCACTAAAAAATAACAATGCAACACCGCTACCCAGTCCTCTTGATGGAAAAAATTGCAAAATAAACTCACTCCCCCCGAGTGTGTTTATTTTGCAAATTTTTCGTATATAATAGAGGTGTTATAATTATAAGAGTGATATTTTAGGTTTACTATTATTGAATATATTCACTAGCTCATTATAAGCATTCCATACCTACAACCAGGTATTAGTCAAATATTAGTCAGACATTTTGAGATTCCGTATTCGTTACTCTAACATAATATTGTTAACTTAACTATTCTCAGTATTTGTTATTCGAAGATAATTTTATTTATTTATTCATTATTGAAATCGTACCTTATTCTCTAAAAAATCGATTTTTTGATAATTCATTATAGAGAATTATAAAAAAATCGATTTTTCTAGAATAATCTATTTTTATTTTATTAATAATCGATTTTTTTTAGAAAATTAAAAATCGATTTTTAAATCGTAAAGTCACATCCCTAATTTGAGTTAATTGACAAATTGACAATGAGTGTTTTTTTGTAATATTTTTCTCATGGCTTCAAAGGCCTTTGTGCCAATGAGTGAGTGTCAGGCGACAGCCTAAAATATAAGACTGTAGCGGTGAGTCACTACTTTTTTTTTATCACAGATAGACTTGCGTGGTCAAGCACTACAACTTGCCTGATGCTAAGCGATGACCTGAAATAAATATTAATTTTTCAATTTATTCGAATCGCGCCGTCGTCGCACGACTTGGTAATTTGAGTAATTTTCTCAATAATTCTACATACATACATACATAAATATTGTCACGCCTGTCTCCCATGGAGACAGAGAGGCAGAGGATGGAGGCAGAGACTATAGATTTCCACTTGCTACGATCCTGGCATACTACTTTCGCTTCATCTACATTCATTAATCTCTTCATGCATGACCGTCGGTTTAGGGTGCTCGGAACCTGGCCTTTTTTAAGAACATCCGCAATTTGGTTGCGGTACGTTCGCCGAGGTGTTCCCCTTCCAACTCGTCCATCCATACTCACCATATATACTTGTTTCGTCAATCTCCGTTCATCCATTCTCTCTACATGACCAAACCATCTTAACATACCTTTCTCAATCCTTGTTACTACATCTTCTTTCACTCCACAACGCTCCCTTATCACACTGTTTCTAACTCTATCTTTTAGCGTAACACCACACATACTTCTCAAAGCTCTCATCTCTACAGCATTTATTCTGCTTTCACGTTTCTTCTGCCATACCCAACTTTCACTACCATACATTAGTGTCGGCGCCAACACTCCCCCAATCACAGCCAGCCGTGCCTTTTCGGACACTTTCCGACTATTCATGAAGGTGTGTAGCGCCCCATTCACCTGGTTACCAGCACTCACTCTCCTTTCAATGTCACTCTCATGTTTACCATCTCTAGTAAACATAGAGCCCAGATATACAAACTCTTTCACTTGTTCTACTCTTACGCCACCTATCAAAATATTGCACGCTGTCATAACTTCATCCCTTTCAAAGACCATCACTTTTGTCTTGCTTACATTCACTTTAATAAATAATTATATTTGATTGATTGATTCAATCGACCCAAATCAAACTCACTTGTTGTAAAATAGTGGATTCGGCGAAAAATGACAATTCTTCTCCTACGACAGTGATTTTAACACTCGTGTTTTATATTGTTGATGTCGCAATTTCTACTGTAGCTGTAGCTAGAATGAGCTACATTCGAATAATTTGCGAAAAACCAAGAAAAAAATTAAATTTGTGCCTAAAGCTGACGCTTTAGCCTTAACTTGCTAGAAAGTCACTGACATTGATTTTTCTTTCTATTTGTTTTATCACAGGCTTGGCTGGCTATTATTACAAGTGGATCGCCTCACCTTAAAAATTCGACGCCATGTAATATTTTTTAAAACTTATTGCACTTTCCAGGTTCATGGCTACGGTTCATGGCAGTAGAAATTGCGATATATTCGTACTTTAATTTAACAACCTATAACCTATTAATGGCCTAAAAAAAGCCTTTTATACATTTGAAAGAGTATGCTCCTGATTTCGAATTTTGTAATAAAATCGCATTATATAGTAAAATGTTAACCGCTTTCAAAAATATAAAAATAATGTCAGGTGGAAAACAGTTTCAGAACTTTGGGAGGTCAGTGCCTTGATTTGGTTCAAGTATCTTTAGATTTTCCAACCTATGTAGGTACTTCCGAAAATAGAAATAGGTACCCACAGCTACACGTCGATGTATACAAATCAAGTTTACGCTGGCCTCATAATGTATCGAAAGCCTACACCATGCGAGATCAGCTTAAACTGGAAATGTATAGGTTGACCTGCAGCTGTGTGTACATAGCTAAACTCCGTTTTTTTGTTGGCAACACTGATCTCCATTAGAGATGCGAGAAATAGCTCAATGAAAAGAAAAGAGAGATATAGCTCTTTCAATCAAAAGAGATATATCATTCTTTTAGCTCTTTAGCTCATTTAGCTCAAATTGAATCCTGAGTAGCGATGCGAGAAACCGCTCAATGAAAAGAAAAGAGAGATATAACTCTTTCAATCAAAAGATATATCACACTTTTAGCTCTTTAACTCATTTAGCTCAATTCCTGAGTCAATGAGTTATTCAGTGAGCGAAAGATATACTTACATTCCCTCTGAATACAACATGTGAGTGATCAACGAGCTAGATATGTTAAAATGCTAAAGCATTTTCTACTTTGTTTCTATAAAAATAAAGATCGATTTACAATAAAGATTCATTGAGCGAATTGACCCGGAGAGCTAGATATGTGGATATCCTAAAACATTTCCTACTTTGTCTCCATTAAAATAAAGATCAATTTACATTATAGATCCATTGAGCTAACTGATCCGGAGAGCTAGATATGTAAATATGACAAACCATTTGCTACTTTGTCTTGATAAAAATAAAGATCAATTTACAATGAAGATCCATTGAACTAATTGATCAGGAGAGCTAGATATGTAAATATGATAAAGCATTTCCTACTTTGTCATTATTAAAATAAAGATCAATTTACATTGAAGATCCATTGAACTAATTGAGACCGAGAGCTAGATCTGTAAATATGACAAAGCATTTTCGACTTTGTCTCCATAAAAATAAAGATCAATTTACAATGAAGAACCACTGAGCTAATTGATGCGAAGAGCTAGATAAGTAAATATGATAAAGAATTTTCTACTTTGTCTCCATAAAAATAAAGATCGATTTACAATGAAGATTCATTGAACTAATTGAGCCGGAGAGCTAGTCTCTCAGTGAGTGAGTGAGTGAGAGCTAGATTGGAAACAAAGAGCTAGCTCATTTTTATCTCTCATTCGCGAGCTACCCATCTCTAATCTCCATCCGCCAGACCGCCATTATTATTTATTGTGTTGTGTTCTGTACTTCTGTGTTTTAATAGCAATCAATCTCAAACGTAACGTAAACCTAAAACTACCTTTGTCAGTAACTGAAGAAGTTTTATAATTGCTTCATTTAATAATTTGTGACTTTAAGCTTTTGGATAATTTGTGACCATGTCTTCTATGGATATTGATCTGTAACTGCATCGTTGGTGTAATTATTATAATTTTGTATGACAACAATAGTGAAGTGACGCGATCTTCTTGTATTAGGGAAAACACGCTAATTAATTTTCTATCGTACAGCAATTTGGTAAATCTACATTTTCTTCTTATTTGTGATGTTCCCGCATTCCATCAGCGCGGAAGAAGAACAGAAGACGAAATTGATTCCGAGTGTAAACTTGCTACACTCCAAGAGAAAAGGAATATTCATACACCCCTCGGCTATGTACAGAAATAGTGTCCCGTGTCGCACGAATATAAGGGCACTTCTTTTTACAAGTAAATTGATTGGGTAAACTGAGGAAAAAATCTGAGTAGAGAAAATGAAACTCCTAGAGAGTGGCCGTTTAGAGGCACTGAGCAGAGCTCTCTCTATTTTGAATGGCGATAGTGCCGTACAGGGGCGAGTGGAGAGTTACAGCTGTAAGATGGCTGGTGCTGAGAAATCTTTTTATAAGAGATTCACAGCAATCGGAGAAACAACTCTTGAAGCATTGTCTCCACCAGAGAGTGTTATTTACAGGTAAAAAAAAATTTTGTTCAGTGTGCATTTAGGGTTGGACTATATGTAACAGGGCACTGAGGAAAAAAGAACACCTAAAAGTAAGGCAAAAAGCATCTGGGTGATGTTTGTCTCTGACCAACCGTTTGTCGTAAAAGCGATGTCGAAGGGATTCTATTATAAAGGCGTCAGGGACTTAAATTGTCGTGATTCTATCGTATAGAACACCTAAAAATAAGGCAAAACCATTTGGGTGATTCTTGTCTCCGACCAACAGTTTGTCGTAAAAACAATGTTGAAGGCGAAGGGATCGGTTACAAAATTCGATACTCCTGTACTAGGAGAATTTAGGATACAAGAGCGAGCATAGCGGCAAGCTCAGAATCCCCTTTGTGGTTATTTCTTTTTAAACCACCCAGAAGTAGGTCAATATGACCTCCGGAATCACTTGACCTGACCTCAAAGTCACTTGTTCTTGACCCTAATGTCATTTGACCTTGACCTCAAGGACACCATGAATATTGACCTGTTACTGCTCCTGAGAATCACGGATTTTGGTTTTCGGAATTCTAACCGTGATCTCAAGGTCAAGGATCGTGAGAACAACGTCAGTGGCCTTAAGAGAATCGCGGATTTTGACTAGGAATTTTGACCTTGATCTCAAGGTAATTGACCTTGAGGCCACTGACGTTGCCCTTGAGATGAACAATGCCCTTGACGTGTGTCATGGTGTTTCCCCATCCTTCTACTCCCACATCCCACTGGGTCCCGAAGGTTTGATTAGGGATGGATTTTGGTGAAATTTGTCTCTTTTTTTCATAGTGTCCCGTTTCGTATCCACTGACCGCATTTAGTCCACTATTAAATCACTATTTGTTATTTTTATGAAGTCAAGTCTCGCAACTTAAAAGGAATTACTGTTATCTGGCTTCTAGGTGGCATAAAAGTTGACACATGTACATATTTCAAGTTAGACCACCAGCAATATAAAATCTGCATTGATTAAATTTTTTGGCTCAAGTTGAGCCAAAAAATTTAATCACTGGGTTGAGCCGCTCAACCCAGTGACACCTGCTTTGTATGTAGCCAATCATAGCTAATGAAATTAAGCACCACAGCTGGCTTATACCATCACATCTGTAGTCTCCGAAGGGTTAGGCAGAGGTTACCTAATGTACACCCACAGTTCGCCGGTATGTTTAGGTCCCATGTAATAGGGGGCTGATAAATGATATTATCATTGTTTGAAATGATATGAAATGAAATGATATTTATTTCTGTAAATAGATCTTTTAGGACACTTTTACAAGTCGATATTTTCATTATCTTTTAACTAGATGGCGTTGACGTTTCCTATCTGACGACCTCTGAGAAGAAACGTCGAAACAAACTCAGAGAATCATGGTCTCTTTTAAAGTCCAGACAATAGTTATATTATTAGATATGCGAGTTTTACAATGTAGGGCAAAATCTGAACAGGCCTTTTGAAGAAAGAGCCATAGCAGCTTTGAGTTGACTGTCCTAACTGATGGCATGCATACATCAGTCATGTAGCTCAACCATTTTATAGGGAAATTGGGGTTTGGTAATTCACTTTTGTTTCCAGTAATGTACTGTCTATTTTTTATATTTTAAATAGGTTTTCTTTTTGTTGAACCTTTTACCACTAGGATAAACGATGGTGGCAATGCAGAATGGTATTTTTGCTTATATTGCACTAATATCATTTACAGTACTGTAATTCATTAACCTTTTGAACGCCATTGTCACATATATGTGACAAACGAAATCTTACCCTGAACGCCAACGTCACAAATATATGACAAAATATACGTCGCCCATTTTATGAAATAAACAATTTAATCATTACTTTAGTGTGTTTTCACTACCTTGTGTAATTTGACAGAAAAAGTGGCCTGGCGTCAGGGGTACGGCGATACGTTTATACTCTGGCGTTCAAAAGGTTAACTGTGCAGTATCTGGCATTATGAACGTTGAGGAAGATGATCTTTCTGCTGTCCTCAGCATTGATATTAACATCAAGTGTTCTGGCCCCTTTTGATCAGAATCAGGGCGTCATGATGAAGATGATACCATTCCCTTGAGTCAAATGACTTGAGAACCCTACTGGCCGGGCTTTCTGCCTTGTTCTCGGCACATGCCAAAAGATGTTGTGGTAGGGCCACGCTGTTCGCAGCATGAATGGGCCGGCTTGACCGGGGAAGTACCACACTCTCGCAGAAGACCGACGTCCGAGTAGTAGCGTTTCGCTACTGCGCTTCGTTCGGTGAGCGAGAGGGCCGGAGGCCCAATTCCTCCTTCAATCCCCTTCCTTCTCCTTTTCTCCTTCCCCTCCCTTTCCCTAAATAGGCTCGGCAACGCATCTGCAACTTCTCTGGTTTTGCAGATGTCCATGGGCGGCGATGACTACTTACCATCAGGAAGCTCGCCTGCTCGTTTGCCGAGTTATACCATAAAAAAAAAAAAAAAAAAAAAAAGAAGTCCTTCAACAGCAAACCTATTTCACAAGATACTGCTCCTCCTGCAGGGGGTGCAATGACCCCATCATACCTTGGACGGTATTCCACTGCAGAAAGCCAGAAATTTTGGAACAAATTAATTTCATTTTGTGTGGAATGTAGAGTAGAGTACCTATGTAAAAGTGTAAAATATTTTTAAAATAAATGTTGTAACATTTATTTACTACTCTACATTATTAGGAAAATAAATTGTATTGTAAACATTTGTTAATGATTACAATAAAATTTATTTTCCTATGCTAAAATAAAATCAAGTAGAGAGGTTGGGCCCACCCGACTGATACAAATTGTGGTCAATTGAGTAGAAAATGATGACCCATTATGATAATATTATAAATGTTGATATGCGATTTTTCCTAGGAAAATCCAGATTTTTTTCTCGTTTTCTCAATCTACAATCTTAAATTAACCAGAATAAGGTTTTATTAGTATACTTAACAAGTCATAGTTTAGGCGCTGGTCCTGCAGGTTTACAAGAGGCCAGCCAATTAGTCTTCTATTATACTTCTGCCGTCTTTTTACAATAAATAGAAAAACCCCTTTTTTTTTTTTCAATTCGTCAATAATGTATTTTATTTTATAAATTTCAGCCGAAGCTTATCTGGTGATGAAGATGGAGTGCTCTGCGATACCATATCTCGAAAAACTTTGTTCTATTTGATTGCAACACTGAATGCTGCTTTTCCAGATTATGATTTTTCAATGGCAAAGGTATGGTAGTTAAAACCCAATCATCAGTACAAAGTACACTAGAATAAGTGTACAGTCGCCGTCAGATATATTGTGGCAGTTAAGGTGACCAAATACTTCTGAACAATTTAAAATGTCAATAAGTTCCATACACTACAAGGTACCATTAATCACAAAGAAATGAATTTTCTAATTAAAGAAAATTTCTAGTGAAAGAAAAATTCGATCTCAGGCAGGGTTTGAACCTGCGTCCCTCTGGTTAAGTACACCAGACGCTTTACCAACTAAGCTACCGAGACCACTGCCTGTGATGTCGAATTTCTCTTCCACCTTCTACGTCTTGAGGCGACGTCGGCACCATCTATTGAAGACATTACTATGTCTTTCAACCAACACGACTGCCTTTACAGGTACGACATCACAGGCAGTGGTCTCGGTAGCTTAGTTGGTAAAGCGTCTGGTGTACTTAACCAGAGGGACGCAGGTTCAAACCCTGCCTGAGATCGAATTTTTCTTTCACTAGAAATTTTCTTTAATTAGAAAATTCATTTCTTTGTGAAAATTTCGCAATATTTAATGCTAAAAAATAATAAAAAATAAGCATAATACGGTAAGGCAACATCGTTCGACATTGAACTACCTGTAAAGGCAGTCGTGTTGGTTGAAAGACATAGTAATGTCTTCAATAGATGGTGCCGACGTCGCCTCAAGACGTAGAAGGTGGAAGAGAAATTCGACATCACAGGCAGTGGTCTCGGTAGCTTAGTTGGTAAAGCGTCTGGTGTACTTAACCAGAGGGACGCAGGTTCAAACCCTGCCTGAGATCGAATTTTTCTTTCACTAGAAATTTTCTTTAATTAGAAAATTCATTTCTTTGTGAAAATTTCGCAATATTTAATGCTAAAAAATAATAAAAAATAAGCAGGTACCATTAATATCTGAACATTCATTACTCCATTAATATCTGAGCAAACGCTTGTCAATATCTTTTAACCATATAACTTACCAAAAATATCTAAACATTTATAACGTCAAGGGTATCTACGCAGACAACACTTGCTTATTTGTTACTGTGTAATAATATAAGATGATGTACACCCATGTACGAACCAAACACTATGACACTTATCCTGTGGTATAAATACGATGAAAAGGGAATAAAAATTGTATACAAAATCATTTGTATAGGATACACTGCGAAGGAAATAGATTTAGGTTTTGTAATGAAAATAAAAATTATTGTGAATATATTTTTATTTGTGACAACATAAATTAAAGATTAGGATTTTGTGTGACCTCATTCTGCATTTAATACGTCGTGTAACCGTTTTCGCATGGAACCAACAATCTTCTCGCAAAAATGTCTTCCTCTGAAAGTTTCCCAAACGTTATTTGCATGTCGTCTTAATGCTTCCTTTGTTCGCCATTGATTTCCATCCCACTCTTCCACCATTTTACCCCATAAGTTTTCAATGGGATTGAGGTCTGGACTTTTTGGCGGTAGTTTGATTAAAGTAAGCTCTCTCTGTTCATTAATCCACTCTTGTACAGTACGAGCATTGTGCACTAAGCTGTTGTCTTGAATGAATGTTATTTGTTCATCTTAATTAAATACTTTAGCAGTTGGAAGAAAATTATTTTCAAGAAGTTCCTTATTAAATAATTCATTGAATTCATTCATACATGTGTGCATGTAATTTTGTGTTGTACTCGTCAAGACGTAGTTTTAGCCGGCCCCACTTCTTTGTTCGCAATGTTCCATCTTAACTTTTTATTTGATAGAAATTATAATCCAATACCCATTTAAGTTCGTTGCTTGTCTGAATTTAGTCCCGTGACATACTTAACATGACAGTAATCACAAGACTGAAAACTACAAAATGTTACAAACTGCCTGAGTTACCTTAATTTAGACATTAACGAAAGAGTCTCTATTTAAAATTGTATTTATAGTGAAGTTGCAAGGCACTTCCTCCTGCAATTTTTCTTCAACTACTCAGATATTAAATAAATGGTGCATCCACACATGCCGCCTGCTTTCACATTGACATAGCGCTAACTTTGTGTCGGACTCAATTTCGTACCACAAGCGAACTGCCACCGGTATCTAAAATAGACACACTTGACGTAAAGTGTTCAGATATTTTTGGTTGTTTATATATATAGAAATTATTGACAAGCGTTTGCTTAGATATTAATGGAGTAATGAATGTTCAGATATTAATGGTACCTTGTAGTGTATGGAACTAATTGACATTTTAAATTGTTCAGAAGTATTTGGTCACCTTATCTGCCACAATATATCTGATGGCGACTGTACACGTTACAAGTATATATAGGGTCCCTGAAATGATTGGTTGCCAATAAGCTAATATGTGTCATGATGAATGGATTTCACAATAAGTACCCAGTCCCTATGACAAATTTGTTTTGTTACAAGATTTGATTTACAAGTTAAGTCTAGATCACTCATTAATCGATGTGACTGGTACGCACATTTAAAAAAAAAATATTAAGGCAATATAAAATATTAAAACCTTTATTGCTTGCCAAAAACAAAGTAACACAAGTAGTGAAATTCATGTCGTAGCTTTATGATACTAGAGCACAACGCCTTATGGCTATGAAAAAAGCAATAAGGCATTCTGAGCTCTAATGCGTCATTGCTTTTGCATTACTGTATTTAAGTTGGACCACAGGCTTGACTATTTTAACTTTTACACCTCCCAATAAATAAAATACAAGCCGCCCCTCCCCTACCCAAGAATTCAGAAGAATATTTTTAATTATACAGAGCAGTGAATTCAGTGCAGAGCCATCACTTAGTTGGGTACAAGGTGCAGTGGATGCTGCCCTCTCGGCAGTTGGTGGTGTGCGATGGCGCCAGCTGCGACCCGCACTTTGGACTGCAGTTGAAGAGGAGGTGGTGCTGCCTGAGTGTCGCATTTATAGCTACAACCCAGATCTTGCGAGTGATCCTTTCGGGGAACCAGGTTGTCTTTGGGCATTCAACTACTTCTTTTATAACAGAAGGTTAAAACGGATTGTCTTCTTCACTTGTAGAGCTATGAGGTAAGTTTTCAATGTCTATACTCCATTTGGTTAGGTACTTAACTAAAGGTAAACAATAAAAATGGCGGCGTTCAGGGCTCTTCAACCTTTATTACAATGGTATCTTATGAATTGGGAGTGAAATTAATAACAACACATCTAACAATCAATAAAAACAACGAACAAACAAAACTATAACTAAATAATACAATTTACGGCAAAAGAAACACAAAAACGAACGAAAGTAAAAACTGTTACGAATGACGTCTGGTTACCCGACTAAGTATAATATCGGGTAATTATTTTGCCGCGCTTCCTCGCGCTACTACTTCTTAATTTTTTCGAGTTATCAAAAGTCTATTATGTAGAAAAAGGTTTTGATTTCCTGTCTTTTTAGATTCTTTCTAGTAGGCACATTGCAATACTTTATGACATAATTATCAGATTTGATTTATTTATTGGTCGCAAGCTTAAGAATTAATAATTACCATTTAATATTAAACGAAGTAGTAAAATATGCTAGTATAGTAAAGGAAGATTATTTTGAATGATTAAATAATTTATTTTGGTTACGTTTTGTTTCAAGATGAAAAATGGCCCTATAAAAGAACCTTTTTTATGATTTGTTTACCTTTAGTTAAGTACCTAACCAAATGGAGTAGGTATAGTAGAAAACAATATGAATACTTTTAGACATTTGTTTATCAGTAAAGTAAAAACTAAGATGGCGTGTCACACGGCTACAGGTCAAGCTATACAAATCCAGTTTAAGCTCATCTCGCATTATATAGGCTTTCTTTACAATAAGAGGCTGGATTTAACTGGATTTGTAAAGCTTGACGTTTAGCCTTGTGTACAAAGTTGTTGATTAGTTTGTCTTAACTGATGCCTGAACTGAAGTGACTGACACAATACGCTGGGATTCAGTATTTCGCAGAACGTCGACTACTCTAATGTCTCTTTCGCACACTTTCGACTTTTCTCTCCAATAAAATGCCCACCTTGCTACATCAAAAGCAAATTCCGCGCACAGAGGAGATTTTGTTTAAGTAGGTATACTGATAAAATACTCTACCTGCACATTTTTTTAATTCCCATATTTTGGAGTGTCGCGTCATGCACACCAAACCTACAGCGGTTATAATACACTCACGATGGATGGCGGTCAGTGCGCTTACACACAAAAATGTCGAATAACAAAATTGACTTCATAATATTGTGATGAAGTGGAATCAGGATCAGGCTCAACTTTGATGATGTGATGATGATACATCAAAATTCAGCTCATGACAAGTTCATTATTCTAATGTTATGATGATTCTAATTTTATTCTATTGTCAACATGTATCAATATTAACTTATTATTAATTTCAGTCCTGTGTGTGCTGTCGACTCAGGCGTTGATTTTGCCATGGATGAAGATGATGATTACAACTGAATTTAAATCAACAAGCAAGGAAATATCATTAATGTATTTACTAAATAAAATGTAAACTTTAGGGATTAACACATATATATATAGGTAATGGTGCATACTGTTTGTAACCCTGGTACATTTTTTCAATTAACGTAAAAGCATAAGTTATCTTACTCTCCGGCACGGAAGGCAGTACGATGTGCCACTTGCAAATGATTAAAAGCACGATGTTACATTACTCACTCATAAAAATACGATTTGTCACTTTTCTTATCGCAGAAGTGTAATAATAATGTACAATCGCTAGCACATCAGGTTATACAAAAATGACAAATTTCTCCAAACGATTTAAAACCTTAAAATGTTGATGGTTAAGTTCAAAATCGACTGAGAAAATTTGTCATTTTGTGGTTACCTGATGTGCTGGCGAATGTACCATCATATCTCGCATATTATTTATTAAAAGAACAAAACATTGATAGACCAGGGTCGATAATTTTTAAAACCAAAAAAAATCATAATAGAATGAAACCCATTAGAAAAGGAGGGAAATATTATAAAAATGAAAGGAAAAATAATTTACGGGCGATCTGAGGTTGGGAAGGGGATGGGGGTGAGTTTTTAAGGGTAAAAAACGGTTTTTCTCGATTTCCGGCAAAACTAAAAGTCCTATCGAAAAAAGTCAAATGGCAAAGTTGTAGATAATAAAAAGATCTAAAACTTTTGTATTTACACTTTTTTCACATAACCTCAAAATTTATGTGAAAAATTCAAAAAACCAAGTTTTTGGTTTTTTATTTTTATCTTTTACAAAAAAACTTTTTTTTAACGAAATTTTGTGAAAACTTACCTTTTTATGTCCCAAATACGCTGTAATTTATTTGATTAAAAATATTTATTTTTTCACCTTATTTTGAATTAATATCGAAAAAACACCCTAATTTTCAATCGAAAATTCACCCGTCAAAATATCAGCTTTTTTCAAAAAGTTGGTATGGTTTCTGTTCGTTGAAATCTCTACTTTCCGATGGTGAAAAAAAAAATATATGTTACTATGGTAAATCTTCTCAGAAAACGCCAAAATTCAAAAAAAACTTAAATTCGAAAAAAAATTTTTATTTATTATAAATAATTTTGAGCTATTTATTAAAATGTACACTTTAATTACTCGAAAAACGTTAGATTACATGTGACGTTGATAACAAAAAAATTACAAATAAAAATATACTACTATAATTAACAAACAAATAAGTTAATTAAATTAATATTTAATAAGACATCTACAATATTTGGAGAAAGTTGTCTAATTTTCTTTAAATTATATGCGTAGATGCCTATTTATAACTATTTTGAGATAAATTATATATATACCTGAGTAGATATACCTGAGTGACCTACGAAAAATTGTAGCCCATCAAAAGGTATTTCGTGGAGAAGTGGGGAAGGGGCTAGGCGGGTCTGGGTCTTACTACATACATACCTACTAATATATACTATATATCATATTATCAGCATATTATCAGCTTCAAACTTGGTTGGGTAACGAACTAACAGCAACAGATTGGGGCTGGAAGCAATTTCAACGTGGAATTATGCCCAAATTTACACAAAAAGAATTAATTCCGGAAATATTGCTCAAAACTATTTGCTGCAGCTGTGAAACTGGATGTAACAGTTTAAAATGTGGTTGCCGAAAACATGGTTTAAAATGCACAAATTTATGTTCAAACTGTCATGGTTCTGAAAATTGCTCCAATATTGAAGAAGAAACCTATGAGGAAGTTAATGATTCAGAAGAAATTGTGGATGAAGAACCAACGCAGTCTAGAAATAATGTTGGAGAGGAAGAAGGTGATAGTCATGAAGATTTCGAAGATCTACTAGAATCGGAGATGTTTGACGAATCTAACGATGAAGAAATGCCATCAAAAAGACAAAAACTAATGGATAAGTGATTAGAATTGAAGATAAGGTATTTATGAATGATAAGATTAATGTGTTTAAAAATATTGTAATGAAAAACGTAATGAGAATAAAGCATCTACATTTAATAGTACGATTTACATTTATATTTATCTATAATGAGATTTTCTATGACATAAATGTAATTAGCATTCAATAAATCAACTTTTTAATTGAAACAAATTGCAGCAATCACATTTTTTAGACGAAATTATTTATAATAATTAAAAATTTTTTTTCGAATTTAAGTTTTTTTTGAATTTTGGCGTTTTCTGAGAAGATTTACCATAGTAACATATTTTTTTTTTTCACCATCGGAAAGTAGAGATTTCAACGAACAGAAACCATACCAACTTTTTGAAAAAAGCTGATATTTTGACGGGTGAATTTTCGATTGAAAATTAGGGTGTTTTTTCGATATTAATTCAAAATAAGGTGAAAAAATAAATATTTTTAATCAAATAAATTACAGCGTATTTGGGACATAAAAAGGTAAGTTTTCACAAAATTTCGTTAAAAAAAAAATTTTTTGTAAAAGATAAAAATAAAAAACCAAAAACTTGGTTTTTTGAATTTTTCACATAAATTTTGAGGTTATGTGAAAAAAGTGTAAATACAAAAGTTTTAGATCTTTTTATTATCTACAACTTTGCCATTTGACTTTTTTCGATAGGACTTTTAGTTTTGCCGGAAATCGAGAAAAACCGTTTTTTACCCTTAAAAACTCACCCCCATCCCCTTCCCAACCTCAGATCGCCCGTAAATTATTTTTCCTTTCATTTTTATAATATTTCCCTCCTTTTCTAATGGGTTTCATCCTACTATAATTTCTTTTCACTTTTCATTATTTTTAAAGGCTTCTACCCTGGACTATGAATTTAATCACACCTTCCTATGAAAACGTGTTACGTATTCCAAATCAAACATATCCAAAGCATCTGAGGTATGAGGTATTCTGAAGAATCGAAGTTTGTTCTAGTGGTACAAACACTGACTGCCCTTTGACAATTTGGAGATCCTTATAAATGTCTTCAATCTTGAACATTGCAGTTTATATTCGGTATATTTGAGTTTATAGACCATACTAGAAGTCCATGATATGTTTAACACAAGCATGTAGTACAGTTTTGTTTTAAACGAATAAACTATTGTACACATGTACAAGACTGCTCTTGTAAACTGTACTACAAATAATAAGAGCATATTGCTGCCAATATGCTCTTATTATTTGTATCGATACTCGGTGTTGAAGTAGAGAAATAGCAGTATTTATAAGTTGTTTTAAGTACTTTTTAATTTTTAATAAAACCATAACATACGTCAGTTTTACGTTATGTGTAACATACAATAATTCCGCTTACTGTTACCCAGGACACACACACACGTACACACGGCTACACATCAAGCTATACAAATCCAGTTTAGACAGACCTCCCATTGTATAGTCTTTAAATCCATACAGTCGTTCGACGAGGACGTCTAGGCGGGGTAATTTTTTGCGGAGGGTTCCGGCGAGCTGAAAATTGTGATACAAGCTGCCTTCGTCACTGTCAGCAGTTCGGGACACAATTTTATGAACTTCCAAGTTCGTGATTTTAATAATATTAGTGGTCAACCATAATTCATTTAAAAGTTTGACGGATGTATGAATGTGGAACGAGCGAGTGTACGTTACTCCAGCGGGAAAGTAGCTCCTAGAGCAGGGGTCGTCAAATGGCGGACCGCGGTCCGCATCCGGACCGCCGAACCATTTTGTGCGGACCCCAAGAGCACAGAGAATTTAGTGCTACTGTGTTTATTCTACATCCGCAAATATAATGGTTTTCGAGATACACAATTCTGCAAAACGTTACTCCGGCAGGAAACATAATATCTCGAAAACTGAAGATGCACAAATCATATTTTTCGTCGCAATATAAACTCTCTGCCCATGCACAATATTTCTCTCTCCAATATTTTTTCTGCTGGAACAACGTTACTCCAGCAGGAATCGTTTATTCCGGTTATTTCAAAAACGACAAGACGCACGAACTTTTTATTTGGCGCACATTTACAAGAGATCACGCACTAATTATACCACTCATATAATTCTAGAAGCTACTTTCCTGCTGGAGTAACTTACACAAGAAGCGATAGAGATATGCAAGTCGTAGCACGTGGCGGTCTATAGTTTCTACCTACCCCTGTGGTAAAAAGGCGTGACTGTATGTAAGTTTGAACGTTATTAAGGTTCTTTTGTCAAAGACTATTACAGCAGATTTAGGTGTGTGTGTATGTGTGTGTGTAAACGCATGGCAGTGAGTGTCTTGTTTCTTTTTCTTTATTGATTTAGTTTAATTCTAATGCATATTTTAAACATACCTATTAGTTATCTGCGCTCCTTCTCAGTAAAAGCTTATACCTGTGTCGAATTTCATACCCCTTTGTCAGTGTAATTTTCGTAAAAAGGGGTCTCACAACAGCGGTTGGGGGCTAATTCGATCAAGCCATTCAAATGCATCTGGATCGATACCTGAGAAATCTTAACACGTTTGCTGCTCACCTTACTACGCCTACAGTATTTCTCCCACATCCATACAAATTCACTGATCCCGTCGGTGGTGCTCAAAGCATCGCTCTATGACTGAGGTGCCATGAGCATCACCGGTGACACATTAACGTAATACTAGTTCACACTACATAGGCTATACTCAGTTCTAAACACTACCCTCAATTGACACATTCACAGTATTCTTGAATAAAATACCTGCTATTCTGATAAAAAATGAATTTAGTGAAATTTAAACTCCTTTTGCCTGAGAAACTAATAAAAAATACGCATTACTTTTGATGAAAAACATTAGATGAAGAAGGTAATTAAAAGCCATCATCTGAATCTAAAAAATCGAAAGAGGTTTTTTTAAATAACTATAGAGTATCCTCTACAAAATAGTATTCACAGTTTGTGGCCCCAAAAAAAAACTCCAAACAATACCCCTGAAAGCTTTTGATCCCACTGGTGATGCTCATGGCCGCACAAAGAAGATAACGTGATAACGTGAACATAACATGACATACCATCACGCCTGTATTCCCCGAAGGGTTAGGCAGAGGTGAACTTCATTTACACTCACATTTCGCCGGTATGTTTAGGTCCCATGTAATAGCGGGCGAGCCTATTGCCAGTCACCGGGCACAAATCCAGACTCCGTGCTGCTACTGAGAATTTCATAGAAAAATCCAATAACACTTTGCTCGACCTGGGGATCGAACCCAAGACCCCTAGCGTAGCAGTCGCGATTGGGACCACTAGACTAACGAGGCAGTCTACATCTAATGTGAACATATACGATACAATATCCTAATTCCTTAGTATTAGCCCCCCAAACTTAAATCCTCAGTTAATGGCAATAGGTTCACCCCCTATTACATGGGACCTAAACATATCGACGAAGTGTGGATGTACATTTGTACACCTCTGCCTAACCCTTCGGAGGAATACAGGCGTGATGGTATAAACGATTACCTATTGATTATTGAAAATGATTAAATTATAAAAACTTCCAGATCAAAAGCGTTGAAAGTGTCAGTGCCACTGTGTCGCATTATGTCATTATTATCTATTCAGGGAAATAATCTATTAAATATTAATATAATTAAAGAGTAATTTAAGGAATACCTACTAATAAAATTAAGATCATTATATTATCAGCGTTTTATATTATACCTTAAATTGAGCAAATTAAAATCAACCCCGTAACCGTCGCCGAAGTCTTTACATCCAGTTTCTTCGGTGCGTTTCACCGTGTCGAAGTTTTCTTTATACAAAATACATATTATTAGTGCCCCTAGTGATTTAAAGATATTCACGAAAAACATATTTTGCTGTGGTGATGGAAACATCATCGCAGTGTGGGACAACCTCCAACAAGATGGACAGATGACCTGGTAAAGGTCGCTAGGAGTCATTGGATGCAGACGGCATATAACCGGTCTAAGAGGGAGGCCTTCGTTCAGCAGTGGAGTTCATTTGGCTGATATGATGATGAGTTTAAAATAAAAATACAGAAGTACTTATTATTACATTTAGTTTTTTTATTTTTCAATTTGCAGGAGGCATTTGACTTACTGTGCGAAACCCTGTATGCGATGCCCGACACACACTTGGCAGAGTTTGTGGCTGGTCAGGAAGGGGTTTAGAAAAACACGATCCATGAACTTATTCAATCCTTAATTAGAATAAATCGGTCCGTGGCTGAGCTTCGACTATTCGATCTTGACAAGCAAACTTCCTCGTGAAGAATAAAATTGTTTTAGTATTTTTAGTGTTTGTAAATTGGTCGCAAAACTAAGGTTAAAAAGAGATTGGACGATCAATTTTTATTTATTCATTACATACAAGTACTACCGGTACTTGATAAAATATTTTTTATAAACTAACTATAACAGCCTCATTGGTGTTTGATCGTAAGCAAGACTACTGACCCGGTGAGGTCCCAGATCCGATTTTCAGGTAGACCAGTACTATTGTGGTAATTATGAAATTCTTGGTAGCGGCTCGGACTTTGAATTTGTACCTAGTTAATGACAATAGGTCTCGTGTAATAAGAGGTGGGCCCACCTCTTACACCTAAAACATGACGGTGAAATGTGAGTGTACAACTCTGCCTAACCTTCCAGAGAAACAGGTGTGATAGTATGTCACATACATACTTACAACCGTTATCATGATTACCAAATGATGAAAGACGAAAAATTTATAAGTCGTCAAATACCGGGGGCGATATCCTATCAATATGGCTACTTCTGCTGATATTTAACCAGCATTTCTGAACCAATATTAATGTTACTGATACATTTTTACCGTACCGATACCTACCGCTAACAATTATTACGGTCATACCTGTGTTTTTAGTCACATCAAATGTCTATCGCCGTAAATATCTGATACAGCACCTTAGGCGTAACTATATTACACCAGTGAACTTATTATTTAATATTGTGTTGCAGAAAATAATGTTCAGATTCTGACGGGGTCACATGCTAAAAAAATGTACATTGTAATTTTTTTAGAAAATATAATAAACAATCAAAACATAATAAACTTTTATCGAACTATACAACAGAGAAAAGAGATTTAAAAAATAAAAATGATACCCTAGGTATCGTCCATATAGCTAGCTATGTATATGTATGTACATGGTGAATATTTACATAGCGTGCGGCTAGCGCTTGTCGCCAGCGGCGGTGAGGGCGGTGAGGGTGATGGGGGCGGGCGCCGGGTCGGCGGCGGGCGGCGCCTCCCGCAGCTTGGCCCGCGGCCGCCAGGCGTCCAGCAGCGCCTCCACGCGCTCGTCCGTGGGCCCCCAGCGCGCGAACCCGGCCGCGTTCTGCAGCCACACCACCACCGTGCCGCCGCCCCATCTGAAGTACACCTCGTTCCTGTGGCATGTCACATGTTACGTGGGCTAGTTCCGACTCTCACTCGGGGGAGTACTTTCATCACCAGTATTCCCCACTGAGTTTTATAAGTCCCTTCTCAATACTTAATCTCATTGTGATCATAACTAATTAACCATAGTAAAATTTAATAATAGGTACGTGTAATTGAATTTTAACTCTAAACCAAAAACTACTTTGTTCAGAATCAAATCGATTTCACTACTTTTTAATATTAATTTTAACCTGAAAATCATATTTTTGTCTCGTCGGTCGAGTCTAAAAGTTGCTCAAAGCAACGCCATGGCGCGCGCGCCATTCATGATTGATGTTGACGCCAGTGTTGCCAACAACTTGGAACTTAATTTCGCCATTTTTCACACCTGGAGTAGTCTAATGTAGCCCAATTGGGCCGAGGTAGCCTAAACGCCAAAACTTCGCTATGAATAAATCAAAAACGTAGTTTTTAAAAAAATATTTATATAAAAACCGGCCAAGTGCGAGTCAGACTCACGGACGAAGGGTTCCGTACTTCAGCAACACGGAAAGGGAGAAGCCATCCGTTAGCGTTCCCCTCTGCTAAAGTACAAGCCCAAATGGGCATATGCATTTAATAAAACTTAAATATTAGGTGCCGCTCGGATTTTTAACTAAACCAACTTCAGCCTCGCGAGTGAACACAGCGGTCCTCAAAATGCCAAATTTTCGGTTTTCTGCTGCTAAAAGAGGTCTGGAACATTAAATCAACTAAAAGATAGTATTGCATTTCACATGTAAATAAATCTTTACCGTATTTTTCTATTTAATTACATTTAGACACCAAATTCGTGTGTGTACCAACATCGAGTCCGATCGGCCGTTCAAAATACGGATCGGTCGAGCGATAAATCGGAATTCTTGCCGATGAACAATTTAGGGATGTTACCTTTAACGTTGCACCAAACGCGTAAGCGCCATGAACTTTACAGCGCTTTCGACGTTTCTTATTACGAGAGCCTTTACTTAAAAAGCGTTTTAGCGCTGCATGTTTTTTCGTCTGGTTAGAAGGCTATTTGCTGTTTCAGCGCTTTACAAGGCCTGTTGGTATTATTTAATTTTGTTAGTGTTGGTGTTGTCATTACAGTTTTAGTTTTGTATGTAGTAATTCGGAACTGCGCTTGTGTGCACATTTCCCCCCGCAAAAAATGGCAGAACTATTTGGTCGGTAATATATCGCTAAGGCTACTCCCTACCGTGTTGCTCGAAGGTTCCGTACCATTATCTATAAAACGGCAATGTTTTTATTTTTAAAGTATTACTAAACTATTTTATCTAAATATTCTATGAATATTTCAAGTGTGTACTTTTTACCGTTATCAATATCGAGCAAATATTTATTTTATTCTGTTTTTTAGTATTTGTTGTTATAGCGGCAACAGAAGACATCATGCATGAAAATGTCAACTGTCTAACTTGTTCATGGTTCATGAGATACATCCTGGCGACAGTCAGACGGGACAGCGGAGTATTAATAATAGGTTCCCGTTTCTTTCGACGACGACATTACGTAATGGCAACGCAAGGAAAATTCCCCTTAATTTGCATCTTAAGTTTAGTTACCCAATACCTAGACAAACTTCGAGGTATTCCCCCAAAATTAGAAAAGTGTGATCAGCTTTCCCAGCTTTGTGTTCCCAGTTTATGCTTATTTGTGTTGTAATGTTCGTTCAACTAATTTATTGATCTTGTCCCTCAAGTAGCCTAAAAAGCGACCAGTCGCCTTTCAGAATTTTTGATCCCGAGTAGCCTAATTTGCGACAAATCGTCTACGTTGGCAACACCGGCTGACGCCTTCATACAGAAATACGTCATAGGTTATGGTAACAAGATCCCTTGATAATGCAATGGCTCGATGTTTTTATATAATAGCAATAGGTGGATAACTCGCTACGCACGTCCGCGTCGCTCGAATTTCGACAGCTGTAAATGAATTTAGACTCTTGATCGACCAGAATAAGCATCAAAGTAAAAACTGCTATATCTCTTATTTATTTTCTTGTGAAAATAAATAACTACTTGCTAGATACATTTCTTGCAATAAAAACTAATTGAGGTGTCTGAGGTTTTCAGTTATTTCAATTACACGTTACAATTAGTTATATATATATATATATATTATGTCATATTACAGTTATTTAAATTAAGGACGCATGTTCTCTGTATTTTCTTTGGGTCCATCTAATCAAAACTATGACGTTACAATATAACCTATTTACACCTATAAAAGAATAACCTTCGAATGCCAATATGACTGACCAAACAACTTATTTCGATGGACCTAGTTTTGGGGCACCATGAGAACATTTCTTCCAAAGAAGGAAATATTCTTGTAGCGTAGAGGTTCAAATTTAAAACTTTTTTAGGGACACCATCTCTAAGGCTTTCAAAAGAAGTGTTACAGATCATATGAAGATATAATTTAAATAATGAAAATCGACATTCGCGCAAACGATTTTGTGGATAAAAACTATAAAATGAACACTACTTTTATTATACTTACGAATAGGTTATTGTCACGAGAAAGTAAATTTAAAGACTTACTTGGTAAGGACATGTTGAAATCCATGGCGGTACTCGTGCTCAAAAGCTGGAATAACCACCTAAAACAAAAAAAAACAATATCAATTTATGGATCAATTACAAGGGTTTTGGGAGCAAAAAATGCTTACTTGGAGTTCCTATTCTTTTTTTAAGCTTTCTAGCAATGTGGATCGCACATTACTAGTATTCGCGTTGACCCGTCTTGCTATGTTAAATGTTTGTGTTACGAGATACAAGTCGGTAGTTCGATGGATGGGTTTAGAACCGGCAACCACAGGATCGCAAGCCCGACGCCCTAGCCCTTAGGCTACCGCTGCTTCTAATGTTTATTCGGTAATACCACAGTATTATTTTTGCTGTGGTAAAACGGCTTTTTCCCAAAGACGTAATAGAAGAAATTAGATTCATGTTTTTTTTAATAATATGCATTATTAAAAAAAACGTGAATAACGTAGACAAAGTAATAATATGCATTAATAGTTATGGCTATATCGTTACACAATTATGTCGAAGTAATAATTATGTCAATTACATAATTATGTCGAAGTACTTTTAAACCTTACATCTGTATTAAATATTACCTACATGACATAATTTAATTATTTATTTATAATTTATTTACAAGTAACTGGGACTCAAAATGTTAGTAACAATATATCTTAAGAACCATGTTAGTATTCCCTTCAACTATGGTAGTATACACTACAAACTTAACCTATTTGAGCTGCAAAGTATGTAAATCCCCTCTACAAGCCCAATACCGAAGCAGAAAGCTTGCAGCAGCGATTCACACACAAGCAGTCCAGTCTGCTCGCGACACATCGCAGTATAATGTTGGGGCTGGCCCGCACACGGCGCACCAGTGAGGCGCATCTTTTTCGCATCGTAGTGTAAAAACAATGGACGCGAGCTTCGGCAAACATCCCTGATGCGCTACAGAAACGGGGCAGCCCCATCAACACCCGGAAAGCATTATTATACTGGATACGAAGGGCGCTGTACGGTTTTTGAGTGTACACAACCCACAGGCTGCACGTGTAAAAGGAAGTGCAATATTATGGAATGCAATAAAGAATTGAGTACATATTGAGTTATAAGATCACAAAAAATTAAATGTTTTAAGCCGGTATAAAAGAAGTTGTTGCCTTCGCCACTACTGAGGCAGCACAAGTTAACCTAAAATTACGAATTATGGAGTATCCACATATAGAAAGGAGTTCAATATAAACATAATACAGTTGAATGTCGGAAATATAATGTACGAAACCTGTTTTCTTTTGAAGTGGCTCGCTTGGAGCTTGTGCAAGGCGTGAGTTTGTCTGTCGGGCCATTCCGGCAGAATGACGACGAAGCTGAGCGGCTCAGCAGAATCCTGCAATAGCCGCTCCATGTGCCGCAGCGCCGCTTCTAACAGCTCCTCGCAATATGGTGGATGCGCCACCATAGACCCAGACACAGGACGTAATTCTAGAAATGGTCTAAACAAATAAATACAATTTGATTACTTTTTTTACATGCACTTCCTTAAAGAAACATTTACAGGTAGATCTAATACTAACTAACTAATATCCGTATAAGATTAAATTTTTTTTTGATTTTTTTTCTCTAGCCGGTACTGTCCCACTGCTGGGCCAAGGCCTCCCCCAATTCCTTCCAGGTACTATTTTCTTGCGCCACTTCGAACCAGGTCTTGCGGTACGCATCCAAATCATACCGCCACCTCTTTCTGGGCCGACCTCGACGGTGCCTTTAGATAAATGAAACTTAAATCTATACTTATATTTTTTCTTTCTTTCTTATATTATAAAGCTGGAGAGTTTGTTTGTTTGTTTGCTTGAACGCTCTAATCTCAGGAACTACTGGTCCGATTTGAAAAATTCATTCAGTGTTAGATAGCCCATTTATCGAGGAAGGCTAAAGACCAATAGGAGCGGAGCATAAATGAAAAATGTTGCTAAAACGGAAAAAAATATTCCTTTTAAATGCAGAGAAGCCGAGAAACCACGCGGGCGAAGCCGTGGACGGAAAGCTAGTAAATCATAAAATATTACCATTACTGATTGTTTTCTATTAAAAGAAACCCCCATACATTTCAAAATTACTATATAGGCCAGTTAACTGTATTTTTATTGCCTTATATTTTTTTTTACTACCTTACTAATTTGACCTATTGGCCTTCATTATCCAACTCGATATTGGAAACATAAAAATAGCTTAATTATTAAAATGGTTGAAAGTTTGAACCGATTTTAATATTGTTTTTGTTGATCGACTTTATTTATGGAAAAAAATAATGAGACTCTTTGTTACAATTAAGTCTGATCTCATTGAATGCTGACTCTATAGTAGGAGACAAGCCAAATCAACAGGACTCGACACACATTTGAGTACGACGAAATCTAACTCTTATAAATAGTAATAAGAAAATATTGTAAGTATGGATTATAAAATATTCGAGTCTCAAGCCCTTGATACAAATTTGACACCTTCGTTAACACTAGACTCCTTCAATAAGCTTAAGTCGTTTAAATTGGCGAGTCTTGTAAAATGTAAGTCTTGCGATAACGGACTCAACTTCATGTTCTCTTTGAAATAGAACTCGCGATAGAGTATTTCTGGTGTTTCTAGAAAATAACTTCAGGTTCATCGAAGTCGTGCCTGATGCGATATCATATTACTTACATAGTGTAACTTTTGGAAAATCAGTGACGTTTTACTTTCATCACAGTAAAAACCATAATGCTAACAACTTTATTCTGTTGACAAAGCGCAGTCATATATAGTGCACATTTACACTAAACTATCTAGGTACAGAATTCTTTATAAATTTTATAATAAAACGTTATGTGTAATGGAATGTTGCGTGAAACTGAATAATAATAAAATTGTAAGATACGCGAGAAATTAAGATTGGCAAATAATTAATGCAGGTATTATAAAAACTTACCCTCGAGATCCAAAATACGAGTCAGTATCAGCAAATGCGGAACAATACTGTCTGAAGTAGCAGTCGAGCGGGCTAGCGAAGCACTCGAAGGTGACTCCGAAGCAGCGTTGCAAGCACTCAAGTACAGGCACCGGTAGCGACATCTGGGTGAGTTGTGCCTCGCCGCCCGCACCCACCCACGCCGCGTACCGTCGCAGCAGGCACCACACCCGCGACAAAAACTGCTCAAACTTTTTGTCGTCGAAGCAGCTATAGCGGTATAGACATTCCTGTAGATCATGTAATGTTGTTGTTATTTCTGATTTGTTACTTCATTTAAATATTAATCTACGTAATTATACTTTTAAGACTAGAGTATAGTGAAAAGAGAGAAATTGGTAATGTGAATGAAATTATAGACTACACTAAATACAGTACAGCAGTACTAGTAGTAGTTGCTACATTAAGAGGAGTGTCCATCGCAAACGCGTGCTCGGAAAACAACAAAACATTTGCAACATTTCCACGCGTATTTCTTGGCCCGAAATTTGGAAATTACTCTTTTAATAATCTTTGAGCTCTTGTAACTTTTTAACCGTATATAGAAATAAAGTAAGATTGAGACTGCATAATTTCAAAGACTTTCTTTAGTTATAAATCAAGATAGGAAAAAACTACTTTTGTATGGAGCGCGGAGCGGACACTATCCTCTTAATCACTAAGGGGAGAAATTGTCCCGATTATAAAGTTCATTTTGTCTACATTTGAGGCCCGAGCTAGCGGGGAACTTAAATCAGACGAGTTTTTAATCGGAACTTTCCCCCAAGAGAGAGCTTTGATTTTAACTTAACCTACAAGGAAAATTAAGAATATTTGCGGGACAAGTGAAGCCAAAAATCCCTTCTTGACGGAGGTGCGGTGCTGCGCGTTGCTGTCTTATACGCTAGAACAAAAATAGGGGAATAATCGATTTCATAAAACTCTTGCCCTAAAGATCAGTGATCAGGGTTCTTTTAAAGCTAAAACGTCAGCCTTGGGCGCACCCAAACCCAAACCCCACCTTTTCCGTACCCAAAGTGTAAAAACGGGACCCTAGACTCCGCTTTCCATCTGTCACTAGGCTGTATCTCATGAACCGTGATAGTTAGACAGTTGAAATTTTCACAGATGATATATTTCTGTTGTCGCTATCAGGAAATAATAAATAACAACAAATACTAAAACAGAACAAAAAAATAAATTAAGTGGGGCTCCCATAAAACAGACATGATTTCTTTGCCGTTTTTATAGATAATGGTAAGAAACCCTTCGTGCGCGAGTCCGACTCGCACTTGTTCGCAAATTATTCGGCTATAACACATTCGAGGTACGCACGGCTACACATCAAGCTATACAAAACCACTATAGGCTGGCTTTGAATTTTGCGGAAAACCTTTACAGTGAGAGGTCAGTCTAAACTGGTTTTTTATAACTTGATGTGTAGCCATGTGTACATGGCAGTAGAAATGGCGACATCAACAATAATTAGTTCACGACTGAGTATTAAAACTTTTGCTTAAAAATCGGTTAATTAGAGGTTATGTTGAATTAAAATACTTCTTTTCAATATTGAGAAAAAGAGAATTGAAGGCTATATTGGAGTCTAGAACTCTAGAGGCCTTTACTACAAAACTCAAAATTATTAAAAAATTACTTTTAACAAAAAAGTTAAACCGCCTTCAAAAAATAATAAAATTATTTTATTATTTTTTTGAAGGCAGTTTATCTTTTTTGTTAAAAGTAATTTTATTTTATAATTTTTAGTGGAGAGTTTTGTTTAGAAGTACTTGTTAGCCAACGTATCGCACTGCTCCTCTGAGACAGCGATGATTCGGAGTAAACGATAATATTATCGACGTAAACAGTTTTTAGATTTTTTTAAAACAGCTGAACCGATTTGGATAAAATTTTATTGGGACCACCTCTTTAGAATGACCTCCCAATAAAAAAAAACAATCATCAAAATCGATCCACAATTGGTGGAGATATCGCATAACAAACATACAAAAAAAAACATACAGACGAATTGAGAACCTCCTCCTTTTTGAAGTCGGTTGAAAACTTATAATATGCTCACACGGCGTTGATTGACCTAACCCCCTGTCAAAGAGTGAGTGGGATAGATAACCTTCCCCCTATTCTTAAATCAACAAATTGTTGATTAAAGAATAGGGGGAGGTTTATTTAAGAACTTACCAGTTTTTGTAAGTATACAGCATTGAGAACTTGCGTTTCACCAAGATATCGTAACAGCGTTTGATCGCGGTCGAGAAAGTGCTCCACGAGTGGCGGCCGCGGCGCCGGCACCGCGAACTGCACCGGGTAACACCAGACCTTGCGTAGGGCTGCTTGTTGCAACGGCGCTTGAAGCTCCTGGTAGGATTAATGTAAATATATGATACGTTATCGCAGGCGTAGCATGCAACAAAGCTTTGCTAAAATCTACCTCTTCTTCTGCATACTCACACCATCAGTCTTCAAAACAAACACAGGCTAAAGGACACACACAATCAATACCATACTAGGGATGTGACTGGACAATACAGAATTAGGCTTATCAAGTCACATCCCTATAAACTATATCAGTACACAATGATAGACTAAGATTCTCCTATATATTTCTGTAGCCACATGAGACTTTTTTGCGGGTAAAATAAATCATACTATACTTAAATCTATAGAAAAGTTATTGTAAATTTAGTAGGACTAACCTGTATTCCATTTTCTTTAAGTAGGCTGCTATGTTTTTCCTTTATTTTTCGTGCATATTCAGCAGACAAATGGTAGATTTTGAGGCATATTCCTTCAACTGATGCTTTCACAGTTTCAGCTAGATGTGGTTGACATTGTCTCTAAAATCATAGAATGGAAGACTTTCAGATAGATTTATTCTTTTTACACATAAGCAGATGGGCATTATATAAAATGTTAAACATTAATTTGATATAAAAGAATTACTTATTTGCATTCCAAGATATTATCTTAACAAATTATAAAATAATAATACAACATACATACACATACCATCATGCCTGTATTCCCCGAAGGGTTAGGCAGAGGTGCACTTAATGTACACCCACAGTTCGCCAGTATGTTTGGGTCCCATGTAATAGGGGGTGAGCCTATTGCCATTCACTGGGCACAAATCCAGACTCCGAGCTGCTACTGAGAATTTCATAGAAAAATTCAATAACACTGCTTGACCTGGGGATCGAACCCAAGACCTCTAGCGTAGCAGTCGCGATTGGGACCACTAGACCAACGAGGCAGTCATAATAATACAAATATAATTTAAACTAACCTTTTAACTAAAAAGTACAAAACTTTGGCAAAACAATAGTCATATGCCTAGGCTATCACTGCTCTGGATCTTAATAATGAGACCTAAAGGCCATGGAAAGCACACTCTTATAGAGTATTATTTTTTTTTTGTAGGCTAAATGTTCAGCCTTGGGTGCCAAATTTGCAAATTGTTGGACTACAACAAATTCTAGACACATGGCAGTAGAAATTGCGACATCAACAATAACTCATTCACAATTGAGTATTAAATCTTTTAGGTACTTAAACTTAAGAAATTTAAAGTGAGTTAAGTTTAATTGACATTTTTCGCCAAATCCTCTATTTTATTATTCTATTACATTAGGATATTTAATGACATAACATAAAATACCATCATGAAATTCCATGAAGGAATAAGCAGCATGATTAGCATACTTGTACACCCATGGATCACTAGTCTATTTAAGTCACATGTAAAAGGGTGGCGAGCCTATTGGCAGGTCATTGTAATTCTAAAAAAACTATGAGAGCCTGATTACCCTTGCGGTATGCCAATATTGCTTTTTTTTAAGCAATATGAGAGGGCAGAAACAATATTGCATTCTGTTCATGCTAAATAACAGCAATGTAAGTCTAAAATAAAATCAGAGGCTTTTAAAAATCTTAAGGCATGGCAGCACACATGTTGCCCTGCTTGTTTTTTAACTTAACAAAGCTACTCACCCTTAGGTGAGCTAATCTATCTTGGAAATCATCATATGTAGCTCCAACGGTTCTCCTCAACCATTGAAATGTATCTTCAGCATTCCATTTAACTACTTTGCGGCTTTCAGGAGAAGCATTTCTAGATTCAATCATTTTTTTTGCTGCCTCTGCATATCTTGATAGTTGCTTTCGTGCATCTCCAGTAAACTTTGGATGAGTTAGCTTAATAGGAATGTCATTCATAATTTCTTCATACATAGAATGTGATATTTCTGGAAAACAGTGACTAGGAAGAAGTGGATCTGAACCACCCTGATCATTTACTTTTCTCTCCATCAACCAACGATTGAAAGAGTCTTTGGGAGCATCAATACCTTCCCTTGTGTGGCATAACTCTTGATAACATTGTCTTAATTTATTAGCCAAAGTAAATCTAAATCCTTCAATTTCTGGATGGGGATGTGGACAAATAGTAGGGGGCCTCTCATATATTACAACATTGGTTGGTACTTCTATGTCCCATGGACCAGCAAGTACAAATTTCTTTGGTGGAGGTCCATTATCCTCAGACGGGCGACGTTTATTTGCACCAGGAGTCATACCTCCAGCATTTGATGGTCCAGTAGTGTGACAGATACCTAATGGATCAGTTATAGGATCAAAATCCCTCTTCACTGCTGGTAATTCCCACATTGATTCACCAGATAGTTTATTCCAAAAATATGGCCTATTCTCTCTTTTAGACCAGTACTTTCGCCAGCCTTGCTGTAATAGTTCAGGATGCAGGTCAGCAGCTAAATGTTGGGCCAGTGGTACAGGTGCTCCCGGGGTTTGAGGCGTCTCACCACTTGCGCTCGGAGATGACTGGATCTCTGGTGAGGAGTCACTGTGAGTTGCATTATTCTCCCACGTCGAAGAGCCGGCGACAACTTTGTCGCGAACATCATTCATATTGGCTTTTGCTTGCACGGCCAGTATGAATAAAGACAAATCCTACGAACCTCCTCGAAATTAATAAAACTTATTCTTTATTTGAGTATTTACGGGCTTATAAGGTTCCAATAAGTATTTTTTATTTAGAAACACAATAACGATAGCACCACGAAACGAAAGCAAAAAAATACGGTCGACACTAGGGGTACACATGATAACACATATCTAATGATTACTTGGATAAAATAATACAAAAAAAAATAGAATCAAAACTAAAAAAAGTATCGCGTCGTATGTTTTAATACAACAAGATGTAAATTAACACAACTCTCCAAGCGTCGCCATCACGTTATGACAACTGAGTAGAGTAGTGCTACTTATACGATATATCGGAAAACCGATAATATCGATGCAAAAATATATCTAGTTTTAAATCAAATATTGTAACATTATCGATACTATAATTATGTACCGTTATTGCTGATAAGATTACAAAAACCTCATACATCTGAATTTTGAATTGAAGAAAAGGGAAACTCAGTACGTTCTTTGTGTAAAATCAGTAGAATGTTTGAAATAACTGTGAGCGTCTGTCTGTCTTTTCTTATGTCCGCAAGTACCAAGTAGTTTTGCAGAGGTAATTTTAATTTTATATAAAATCTTGTTAGTGTAAGAACAATGGGTTTCGCATTCGTCCTGATTATTTTCCTCAAAGTATACGCGGCCAACCTATAAAAACCTATAAAAGTGTAGTTTAAAATGATCTCGTATAGTATAGGCTTTTCATACCATAAGAGGCCACTATACTGGTTTTGTAAAGATTGATGTGTAGCCGGGCCTACAGTTTGTTCGAAATAAGTGTGCTTGTCTGAAGTTAGCCGTCCCGAACTACTGCAAAATACCGTAAAATCGTTTGAGTAAGTGTTTTATACATAATTACTATCGAAATTCAGAAATGTGAAACATATATGAGCCCAATAATTGTCTTTACTACGCAGCGTGACCATATGTGGCAGGTTCCTGCCATTTTGGCAGGATTTGACCCTTTTTTCAGTATCTGGCATGATCGGCTGACGTTTTAATAAACCTGGCAGTTTTTGGCAGTATTGGGTATAGAAAATAAATCTCCTACTGGCAACTATGGAGTGTATATAGAAAGGAGGACCATCTCAGTGTATTAAAAAGTGTCCATTGAAAGGGAGCAAATTAAGGTGGCGCTGTAGTAGCAAGTGGAACAATTTTAAAAAGAGCGCCACAAATTATTAGAGTAGGTTACTAAATTAAAAAAGGAAAGAAAATTTAAATAGTTAATAAAAATTGATTATACGTACTGTTGGTCGAAAAAAAAATCTAGGTTGAGACGTATCAATTCCTTTACTTTTCAATTTTCGTCCACTTGGACAACTTTTCACTGAACAAAGTTTTCCCATTGCGTCTATATTTGTTCTTTTTGTATTAACAACAATAAAATCATTAAAATAACAAAAATGTATCAACGAAATTGCATAAAAAACAATTTTTCAACTCAGCACACTTCACTCTGCTGCTACATTCATATCATTTCCACTTGCTACACTAGCGCTAGTTCGGTGAGTTTTCGAACCATAATTTGCTGTATACAAGTGGACACTTTTTCGACTAATCCCCCATACAAGATGGTCCTACATTCTTTCTACACCCCATAATGGCAACTCAAAATTTCGAAAATGGCAGCCACGGAGATAGTTCGTGACTATGGAGGGTAGAAGTAAGGAGAACCATCTCAGTGTATTAAAAAGTGTCCATTGAAAGGGAGCAAATTAAGGTGGCGCTGTAGTAGCAAGTGAAAGAATTTAAAAAATTTTTTTTTTTTTTTTCAGGAGTTTCATAGGTTATTATTCACTATGTGCAGTGATAGCCTTGTGATATGACCATTGGACTGCCAAGTCAAAGGTCTCGAGTTCGAATCCAGGGCACGCACCTCAGTCTTTTCGAAGTCATGTGCGTATTAATAATTAATTATCACGCGCTTAAAACGGTTATGGAAAACATCGTGAGGAAACCTGCATGCCTGAGAGATTTTCTTGACGGCATGTGAAGTCTGCCAACCCGCAGTAGGCTAGCGTGGTGGACTATACCCTAATCCCTCTCGTTCTGAGAGGAGATCCGTGCCCAGCAGTGGGACAATGTAATGGGTTGATGATGATAGGTTATTATTTACTAAATTACAGTTGACTAAGTAAATAGTTGAGATTTTAAATACTGCATATTTCTTAACTACAGAAGTCAAGAGAAATGTTAAATTTTTCAACTCAGCACACTTCACTCTGCTTATAACTGCTACTTTCATATCATTTCCACTTGCTACACTAGCGCTAGTTCGGTGAGTGTTCGAACAATAATTTGCTACAAGTAGACACTTTTTCGACTAATCCCCCATACAAGACGGTCCTCCTTTACTTCTACCCTCCATATTCGTGACAAAGAGTGTTCGTGACTACGAATAAATAATACTCAGGAAATGTAACTGCGTTAAGAAAATGACCCAAAAAAAGTTGTGTCCAAGTAGGCGGGGCTTCAAAATTGTGTCCAACGCGCCATCAGTCGGACATTTTCCTTACAAGCGAGCATATGTCAAACGTTTTAGCTTAATATCATTGTGAATCATCATGCCATCATGTGTTGTGAAGTGGTGCAGGAGACATACAAGATTAAAATGTCCAGAGATCACTTTTCACTTGGAAGTAGTAGCTTAATTATAATTATATTCAAAGTTGTTCAAATACGTTATCAAAACGAGATGGTCAATATTATGCAAAATGAAGTCAGTAAATTTTTTACCTAATTTAGAAATATTTTTTCTAGATGAAATATTGAAAAGTAAATCGATAAAATTTAGATATTTTTATAAGACTGTATTTTGTTTTTTTTATTTCCCTGCTGATCCCATTCGGCAAAATAAGTGGATAGCTGCAGTTCAATTAGAAAGACGAGAGTATGACTGGATGCCTGTGAAAACTAGCAGAGTATGCTCCATGCATTTTGGTGAAAAATATTTTTACAAATCATTAAAGGGATATACCATGTTACACAAAACTGCAGTACCAGTTTGTACAAATATCCACATACAACTAAAGTACCAGGTCAACAGAAACCTTAAAGGAACCTGGTGACATTTTGCCAAGGTTATGATCAGAGCAAACAAACGACCTCATTGAATACACTAACACTATTTCAACGTTCCAACAATAGATAAAGTCGCAATTCTTCATCTTGTTGGCAAACCATCGGCTTTATTCGTTTTAGCACCATACAACAATACGAAAAAGTACCCAATCTAAGTCTTTTTAGTAAACGACGAAAAACATCTACGCGGGGGGGGGGGGGGTCCAGAATCATGTACTGAAGTCATGGTAAGCGGTTGTGCGTCGATGTCCCTTCCACCCTGTATTAATATAGTATAATTTAAAAAAATCACAATAGTATAAAATATTTAATATAATT
Source organism: Subacronicta megacephala (assembly GCA_958496365.1). Classification (NCBI taxonomy): domain Eukaryota; kingdom Metazoa; phylum Arthropoda; class Insecta; order Lepidoptera; family Noctuidae; genus Subacronicta; species Subacronicta megacephala. The sequence goes on along the minus strand of OY292515.1, from coordinate 5,520,463 downwards.
ATAATATTGTATTATTATTGACTTGGTCCGGTCTACTTATTGCATAATATCGTCCACGCCATTTTGACTTCGATGTCATAACAGACATTTCAGCACGCGCGCGAACCAATCCCTGTTTTCTTTCTGAATTTAAACCAATGACCAAGCATGTCTATTTGAAACATCGCAAGTGTTTCGAATTTTGAATCGTCGTCATTTGGTTTGAAGTAGGTCCACTTTTTGAGCGGAATTTGTTCCGAGTTACGCTTCCTGAGTATTATTTATTCGTAGGTTCGTGAGCATATTTTTAAATATACGGAGGATTTTCCCCATACTTTTCGTTCTATGTTTGTATCACATTCAATTAACAACTTAATTTTTTTTTATTAAGTTTTTTAACCATAAAACAAATATTGACGTATTGTTTTTCTAAGTGTTGACAATTTTTGGGGTGTAAAATGCGGAATTCTAGTGGCCAATTACAATAAGCAAATATTGAAAATTTTGCAAAAGAACTGCTATGCTTACCAATGTCTAACGCTGCATGTGGAAGAATATTTCTCAAATAAATTTAATTGTGTCGACAACACGAAATGGATTTATAAACAAACATGTTGCGGAAAAATTGCATGTTAAACAAGAAATTGGTGAGCATGGCCTGCATTGCATTCAAACCAACCAAAGAAAGACATGTTAAATATCTAGAGTAATAGAATTAGTAAATCCATGTCTAAAGATGAATAAATTGAAGAATAATTATGATGATAACTGGAAAGTTTAATTTTAGTAAATAAAATGTAATCTGTGTATTTTTATTCTTCTTGTTAAACAACGTTAAGGCTAAAGCGTCGGAGATTGGCGCGAAATTCAAAATTTTCTTGGTTTTTGGCGTATTTTTCGGCTATAACACATTTTAAGTAATGGCAGTAGAAATTGCAAAATCAACATTAATTACTTTCTTGTACCTTAAATGGCAGTATTTAGGTAGTTTTTGCTACAGATTTGGCAGGATTTGGTAGGATTTTAACCAACGTAAAGCAGGATCTGTAATTCTGAGATGGTCACGACTCTTTGAACTACAAATTACCACTGCAAAACCAATTGCGGACAATTTCAGAGAGGCTTAGTTGTTTCTGAAACTGAAACTGGTTTTGTATAGGTTGATGTGTTGCCGTGTGTACAGTTTATACGAAATAAGTAAGCCGATCGGAAGTTGTCTGCAAGTGGTTTAGAAGTGGTAAATTTTAATAGAAAGAGTCGGTGTAAAGATAATAAGAATTAGTCGTTTAAGTTTCACATTTCTATTTATTTTGTTTACTAATTTCGATATTTATGTATTAAAACACTTAATTAAACGATTTTATCACCCCGGTAGTTCGGAACGGCTAACTTCCGATCGGCTTACTTATTTCGAAAAAACTGTACCAAATAAATCGTTATCGAAGAAAATCGGTCAGAATTGTCAATTTACGCTACTTTCTGATTTATCCGAACGATTTTTACGCAAAAGATATAGTACTCGGTTGTGAATGAACCCTGAATGTGCGACATATAAAATATACACGAACAATTTGTAAAAACAAAAATATTGAATTTCGCGCCCGTCTGGCGCTTTAGCCTTAAAAATCGTCTCTCTCCTCTATCTTTAATTTTAATACTCAAATGTGACTAAGTTATTGTTAATGTGGCAATTTCTTCTGATATAAAGTAAGTAAATCACGTTCTTAAAGTAGCTTCCTATCCTACTTCGATAAAAGATAAGTTAGTTAGCATGACTGTACATACAAGATTATGTTTTATGTAGGGCAACCCTAATTTTATGTTTGTTCCTTAGACCTTTGTCTAAGGTTTGTTCATATTGTACTTCTGCACAGTCGCCCGCAGGTCAAAGTATACAAAACTGTCAAAGTTCTCCAAATGATTTTAAACCTTAAAATGTTAAGTATAAAGCTCAAAGTCAACTGAGAAAATTTGTCATTTTGTGGTAACTTGATGTGCTGGCTACCGTACCACAACCACAACTATTATTTATATATGTAGACCAGCTGATCTACGATTTCAATATGGAGTGTATACAGAAAGGAGGACCATCTTGTATGGGGGATTAGTCGAAAAAGTGTCCACTTGTTATACAGCAAATTATGGTTCGAAAACTCACCGAACTAGCGCTAGTGTAGCAAGTGGAAATGATATGAATGTAGCAGCAGAGTGAAGTGTGCTGAGTTGAAAAATTGTTTTTTATGCAATTTCGTTGATACATTTTTGTTATTTTAATGATCTTATTGTTGTTAATACAAAAAGAACAAATATAGACGCAATGGGAAAACTTTGTTCAGTGAAAAGTTGTCCAAGTGGACGAAAATTTAAAAGTAAAGGAATTGATACGTCTCAACCTAGATCTTTTTTTCGACCCTCAGTATGTATAATCTATTTTTATTAACTATTTAAATTTTCTTTCCTTTTTTAATTTAGTAACCTACTCTAATAATTTATGGCGCTCTTTTTAAAATTCTTCCACTTGCTACTACAGCGCCACCTTAATTTGCTCCCTTCCAATGGACACTTTTTAATACACTGAGATGGTCCTCCTTTCTTTTCTACACTCCATAGATTTCATGAGTCGGACAGACTTGTACTAGTCTGTGGACGGTACAGAGACTTTGACCAATAGCCAAGGCCTCGCAAACAGGTAGCATTCGCGTTAAAGGATCGGAAACACGATAGGTAAATAAATAAACCGTATTATTTTTTCGATATAATAATAACGTATTTATATTTATTTACTTAAGTATTATAAACTATTTATAAATAATTATTATACAAAACTTACAAAATGTTGTACAGTGTCAAGTCGTTATGTTTATCGAACTAAGAGACATTTGTGTGGACTTTGCCTCGATTACAATGAGCAATTATCGCTGTTCCTTGCACTGCGCTGAATATTCCCTATCGCTAACATCTTGTTGTGGGGTGGCCAACAGGGTGGCCTGTTGACGACTGGAAAAAAAAACCCGTTCGTTCAGTGTTGACGACCGCGAGTATTTGTGTGCATTACGATTGAGCTCCGCCAAGTTATCCAAACAGAAAAAAAACGTTTAGGGGCAAAATGTCTAATTCTCAAAATGTCCAATATTTAAGAATGTGGTAAATTTGTAATAACTCATCAAAGCGCTTTTAAAATACTTATGACAAACAATAAATATAACAAATTCCGTCAATTTTTTTGGCGAAGTTTTTTCTGTTTGAATATTTTGGCGGAGCAATCGTAACGCACACGAGTATCCATCCAAAAAAATAACAACAGAATTAAAATTCGTGGTGTTTTACTTTAAAATTAGCGTATCAGGAATTTCATAGTGTAGAGAACAGATACCTGTTTTTTTATGGGATAACTCGGCAAACGAGCGAGCTACCTGATGGTAACTAGTCATCGCCGGCTCGCCGCCCATGGACAACTGCCAAACCAAAGAAGTTGCTGATGCGTTGCCGAGTTGCCTATTGCCTGCCTAAGGCAAAGGGAGGGGAAGGAGAAAAGAAGAAGGAAGGGGACTCAGGGAGAAATTGGTCCTTCGGCGCTCGACAGTCACTGTACGAAACGCAATTGCAAGTATGCATAGGTACTGCTACTTGACGTCGATATTCTGTGGAAGAGTAGTACTTCCCCGGTCGTGCGGACCAATTCATGCTGGCATTAAGACATGACAGCAGGCTATATTAAAACCTTACTGTACGGTGGCCAGCACATCAAGTTACCACAAAATGTCAAATTTTCTCAGATGATTTTGAACTTTATGTCTAACAACTTAAGGTTTAAAATCATTTGGAGAAATTTGACAGTTTTGTATACATTGACCGGCTGGCGACTGTACCTAGGTATGTATTACAATAGCCACAATAATAATATTTGTTTACTTTCAATTGGATAAGAAAATCTAATTAACAGTAAATAAAAAAATATATAATTATGAATTTATAGTACTTACTTGCATCTTAATCCAACCTTAAAAATTTAAGAGTTAACACAGAAGTTAATCAGTTAGACAAAAGGTTAACTTCGGTCATTTACGAGTTAATGCCCAGCTATGGTTAGTATCCAATGTTATTATCGCATCTACGATTTCAACTTAACAAGGGAAATTGGGGGAATTCGTATGAGTTTTTGTTCCTTGAGGCAGTTCAGTAAGAAACATTTAAACAATTTGAACGACAGCTACCTACTGAACATAAAATACCCACATAATGTGTATCCAGTATTTAAGTTCTTCAATTCTCTATTCGGACGGCTCGAGGCTAACACCTTCCTCGACCCCTCCTGTTTGGAGAGCATGTATCTAAAGCCGTCGGGTTGTCATACCAAAAATGATGCCATTTTATCTCTCGGTATCGATGAATAACCTACGTAACTAACCTGATTTTATAACATGCCTTTCTATAACTTATTAGGTAGTTATTGCACTCGCTTCTTCACCCATCTATTAATTATTTTGATTTTGTAATCTATGTTAATTTAATCTTATGTGTATCTGATTTTAATATTAATTTCAATTATAATTGTTATAAAATAATTTAAATTATTTTTTCAATACAATCTAATGTTTTGTGTCAATGCTTCTATATGTGACGAATTCACCACAATCTTGTTATTTTTATTAACGTTTTTTTCTTTAAGTTGTAATAGTGGATAAGTCGTTGGAGTACCTATAAAAAAAAAACTAAAACGCCTGATAACCATTCTATCCCTGCTTCGTGTAGGTAAAATATTTTAGAAATCCGTAGTGTAAATAGAAAAAACAGGTCTTTCTCTTGCAGTAGTATCTTTTTAATTTAATTAAAGTAGGTAGGTAAGTAGGACATGTATTAAAACACTAAGTTGAAACAAAAAAGTGTATGTACCTATTAAAACCTTGCTAACTATGATTATTTTCAGCTCAGACTAGAAAAACTGTGATTTTCAGTTCAAATATTGAAATGGCACTAAAAGGTGTAAAAATTGTGGAAATGATGGGATTAGCTCCAGGTCCGTTATGTGGAACCATATTAGCAGACTTTGGGGCAACTGTAACTGTAGTTCAAAAGGTTAGTACGTCTATCAACTTATCATCGTATCAACCCATTAACGTAATCAGCAACGAAAATACATGAACGAATTATTACTATTTGTTTATCACTGATAAAACTACTTATAGTTTTAAGATAAAGTTGACGTTTGAAAATTAAAAAAATATATAGATCATAGCTTTGCCATAACTTGGTAAACTCCACCTGATAGTAAGCAGGTAGGCATCGTTACCAATGGGCATCGTGCCGCGATGCCTAGCCATTTATCAGAGGGAACTTCGGGATAAGATTCCTTATACTGTGCCCTTACGCTTGGCGTCCGTAGCGGCCGCTCCGTTCGCCCTATGGATGGACAGGCCGACCCTGCACCTAATGGTATAAGTAGCAACCGCCATCAATAGACCGGCTGTGTTCTCTTTTAGAGCACAACCAAGAGACACACAAAAGCTGCAACTAACCCTCAAAAAAAAAGAAGGCACAGGAAGGAAGGGACCGAGTTGAAATTAACATATTATTTATTATATATACTTTAGACTGCCTCATTAGTCTAGTGGTCCTAAGCGCGACTGCTACGCGAGAGGTCCTGGGTTATTGGGTTTTTCTATGAAATTCTCAGTAACAGCTCGAAGTCTGGATTTGTGCCCGGTTAATGGCAATAGGCTCGCCCCCTATTACATGGGACCCAAACATACCGGCGAAATATGGGTGTACATTAGTATACCTCTGCCTTACCCTTCGGGGAATACAGGCGTGATGGTATGTTATGTTATGTTCATATATACTTTATTGTACATCATATTTTTTTTATAATAATTACACAAGAGAAGATAATTAAGTCAGGGTTCAGGTCAGGACGCGTAATTCAATTTTTTCTGGGTTTTTGGCATTTTTTTCGGCTATAACACATTCTAGGTATAGTCGCCAGCACATCAGGTTATACAAATCTGTCAAATTTCTCCAAATGATTTTAAACCTAAAAATGTGCTTGATTAAGTTCAAAATCAACTGAGAAAATTTGTTATTTTGTGGTAACTTTATGTGCTGGCGACCGTACATGGCAGTAGAAATTGCCGTGCCCAGCAGTAGGACATTGGGTTGATGATGACATGAGACACACATACATAAAATATATACTTAGATAAACTATTACACTCGGTATCCTCAGTATCCTTTCTGTAGTTTGTCAAGCTTGGATCTAACATCCATTCTGAGACACATACATACATACAGTTTGTTCGAAATAAGTAAGCTGATCGTAAGTTACCCGTTCCGAACTACCGCGGTGATAAATCGTTTAATTGTTATAATCCATAAATATCGACATTAGTAAACAAAATAATTAGAAATGTGAAACATATACTACTCTAGGACGACCAACACCTCAGTCATCCCGCGACCGTGGATGCTGTAAAGGATCCGAAACGTCGGAAATTAAAAAAATATCAAAATAACGCGATAAAATCCGTAAAAAGTAGTTTTATTTCAATGTACGACTCTGATTATCTTTACACCGACTCTTTCTATTAAAATTTACCACTTCTAAACCACTTGCAGACAACTTCCGATCAGCTTACTTATTTCGAACAAACTGTACGCTGTTAATTTACCCTTCCTTTTACGAGTTGACAAAGCTAAGGGGGCGACGGCGGATGGCGATTGTGTTTATTGTCAATAAATCAAAGATCGCCGCTAAACGCGCAAGGCTTGTTGTAAGTAGGTCCCCTGAAGTCCTGGGTGCTGAGAGAGAGGAAGACAAACTATTGCAGAACTACCAACGTATTTAAATTATTATTACTTATATGTTACAGATGAACCCAAATCCTTTCGACGTAATGTCTAATGGGAAAAGAATGATGTCAGTGAATTTAAAAACTAAAGAAGGTGTGAAAGTTGTAAAGAAACTTTGTGCAAGTTCAGATGTTATTTTGGATACTTTTCGACCGGGTGTTATGGAAAAATTAGGATTGGGACCGGAGCCCCTTATGAACGATAATCCTCATCTAATCTACGCAAGGTTAACAGGATACGGTCAAAATGGATTTTACAAAAACAAAGCTGGGCACGATATAAATTATGTAGCAATGTCCGGTATACTTTCATTACTCAGTAAAAACAACGAGCCACCGACACCACCTCTTAACATTTTGAGTGATTTTGCAGGAGGTGGAGTGTTATGTGCGTTAGGTATAATGTTAGCCTTGTTCGAAAGGACTAAATCTGGAAAAGGGCAAATCATCGATACAAGTATGATGGAAGGAGCGGCATACGTTGGGAAGTGGTTATTTAAATCACGACAATTACCAATCTGGTCTGGTAAACCAGGAACGAACGCTTTAGATGGGGGATTTCCATGTTATCAAACCTACCAAACCAAAGATGGCAAGTATATGGCGGTTGGAGCCCTTGAACCACAATTTTATTCAAACTTTCTGAAAGGCTTAGACCTACCAGAAGGTGACTTTGTCCAAGTAGGTAATAATGAGTATTGTAAAAATAAATTTAAAGAAGTCTTTTTAAAGAAAACGCAAGAAGAATGGTGTCAAATATTTGAAAATTTAGATGCATGTGTTACCCCTGTAATAGATATAGATTCAGTTGATAAACATAAATTTCGTGCGTCTGACACTTCCTTTTACAGAGATTTAAATAATATGGTTGTACCTGAACCAGTTCCCAAAATGTCTCGTACGCCCGGGAAATCCAGTGGCCATAAGCCTTTACCAAACCCAGGACAGCATACAATTGAAATATTATATGAATTAGGATACGACAAAGTTGAAATTGAAGATTTAATTAAAAATCAACATATTTATGCCATTAGAAAGTCAAATATATAGATAATAACATTGTATTTATTTTAGTTAAATACTGAAGAAACAGCATTTTTCACATCTAAAAATTTACATTCTATCGACGATAGTATAGTTTCATTGAATGATGGGTGTTCATAGATCGATTCCATAACCTTTAATATATTTTTCAAGTCAAATTTCACTGTACTTATCTCAAAGGAGCATTGGTTATGACCTGCTTGTGAATTCTCTTGTAATAGGGCAAGTCTTTTCTTAGCTATATGACACAGAAAAGACACAAATGATTTTAAGTCCATGCCAAAATGCGATTTAAGTATGAGTTGACAGTCATCTGGAAATTCAGGTGAGTCCTTGTACTCTTCAATCTGATGTTCCACTATTACCAACGATTTTTGTAACGCTTTCCACACTAGTTCTATGTTACAAGCATTAATCCAGTTATGATTTACAGAAATTGTATGCAATTCATTAACCACTTGGTGGTGCCATCCAGACGGGACAAATAAAGCATCCCCTTTTTCTTGAATTACTTCGAAGTATTTTATATTGTCATACTTGTCAGGTTCAAATAATAAAGGAAGATTACCTAGCTGATCTTTCAACTTTTCCTCTTCTCCAGGAGGAAACAGAATCCACTTCTTTCTTCCGACTACGTTTACTGACCAGCTGTAAGAACAGTAGACATCTTCATGTAGTGGAGTCCTGTAAAATACAGTTTTCAATGTAAACCAAAGAGTATCTAGAAGGTCCTGGGGCTAGCCTTTGCTCGGCTAAATGGCTAGAAAATAAAACACACAGTGGGGTCAAACCTGTATTTACCTATGAAAATATTAATTTCGAAGTAAGACATATAAAACAATACAGTCAAACGTTATCAAAACGGGTTTCCTTCGCTACATATAAATTCCGCAAGACAAAAAGCATCAGGCAAATATTTCACGCATAGGCCTTATACTTACTTGTGGATACTCTAACACGACACTAAATGAAACACCTACCCACAGCCTGTAGTAGTCCAAAGACACACTATAAAATCGTAAATGGTAACGATAAAAGAAAAAAACAAAACGAAATTTTCCATACAAAGTTGGAAGCTCATCACTATAATATCGTCTATCGTCTCCATCTACAAATAAATCATAAGTCGTCTTCATACATACAGGGACATGGGCGCAGCTTATATCTTCCAAGATATTAATTTTATTTTTATGGTGTAAGGACTAAGGAAGTAAAAATAGTAAAAAGTAGCGATAACAAAAAAATAAAACAACTCCCATACAATGTTTGCATCTCATCAATGCTGTAATTTCTATGAAAAGTTTGTTGTTTTATTTTCGTCTATCGTCTCCATAGATACAGGGCTATATTATTTATATTGTGTAAGGAATTATAATATTATACGCTATTAAATGGGAAATGACAACGACAACCGAAAAAAATTAAAATTCATACAAATTTTATTAGAAAGATATACTACGTACGCACGGCTGCATAACACATCAAGCTATACAAACCTAGTATTCGACTGACCTCGCATTTAAACGCTATAGGCACAATGCGAGGCCAGCCTATACTGGATTTGTATAGCTTGATGTGTTGCTGCAACTAGAGTCAATAACGTTTCATAAACGCTTGTAAAAGCTTATTTGAAATTAAAAGAAATGATTTGATTTGATGTGCTGTGTGTAGGTTTATGAAAAGTTGTTTTATTTTCGTATATCTTTCGGGGTTAACTGTTTTGGGACGAAATGCCGTTATCGGTTAATATCTTAGTTAAATTTATTACACGTGGTGCAGGGAACGTTGGTTAGTTTCTAAATCTTTTTATATCCCTTAAAGTGTACGTCATGATGTCAATGTAACTAATTAATACATTACGTTTATGTTTAATATGGATGTTTCTATTTACTAGATACTAGCCGTGCCCCAAGGTTTTAATCACCTTTTCTAGTTTTTATTTTGCTGGGCATGTTAGGGTCATAGCGTGATGTTAAGCTTAAGTTTCTCCTCAGAACATCAGCTATTCTCCAAAGAAATTCCCGTCAAACACGGTCCAGCTATTCAGCCAAAAGCAAAAAATAACTGTTTCGGGCACAATTTATTACACGTCGATTTGTACTGCGCTTGTTGCTTAATGTAAGGAGAAAAAAAAACCCTTCAATTCCGATATTATCTAGACACAATGCATGAAATGAATCTATTGTTTCGTTCGCCAATAGGTGAAATATTTAATTTTGAAGAAGTACCAATTTCAATCAGCTAAGGGATATCAGTGCAAAAGATCCTAGGTTTGCTAGGGGTACGTCAGCAGCGGATGATAGTTATATCGCAACTTACCGTTCTGCAAAATCGCCGACTCAAAGCAGTTCAAGTCCAACAGTCTGCCTAAAGTGGTCATAAATTCCGATACCATCATTGCGTCAATCTTTCTGACGGAAAGGACTTGCTTAACGGAACCTAATTTCAAAAATAGCTGCAACAGGCCCGGCATGACGGTTTCGTGACGGTGCAAAGGAGGAAGCGCTGTCAACGAACCAACAAGAACCGATGCGGCACGGCTCCTTTGGAGCCCACGCCCACCATACGCGCCGCGTTGCCGAATACTCCGGTGTATATTTCCCGCCTACACTACAACACTAAGGTGGAGGACATCGTGGAGTACGTGCGCCAAAGGCTCAATGGATCGCCGAGAGTGCAGCTACTAGAATCGCGCCGCAACGTCAATTTCAAGGCGTTTGTAGTGCGAATACCTAATAGTTTTCTGCACCTCGTCATGAAAGAGGACTTTTGGCCGCAAGGAGTGGTGTTCCGTCGCTTCCGCGGACAAGTGCCACCAGATCGCACAGTGACGTAGTGCCAGTGAAGTTTACTAACATAGTTTTAAGTTATATACTAACTAAACACTGTTTATAATATATATGTTAGTTTGTAAGGTATATATCTATGGGCCAAAGTAGCCTGATAATAAAGAATTTATTATTATTATTAACAACAATAATTTACACAAAGTATAGCAATACTTTATGAAATATTGAAGGAAAAGTTCGTGAGGAAACCAGTATGTTCTAGAACCAATACAATACATGTCTACCCACCTGCACTGGTCCCGATTGGTGAATAATGGCCCACTCCCTCTCACCAAGAAGCAGTGGTGGATTTACCAATAGGCTGAGTAGGCTGCAGCCTAGGGCGGCACATTTTGGGGGGCGGCAAATTTGGTAAAAAAAATGTATACCTAAATGTTATCAGATCCATTCACAATATAATCTACGAGATATGTGTTGAACCAAATAAAAAAAAAAAAACACATAAATAACGAACATTATTGTATGATTTAGGAACTGTTAGCTGAATACGATCTTTTTTATCCAGTCAAATTGAACGATTTGGGAATCAAGTATAAGGGAGTACCGGTTACTTACAGTTACAATGCTTTTTGAGATAAACAAAGAGATGTTCCATTGATTTGATCAGTTTTTTTATTTGTGTGAATTTCCTGTAGCATCATAAAAAAGCGACAAACTCGGTTCAGCATCCACAGTTGCCACTGAATTCAAAGAATGGTCAGAATAAGACAATAAAAAGCGAAAGGTTGTGTTGGTTTTGAATTATATGCTATCAAGAGAAACAATCATCTCAAACGGTCTTTGGTAAGTAACAGGTACTCTCTCGATAACGTGACGAAGAACGAGATCGACTTCGTCATGTCTAATAGGCGCCAAATATTCAGAGATGTCTCTGTGATCAATAGGGTCAATACTGGAAGTTATCACAGACTGGTAAGCGGCACTCTGAATATAAAGGTCAAAAACCAAACGAGCGACGCCGAGAACTCACTAATGCCACACCGTCTCAGTGAGCGTCAGGTACAAAAACTGATAAGACGCGACAATCGGCGTGCAAATACCCGAGCTATTGAGCAAGTCAAAGCGTGCAACAAAGGTTCGAAAGTATTCGCCAAGCCACATTACCTCCCGTTGTCGCCTGACGATACTCAGAACGTCACAACGTTGTGCAAGAATACATATATTTTGGCCAAACTAGACAACAGGGGCCGCACTACTTCGGGTAGGAAGCGACCAGAAGAATACGCTTGGGCTGGGCGCCGTTCGGGAAGCTGCTTGATATCTTTGAATCGTCGATTCCACAATCCCTAAAGACCAGGGTCCTACCCGTAATGACTTACGGACCCGAAACGTGGACACTCACCATGGGAATGGTCCACAAATTCAAGGTTGCTCAGCGTGCAATGGAGAGAGCAATGCTTGGAGTTTCTTTGGTGAATAGAATTCGCAACAAAGTCATGAACTAAAGTCACCGACATTGCGCGAAACATAAGCACATTGAACTGGATGTGGGCTGGGCCATGTCTACAGACGGACAGACGATCGTTGGAGCAGACAATTCTAGAGTGGAGACCGCGTTTGGGTAAGCGTAATGTGGGACGCCCTACGACATGATGGACCGACGATTTGAAGAAGGTGTTCGGCAGCGGATGAATGCGAGCTGCCCAAGACCGGGATGGTTGGCGTGGTTCTCTGGTTGATTCTTTATTCCCAAAAAGTTCAATCTGACTGGATAAAAAAGGATCGAATTCTGCTAACAGTTCCAAAATCATACAATAATTTCCGATACAAAATTGAGATTTCACGTCACCTCAAATACGTAAATTCAAAAATGTTAACGATAATTTCGAACTGGCGGGTGGGACGGTGGCTTATTGGTCATAGCGTCTTATGTATCTAATCAAAAGACGCATGTTCGAATTCTGCCCGCAGTCGAATTTTTCCTTCACTAAAATAAATGAGATTCGATTTTGTGGTGAAACTCATTACACGTTGATTAAATTGCGAGTTAAAATAATAACTTTAGGTGTAAACATACTTTTTTTAAAATTATATATGACAAAAAAAAATTAAAACCTATTCTTTCGGTCTAATGAGACTGAATCGGCCGTCACTATATTAAGACGTAGCTTACCCCATCTCTTATGTAGTACTTTGGCTTCTTTTAACTCAAAATTAGACCTAAAAACTATTTCTTGTGTACCCTAATCCTGTAAAATCAATGGTATAATATAAACTAGGAACTGACAGATAGATTCCCTATTCACAATCATACTAATATCGGAAAGAGTGGTGAAACGAGTTCAAAAAAATGTGGATACCATCACGCCTGTATTCCCCGAAGGGTTAGGCAGAGGTGTACTAATGTACACCCACAGTTCGCCGGTATGTTTAGGTACCATGTAATAGGGAGCGAGCCTATTGCCATTCACCGGGCACAAATCCAGACTCCGAGCTGCTACTGAGAATTTCATAGAAAACCTCAGTAACACTTTGCTCGACCTGGGGATCGAACCTAGGACCTCTAGCGTAGCAGTCGCGCTTAGGACCACTAGACTAACGAGGCAGACAAAAAAATATGGAACTATAAAAAAATATATTTGTGAACTAGAGTATCGAATTGCAGAGGTCAATAGGGGCGGCAATGTTTGAATAGCCTACGGGCGGCAAATGTCTAATTCCGCCACTGCCAAGAAGTAGACATGGGCAATTCAATAAAAATTCGTGAGCTGCAGATCAGATCGCGGCTCACAGATCAGATCAATTTGACCTGACTAATTAGTGCCCCCAGACTGCGAACGAAAAATCTAGTGTTTCCAGATAAAATAACACTATTTTTCTGAAAAATACAGTAGTTTCTAAATTTCAAGGTTAAAGCGTCAGCCTTGGTCGTAATATTAATTTTTTTCTTGGTTTTTCGCAAATTATTCGGCTATAACACATTCCAGGTACATAGAAGTAGAAAATGCGACATCAATATGTATTAACTTACTCACAGTCGTGAATTGTGTGTATTTTACTGTAAACTGTAATTTTTCATTACAATGAACAGTAAAAATCTCAAAATTACAGTAAATCTACTGTAATTACAGTGAGTCTGGAAGCACTGTCTCTTATTGTAGCGAGTCGCGAAGAGAGACAAGTCAAACAGATCAATAGATCAGTCAACACATCAAATCAGATGTCTAGATCAAAAAATCTGTTTGATCTGTTGATCTACATGTTGTTCAACAGATTAGACAGATCAAAAGATCTGTTTGATCGGTTGAACGTGCCCGCACGCTCAGATCAGACAGATCTGTCAGATCATTTTAGAGCTGCGATCTGCTGATTTTGTCAAAGAGCTGCAGGTCAACAGATCAATTGAGGTGATCTGAAATTTTGAGCCGGCTCAGATCTGAGTTACACACCATTACCAAGAAGATAGCTGTGTCCCAGCAGTGTGAACATTATGGTCCAATTATGCTTATTCTTATGCCACTACCCTATCGCACACTAAATTGATTTTGAATACATCAGCCTGATCAAACATTTTTTAAAGCTATGTGTAATCAAACCGAGAATATGAAGAGCCTTAGGTGAGATTTAGGTGTCCACGGAAACATCCATGCAGTCACGTAACTACTCATCAACCCATTACATTGTCCCACTGCTGGGCACGGGTCTCCTCTCAATACGAGAGGGATTAGGCTATAGTCCACCACGCTAGCCTACTGCGGGTTGGCAGACTTCACATGCTGTCAAGAAAATCTCTCAGGCATGCAGGTTTCCTCACAATGTTTTCCTTCACCGTTTAAGCGCGTGACAATTCATTATTAATACGTAACTACAACTAAGTGTAAGTGGTGTAAGGGGTTCCCAATAACATCTTCGGGACCCAAGCCAACCTCACCTGCTCGTGGTGCACCCTGCTTTTAACAAACGAGGCTATGGCGACCCACCAACACGCACTGGACCAGCGTGGTGGGTTACGGTCCAACCCCCCCATAATGGATAGAGGAATAAGAGACAGGCCCCAAGTGCCCGGCGACTCCAGCGGTTGTGCGAGGGTGGACGGGCGCGGGTACAACTCTGGTGTCAGGGGAGCTAAGAATCTCCGGGCGAGATCAATTAACCGTCGAACGACCACAGCAAGTTACATAAAGGATTCCGATACACTCAACATACTCACCTACAATGTTCGAACGCTATTGAAGGACGAGCGCATTATCGAGCTTGAAAACTCTTTAGAAGATATCCACTGGGACATCTTAGGTATTTCAGAAGTAAGAAGGGAGGGTGAACATACAGAAGAGAGAGATGATGCTGTATTCTTTCACTTTGGTGAAACCAGTGGACAACACGGAGTGGGGTTCATGGTTGCAAAAAAGTGGAAGGATAATATCATCGAATTTCTGGGCTATTCGGAACGTGTCGCCGTACTAAAATTTCGACTAACACCTAATAAGACACTAACCATTATACAAATATATGCTCCGATATCAGCACATACCGATGATGACGTAGAAGATTTTTATGATCTTGTTAATAGAGCATTTGATGAAAATAGAGGCACTTGGAACATGGGCAA
The DNA here is from genome assembly GCA_958496365.1 of Subacronicta megacephala. Classification (NCBI taxonomy): domain Eukaryota; kingdom Metazoa; phylum Arthropoda; class Insecta; order Lepidoptera; family Noctuidae; genus Subacronicta; species Subacronicta megacephala. The sequence continues at coordinate 5,505,197 of OY292515.1, read as the reverse complement.
AGGCAAGAACTAGACTGTGGGGAGACCGTAGGTAACTTTGGCTTAGGGATCCGTAACGAACGAGGTGCTCGTCTAACACAGTTTGCCTTTGGACAGAGTATGCACATAACCAACACCTTCTTTTCGAAGAAACCGCAACGGCGGTGGACTTGGGTCCGTAATGGGACCGTATTACCGTAATACGGTAAGGCAACATCGTTCGACATTGAACTACCTGTAAAGGCAGTCGTGTTGGTTGAAAAGACATAGTAATGTCTTCATTAGATGGTGCCGACGTCGCCTCAAGACGTAGAAGGTGGAAGAGAAATTCGACATCACAGGCAGTGGTCTCGGTAGCTTAGTTGGCAAAGCGTCTGGTGTACTTAACCAGAGAGACGCAGGTTCAAACCCTGCCTGAGATCGAATTTTTCTTTCACTAGAAATTTTCTTTAATTAGAAAATTCATTTCTTTGTGAAAATTTCGCAATATTTAATGCTAAAAAATAATAAAAAATAAGCATAATCAATAAAATCAAATATAGCTCTGATCACAGGCCAGTCCGTGCAAAAATCCGATTTAACTTTAAAATTCACCGGGCTAAATTGTTTACAAAACAAATTCAAAGACTCTCTAAAGAGACACTCATTACCAACTTTGAGAATTTTAACTTAGAACTATCAAACTACTTTAAGGAACTTAAAATTGATGAAACTGATTCAAAAGACCAATATAATGCAATAGTCACTGGAATAAACAATAGCTGCAGAATTATAAAGAATAAACCAAGAGATAAAAATAAACTCACCGCTGATACAATTAATTTGATTGAAAAAACACAAAGGAAGAAATAGGAACACCAGAATATAGAACAATAGATAAAGAAGTCAAAAGAAGAATAAGAAAATACATCTTTGAGGGTTTTGAAACATGAGAGTTATAAATGGAAGAGCTTGGATCAACAGCTTAACAGATAATCACGGCAAAAAACACTACAGTAGAGATAAAATCATGGAAATTGCAACTAATTTTTATAAATCTTTATATTCCGACGACTCGCCAGCCACCACAAATACAGAATATAGTCTCTCGGATACCATTCTCCCGTTAAGTCAATTTGAGGTGCACAAAGCACTTACTACTATGCATTACAATAAAAGTCCAGGAGAGGATGGAATCACAACTGAAGCACTAAAAATCGGCTCCTCAATTTTATTGCCCCACCTTACTAACCTCTTCAACACCATTCTTAAATCAGGGAAAGTACCGTACACTATGTGCCACTCCAACATAATCCTTCTGCACAAGAAAGGTGATGAAAGCTATATCGGTAATTACCGACGGATTAGTTTGACATCTCACATCTACAAGACCTTTATTAAAGTCATACATAATCGTATAGACGGGAAACTAGACAAGCATCAACCACCAGAACAAGCCGGATTTCGACCTAGCTTTTCTACAACGGACCACCTACAGACACTAAACCAAATTATCGAAAAATACACAGAATACAATATCCCACTATATCTAGTCTTCGTAGATTATACGAAGGCATTCGATAGTATTAAACACTCAGAAATATTCAGATCCCTAGAAAACCAAAACCTAGAAAACCAATATATTGACCTTTTGAAAAACATTTACCATAATAGCTCCGCTAAAATAAAACTAAATACAACAGGACCTTCATTTAAAATTCAAAAAGGTGTTAAACAGGGTGACCCGGTTTCGCCCAAATTATTTACCAGCACACTTGAAGAGATATTTAAGACACTGACCGCCTCGTGGAACACCAAGGGCATCGAAGTTGGCAGTAAAAGGTTGACGAACCTCAGATTCGCCGACGATATAGGTCTTTTTGCCAATAACGCTCTGGAACTACAAGACATGCTCCAAGACTTGAACACAGCGAGCATCAGGGTGGGACTTGCGATGAATCGGTCTAAAACCAAAGTGATGACAAACAGCACTAAGCGTAGGGTCGAGGTAGACGGGCAGGAAATACAGTATGTCGATGAGTACATCTACTTGGGCCAGTTAGTTTCTTTCGAAAACAGGCAAGAGAGGGAAATTGATCGTAGGATTGAAAACGCCTGGAAAAGTTACTGGTCCATGAAGACGCTAATGAAGGGTGATCTACCAATCTCCCTGAAGCGAAAACTCATCGACATGTGTATTCTGCCTGTCCTAACCTACGGTGCTCAAACCTGGTCACTCACCGAATCGCAAAAGTTCCGCCTTGAAGTTTGTCAAAGAGCAATGGAGCGCAGCATTCTGTGCGTTAAAAGAACGGACAGAATCCGAAACACCACGCTGCGCTCCAAAACGGGCATAATAGACGTAGGCAAAAAGGCGGCTAGGCTAAAATGGGATTGGGCGGGTCATGTCAGTCGCATGCATAATGACCGCTGGGCAAGGGTCTCCACGCAATGGGTACCTGAAGATGGAAGGCGCCGTCGAGGTCGGCCTAGAAAGAGGTGGCGGGATGATTTGGATGCGTACCGCGAGGGATTCGCGGTGGTTCGAGGTGGCGCAAGAAAAGAGCATCTGGAAGGAATTGGGGGAGGCCTTTGCCCAGCAGTGGGACAGTAACGGCTAGAGAATAAAAAAATAAACAAAACTACTTACTTAAAAATTAAATCTTACCAGGATCCCTTTGGGCCAATATAAACAAACATAAAATCATCCTCTTGATTATCTATTGCAAATTCATTAAGCCAGTCCATTAAAAAATACTGTGGAATCTCATAAAATATATCGTCTGGCCTACTTCTTTTCAGGTGCCAATCTTTCAAATATAATATTCTATCATCTGTGGAATTTCTTAAATAGTTTATATACTGATATACTTTCATATCAGATTTACATTGAGAATTGAATTCAATTCTTTTACAATCTGCTACAGGAGCGACAAGATCACCATATTCTTTGGATAAGTAATCATAATTTATTTGGCCACTGTTAACCCATTTACTATTGCATTTCCAATTTTCTGTAACATTTTCTATAAGGCAAGGTAAATTTTTTAACATATAATTATTAAAGAAGGCTGTAAAATCTAAGTTATGTTGTTGGAACTTTGCATTTTCAATACACCAGTCACTGTAATCGAACGCTGGAATTTCTATATCGGTACGTAATTGAAACATTTCAGACAGTCTGGGTCATAGTTATAGTCACTTTCATACACATTTTATGAATATTGTATGTATCTCAGATGTTTCTTTATTCGAGGGCGTTCACAAATTAAACAGGGATAAAATACCTAGTGATTGTGTTTTTTCATAAAATTAAAAGTTCAAACATTATTTTATTGACTAATTGCAAACAAATGCGACGCGCTAACAAATCACAGACAGATTTGAGACTATTTAAATTTTAAAATAATGCGATACTGCGATCGATTGGAATATTTGTTTGAGACTAGGGATGTTAAAAAATAATCGAATATTAAAAAAAACGATTTTTTATTAATCGATTTTTTTATTTAAAGCGTCCCCTTTTTCGATTTTTTTCTACTGGCATCTATTAAAAATTACAAACACCGCTATCCATTTAAGGAGTGGGGGGGGGGACGATCGTTCGTAGATTTTTGCGAGGGGAAATTTTCACACAAGTTCAGTACTGAATTACTACAAACAAAACTAAAACTGTAATGACGACACTAATACATACAAAATTAAACAATACCAAAAAGCCTTGCACTGCGCTGAAACAGCAAATAGCCGTCTAACCAAACGAAAAAACATGCAGCATGCAAACTCGCTAATAAGAAAGGTCGAAAGCGCCGCAAAATTTATGGCACTTACGCGTTAGGTTCAACGTTAAAGGTAACCTCCCTAAATTGTTCATCGGCAAGAATTCGGATTTATCGCTCGGCCGATCTGTATTTTGTACGGGCGATCGGACTCGATGTTGGTACACAAATCTGATAATAATTTCAAATGGAATACACGAATTTGGTGTCTAAATGTAATTAAATAGAAAAATGCGGTAAAGATTTATTTACATGTGAAATGTAATACCATCTTTTAGTAGATTTGATGTTCCAGACCTCTTTTTGCAGCAGAAAACGGAACAATTTGGCATTTTGAGGACCGCGGTATTCACTCGCGCGGCTGGACTTGGTTTAGTTGAAAGTCCGAGCGGCACCTAGTTTTATAAAATGCATATGCCCATTTGGGCTTGTACTTTGGCAGAGGGGAACGCTACGGATAGCTTCTCCGTGTTGCTCGAAGCCTGCAAGTTGTTTAGAAGTGGTAAATTTAAATAGAAAGAGTCGGTCTAAAGATAATTAGAGTCGTATATGTTTCACATTTCTTATTATTTTGTTTAATAATTTCAATATTTATGTATTAAAACACTTAATTCAACGATTTTATCACCGCGGTAATTCGGAACGGCTAATTTCCGATCGGCTTACTTATTTCGAACAAACTTTACATCAATCAGTGGCGGCGTAAGGCGTGGGCGACGTGGGCCACCGCCTACGGCCTCGCGACCCAGGGGGCCTCGCGCCCCGAAAAATTATGAGAGAGAGGGCAGAGGCAGAGGGAGAGGGAGAAAATGAATCTTGCCCACATCAAATTTCGGTCTTACGCCGCCACTGACATCAATCCTGGATATACATATTAAGTGCATATTGGCAGTGGCCTAGCATGGGTGCGGTGGCGGGTGCAGTCCGCACCGTGCGGCACTTTGGCGGGGTGGTATTACGGTGGTCAAAAAAAATAAAGTTTCCTCAGTAGTTTTTTTGAATGGTATGCTACCATTGCTACCAAGTATCTTTATGTTTATGTTGGTTTAGTTGTGGAATAAAGTACAGTATCAGTCTCTCTGTCTACGTAAAGATTATATTCTACTATGGAGTGTAGAAGTAAAGGAGTGTTATTAGGGATGTTAAAAAATAATCGATTATTAAAAAAAATCGATTATTATTTCATAAAAATCGATTTTTTATGAGCGATTATTATTTGTAAAAAAATCGATTATTTATTAATCGTTTTTTTTTATTTTAAGCGCCCCCTTTTTCGATTTTTTTTACTGGCGGCCATTAAAAAATAAATGCAACACCGCTACCCAGTCCTTTTGATGGGGGAAAATAATATCGAAACACACTCCCCAGTGTGTTTCGATATTATTTTGCAAATTTTTCGTATATAATAGAGGTGTTATATAAGAGTGATATTTAGGTAATACTATTATAGAATATATTCACTAGCTCATTATTAGCATACCATACCTATTACCAGGTATTAGTCAAATATTAGTCAGCCATTTTGAGATTCCGTATTCGTTACTCTAACATAATATTGTTAACTTACCTATTCTCAGTATTCGTTACTCGAAGATAATTGTATTTATTTATTTATTATTGAAATCGTACCTTATTCTCTAAAAATCGAATTTTTGATAATTTATTATAGAAAATTATAAAAAATCGTTTTTTTTAGAAAAATCGATTATTATTTTATTAAAAATCGATTTTTATATAATCGATTTTTTTGAGAAAAATAAAAATCGATTTTTAAATAATTGATTTTTTTTATCGTAAAGTCACATCCCTAAGTGTTATCTGTGTACAGAAAAAGTGTCCGTAACAATGCATTAAATTAGGGTGGCGCCACAGTAGCATTAGGGTGAATTTTAAAGGCGCGCTTTTTAAAATTCTCATAAAGTAGAAAAAAGCTTTTTTTTGTGTATAATTTTTTAAGATCTCATAGTGAATAATAAAAAAATGTATGAATAAGAAGAAAGAATCATATGCTATCAAAATAAATAAGGGAATAAAAATAAAGAAATGAATGTGTTTACAATTAGAGTAAAAATTATAAAAATGAGCAATGGGTTATAAAGTAAACGTTCATAAAAAAAATTATTTACATACGGTTGGTTGGAAATATGAAAGAGGCTGAGGCGAATCATTTTTTCTGTTTTTGGGTTAACGCCCACTTGGACAATTTATCACAACACAAATTTTACCCATAACTATATTATTCACACTTTTTCATAAAATTAAATAATAAAAATCAATTAACGAAATTCACAGTTCAGGAAATAAAATCACTCTAGCTACACATAATAACTCTTTAAGGTTTTTTTTTTTTTTTAACTCGACGTACTTCAATTCGTTTACAATTATTACTACATTCATACCATACCCTTTGTCTACCACAGCGCCATTTCGGAAAGTTTTAGAACTGTTATATTTTACACCTACAGCTGGACACTTTTTTCGATTTTCTCTACGGATTTTCTACCATTATGAGACGACACTCCTTAAATTCTACGCTCCCTATTGTGAACTCATGATAGAGTTGCAAAACTATCGATAGTTTCACTATCGATAGATGACCTCGAAAACTAGTAACAATATCGATAGTGCTATCGTTTGTATCGATGCTATCGATATCACAAATTAACTAATACTATTGATTGGAAACAATAGTATCGATAGTATCGATACTATTACAGTATCGATTTTTTAAAGTAATACTATCGATACTATCGATAGTATCGATAGTTTTACAAACTATCAATAGTATTGATAGTTTTTATTATTTAGTTCAACGATACTATCGATAGTATTGCTCCTAAACATTTGTTGGTCTTCGATAGTATCGATACTATTTTTGTATTTAATACTATTGCCCTGTATCATACCATCAATAGTATCAATACTATTGTTAATATCGATACTATCGATAGACTATCGATAGTAGCGACAGTCGACTATCGATAGGCAACACTAACTCATTACTTGTGACTAGCTTCATGTGCCTGTGACTGTGACATTAGCGAGTAGCAACTGAGCGTTCATTTAAAATAATTCAGATTCGCAATATTGAATTTGATCTCTTTGATTGTTGTATTTACTGAATTATTGAGATTAAAATCCTGTAAAATACTGTTAGCCGTTCTAAAGTAATCAAAATTCTACGGAAACTTGTATCAAAATGTCTGTGGCGTTCGCTGCTCGAGGTAACCGACCTCCTTTGAGCCCTGCACAAATACAAAAGATGTTGGATGAAAACGCTCATCTGATACAAACAATTCAGGAATATCAATCGAAAGGCCAGCTCATGGAGTGTCATCAGTATCAACAAGTATTACATAGGAACTTGGTCTATTTGGCTTCCGTTGCAGATGTCAACCAAAACATTCAGAGCATACTACCGGTAATTATTTAATTCTATAGAAACTATCTGCAAACTAGGTTTAATCATTCTGTGCCTCTAGTGAGTGTTTTCTAATGTGTCCCAAACCAGTGCAATATTATTATATACATACATACACTCACACCTTTTTCCCATATGGGTAGGCAGAAACTACAGAACACCATCATCTACGATTCTTGCATACTTCTTTTGCTTCATCCACATTCATACATCTTGTCATACAGATGCATTGGTTGCGGGTACTATGCAACGCATGTCTAAACAAATATTATTAAATCGAGGGGTGAAAGGCTATTTGTTTTAAGCAACATTTTAAATGATATTGTTATATACATATTCCTCAGATCAAATAAAAAGTTAAGATGGAACTTTGCAAACAATGAAGTGAGGCTGGTTAAAACTATGCCTAGCCATTTATAAGCACAATTTTACACTATATAACAATACCGAAACTATGCCTTATCTTGTCAGTCTAGCTATTAAGCTATCAAAAGCTCGACTGACAAGAACAAGAAGACAACAAGATAGATAATATTTTTACGAGCTGGGCTTTGGGATAAATTAACTAACACCAATTTACCAAAAAAAATATACTAACACTTTAATTAAGTTCACAAAATATACACAATAGAAATTACAGCAACATCACTATACTTGTACACTACACTCAACAATGTCGCACAATTAATCACTTATCAACTCACTAGATCTTTACTTGTTCGCTTCTAAAACTAGACTACTCCGCCTGGCCTTGACAACCGATATTTATACAGGGTTATTTGTAAAACACCGGTAACCTCTCAGGACTATGTTACTAACGTCAAAAACAACAACTTTTGTTCTACGACTTTTTACAAAATGTAATACATTAACCAAAAACAAACCTTCAATATTTCGTTGTCCTATCTAAAAAATTTCAACTCTGTATTTTGCTGTACCTACATTGCCGCGCACCGCTCCCCTCGCTATTGTCGGTACTATCGCTTTCTTTTGCTTCGCATAGGCTTCGTAACATTTCGAGCGTTTAATTTAAATATTTTTATTTTTGTATGAAAATCTGATGAATTTTTAAAAGTCATAGAACAAAAGTTGTTGATTATGATGTTAGTAACATAGTCCTGGGAGGTTACCGGTGTTTTACAAATAACGCTGTATATGCGATGAAGATTCTAGAAATCGAATGTTCCCGATTAGCCCATAAAATTCCAGTAGGTACTTAACCTGGCAAGCGGTACAGTTCCTCTTTTGAGCACATAACAATAGATTTTGCATTGTGTCTACAATCTGCCGCTTGACAGGTTAATCTTCTATTGTTTCCGGGCGTTGACCTTTGAACTCAAAGTGACGCAATCGCGCGCATTATTTCATGTTTCGACGTGCTTCTATGATGGGTCTAGAACCTTCGTGGCTCATCCACGTACTTCTATTAGTTACTAGGCGTAACAATATAATAGCCTCATCCTATTATACTTGAGCAATGTTGATTCAATAATTTTTCTTTCCACTTCTTAAGCACTGTAAGATCACCTAACTGCCGACTGCCACATAAAAAAATCAAAACTGCCCACAGCGCCAAGCTACCAAAATACTTATAAAAATCTGTTAGGTAGTTGTGACATGATGGGCAAACTTTAGTTTGTCATCTATACTTTGGCAGTCAAAAGGTTAAACCATTTTGCCTGCTGCTGAAAAGTGACAATATTGTTAGTTTAATCATTTTTCTTTACTCTAGAAATATGGTAATAAAGTATATAAAGATCATTCTGTAGTGACTTAAGAGGGGACTCTAGTCCTAAGGAATTTGGAAAATAGGTATTTGGAGAAACTATTGCCGTCGCGCTGCACCTCCATTCTCTTTCTGTACAGTGCGAAAAGGACAACTGCAGCTTAGGATGATTTTACCTACAAAAACCTTGACCAAAAGACGTTTCGTATTCTGCTGTTTTCTTCTTCAAAAGTAGATTGATCTAAACAATTTATAAATCAAAATTTAGAGAAAAGCATGTCAATGCTTCTATCATTTTATTCTTTGTTAAAAAATTTCAATATTGTCTGATAATCGCCTGAACATGACGGTAAAAACGGTTTTTTTTCGAGTTTTTGTATTGTCATATTTCCTTGTGAAAGTTTTTTTTTGAAAAAATTAAATAATAGGGGCCCGTATGAATTAGATCTAGATTTTTTGGAAAAATATTATTGCTTTAGAGCCATTATCTACGAAGAAAACAGCAGAATACGTTTGTATGGACAAAGGCTCAATAGAGTACCCTCTTAAACTCTTGTACACTAAACGTACACTAAATCTTGGAACTCATAACAATTTTGTATTTAAATTTATACCAAAACATTAAGGGATTTTTTCCAATAAAGATCCCTAATCCCCATTAATATATAAATAAAAGACAATGACAGTTTTGTATTGCAAGGCATGTAGACGATTTCCTACACAATTTTTTTTTGATAAGTGTATTCAATATTTTCCCTATAATTTTTCTTCTTCAACCACCTCTGTATTACGACAAATGCTTCTATCAGCTGCTCATAGCGTCGTAAGAATGAGAAAAACCGTCATAGCGTGTTATCTTCGCTGAAACGCCTCTATCGCGAAGACGGTAAGCTACTAATTTAGTATTGTGCCCTCAACATGAACAGTTCTATGTGCGATATTGTTACCCAAATATTCGGCGCTGAATGCCGCGGAGCAGCGTTGAACGCGGCAGAACAGCGCTGAACTCGAACATCTAGAGCACTCGCATGATGAAAACACATTTGTCCTAATTTAATACCTGTTTTCCGCGAAAGTAGAATACACTCGGAAAGCTGAACGGATGCGTACGCGTCTCCATATAAAATCATTGTGTTGTATGGATATAAGCTGAGTAGAACTGATTGTGAGTAGTCCCTAACTATGCATTTATAGTATGCATTCTTCTTCCAGCCTCCGCATCAACTAGCTGCTGGTAATGCCCAAGCACCTCCAATCAATTCACCTTCTCCAAGTGGTGGTGATGTTCCTGCAGGAGCTCAACAGTCCTACAGACCACCTGGGGTCTCCTCAACACCAACAAGACCAACACAATCCTATGGACAACGACCATATCCACAGAATCAATATCAAGGACAGTATCAAGGTGCACCAGGCGTGTACCCTCCACAACCAGGCTATGGACCGCCTGGCCAAGGATATGGACCTCCTAACCCTTCTCAACAACCCCAAGGTTACCCTCCAAGTTCTAACTATGGTCCACCTATAACTACTACTCCAAGTAACTATCCGCCATCTACACACCCAGGTCCAGGATATCCTCCAGCCTCGGCACAACAAACTTATGCGCCGCCTCCTGGTAGTCCCGCTGCTGCCGGAACACCTTACCCTGTACGTGGCGCTACTCAACCTGCATATACTGGTAATTCTGTATATGCGCCTTCACAATCAGGTTCAAATTATCCTAATGTTGGAGTTAGTACTTATAATAATTCGACTGGCTCGCAACCTCAACCCTATCAATCGCAACCTTTCCCTAATACAACTCCCACATCAGCCTATAGTACGACTCCAACATCTCAGCCAAACCGGTCACCACAACCACCTCCTAGTGGTTATTCGTCGCAAAATCCACCCACATCAGGGTATGGGTCTCCATCGGCACAATCCCCCACATATAATTCTAGTTCACATGGTAATAATGCACCTCCAACTTCTGTTGCTTCTGGAGGATCTTCATCTAGTGGTCCACCTGGACAACAATACCCCCCTCCCGGGCAAGCATCTCCTTACCCACCAGCTACTCAGCCTCCGTACTCAAACCCATCATCACAACCTGGAAGTCCTTCGCCATCTGTATCGACAGCCCCACCTCCTCAAGCGTCATACCCACAAAATCCACAAAATTATCCCCCAGCGGGAGCGGGGTACCCACCACATGCTTATCAGCAAGGATATCCACCAGCTCAGTACCCTCCGTCTCCTTACCCATATGCTCGAGCCCCGACACCAGGAGCTCCACCCCCAGGTGCACCACAACCCTATCCTGGATATGGGTTCCAACCTCCGACTCAACAATAGAAAAATAATGTTTTTATATTTAAAAAAATCCATCTCACGAAGTTCCTTTGACTATAAACATTGTTGATTTGTTGTAGTGTCCATATGTCCGCATCTTTGTGCCAAAATTTTTTGCGGAGTACCGACGGAATAGCAAATAAACGAAAATTTACTTAGATTACGATTTAACTCTTCAATGAATAAATCAAAGCCAAAATCTCTTGTTCATGTGCCCCGAGGCTGCTGAATGCTGATCTTTTTGTTGTCACTCCTTATCTACGTTTATACATACATGTGTAATTATGTTAATACTTGGTTCCACTAGCCATAGTCATACGGACTTACTGAGATGGAATAACTATACTAAGATAATTATATTTTAACTATCCCAGAGGCGTAGCCCCCTGGATAACTGGGAGAGGTTCAATAAAATTTAAAAGATTTACAAATTTTCATATACCGCGCTGCTTTATGTGTCCAAAAAAATTAAAAAGGTTTGCAGTGATCTTGAGCCGTGATTTTAACTTGATAAACTAACAAGGGTGTGTGTGAGTTCTATACATTTTTTATTTGCTTGACGTTTGATGCAATTCACGGAATCAAACCCTGGCTACGCCTATAATAATGGTTTTATGTAAGAATAAGTATAAGTCATTAAGTTATGCGTGCAAACCACGGAGGAGAGAAAAAAGCGGAGATGCCACAAAGCAAGTAGGTCATGCGCCTCCAACTAGGTCATGACGTCACAGTGGGCGGGGCCGAAAACCTTAGTTTCGAATGAATTTGATCGCGTTCGGATCCGTGGATCCGTTGTATTTTAATAGGTTTTTCGTATTGTTACATTGTTTTAATAATGAAGTGCGCTGTCGTTGGATGCAACAATTGTTCCGGATCAAAACTGAAACATGTTGATGGCATAATATTTCACGTGTAAGTCCCTAAAATTAATATTTTCATTTTATAAACACAAATTTTCTAGCTTAATTGCCAGATTGAAGATAGAGACATCTACCGTTGAAGAGAAGCATTCTAAGATTTCTAACAACTTCTTATAGATTACGTGTTTTTATACTATCAATGCATGTTATTCGTAGCCAATTTTCTGCTCAAATTACTTGCTAATGTTTATTTTGCTTACTAAAAGTTACTTTATAGATAAATTATATACCTTAATGTATGAAACAAGAACAAGAATTGAATATAAGAAAAATGCGCCATCTGTTGGTAGGTAGTCGGTTTTAATTGATGAGCCATTCTAACTAGGGATGTGACTTTGCGGTAAAAAAATCGATTATTTAAAAATCTATTTTTATTTTCTGGAACATCCAATCTACTAAAACATGGTATGACATTTCACATATAAATAAATCTTTACCGTATTTTTCTATTTAATTATATTTAGACACCAAATTCGTGTATTCTATTTTAAATTATTAATTCCCCCCGCAAAAAAATGGCAGAACTATTTGGTTGGTAATAAATCGCTAAGGCCCTGTTGCTCGAAGGTTATCTACGAACAATTTGCAAAATAATAACGAACCCCCCCTGCCCTCAAATGGATAGCGGGTAGCGTTGTTTCTTGTAATTTTAATAGATGCCAGTAGAAAAAAATCGAAAAAGGGGACGCTTAAAATAAAAACATCGATGAATAAATAATCGATTTTTAAAAATAATAATTGCTCATAAAAAATCGATTTTTATGAAATAATAATCGTTTTTTTAATAATCGATTATTTTTTAACATCCCTAATTCTAACGCACATAGAATGTTCTGGATCAAAGTATCATGCTTTGTTACGCCATAGAGGCAAATAGACGAACTAAAATGAAAATAACTAGTTCAATTTGACTGTAATAGTTCCATTCACCACTAGATGGATTTACAAATAAAGGGCGGGTTTTCTATCGTGGGGTGGAGCCATTGCCGCACCTCGTCCCCCTGTCACCCGCATTTAGGCGACGCTGCTTTCTAAAGAAATTTTGCCTTGCGGCATCTCCGCTTTTTTCTCTCCTCCGTGGTGCAAACCCTAGAGGGAAGCTACCAGCTTGAACACGGCTACACATCAAGCTATACGAATCCAGTTTACGCTAGCTTCGCATTGTAGTCTTAAGCCTGTAATCTAATGTCGTCTGTCTAATCCGGTATAGGCGGATCTTACGTTGTAATCCGCCTATACCGGATTTAAACCTATAGTTTGATGTGTGACCGTGTGTTAGTTTCAGTTCCTAAGATCCCCCCTTAATGTCACTTAGCGGATACTGTATTACTTTGTACTGATTTGTGACATATTATGTACGCGAATATTCGGCATTGAAATAAAAGCACTTTTTACGGAGTTTATTGCGTTATAATTATAGATATACTTAGTTGTCCTATCTCCCAGATTCATCTCACAAAATTCATTGGACTATGAATCCCTATCAGGCGTGTGCATTCATATTGTTTTAGACTCGGAAGCGCTTATTCTGACTTGGTAACGATCGCTGTTCACGCATCGAATGTGTGACAGTCATACATTTTAGGATGCTGTACCCAAAGAATAAAAACAGGACCCTATTATTAAGATCATAGATTATATTTTGGTCCATTCCATGCTAAGACTCCGATGGCATTTTTAACCCCCCCCCCCCCTCTTGGAGATACATGTAGTAACCTACATTCGATTATTACCAATCTCATGAAAAGAAAAACGTCGGGGCCGGGTCAGCCTGACGAACTTTTTATGGTTGTCAAATTTGTTCTAAAATAATGCATCATATCCTAAGGTGTCTTCACAAACATGATATTAATTCATATTCAAATAAATACGTATTAACACAGGTATTTTTAATGTTGAACAATGAAAATTGCCCTTGACATCATTTGATTTCAATGAATATCTCGGGAGTTCTCATAGTTTTAAAATATACACATTTATACACATTATGATGACTGATTTTCAAAAACTGATCTAAAATATTCTTATGTATATACTAATTCCGAAAAATAATTTTTTTCTGCAATTAAAAAAGGTTTTTGATACAAAAATGCGATTTTAATTTAATGTTTTTAAATTAGCGCGAAAACGGTCCCTGGTGTCATGGCGTCTGCTTATGACGTCACTTCTATGTTTTGAACTCGTATTCAATAGGAGATTAAGGCCGGGTGGTACTGCAAAGCCCACATAAAAATGATTTTTTTTAAGTAGTAAATAGTAAAATTAAAATCTGAGAAAATAAATTTATATTGTTGAGTATATATTCTAGGGAACACATACAAGGGAAACACGATTTGATAAAGTTGGCTCGATAGAATAAATTCACAAAGATACCTCTTTTTTTGTAATATTATCTTCCATTTTCGATTTTATTCTTAAAATAATAAAACCGAAAATGATTTGACATCATGTTTTATTTACTAAAATAAAGTTCATAGATAGCTCGAGAGATTTTACCCGATAGATTTTCTTTATTACATTAAATTTTTAATCAATTATTCAAGTAACTTACGAGGCGAGACACTGACTGAGCCTGAGCCTCGCCGAATGGATCGTAAATTACCTACTTGAATAATCGGTTCTTCACTCCTACGATGGACCCACATGAGAAATGCAATGGCATGTTTGCAGCCTCCTTGTGAGGCAACGCAGTCATGGCATTCTACCGATATAACTTCTTCCTTTACTTCGTCAACTATTAACGTCACTGCATATAACTTCGCGTGGACCTTGTGTTCTGGGCAGATTTTTGATTTAACTATAAGTACATAGATTTCCATCGCGTTATAACTGAACGTAGCTAATCGCGTCGTCCCCATAAGATGGCCTGGAGGATCTAAAACAAAGAAATCGATAGGAAAGCATATTTTATAAAATCAAAACATTATTAAAACTAAACATACGAAGCTGTGCTTTTTAAAAATGATTTTATTTTTTTAATTATAGTAGGTATAATACAAATAATAATAAATAATACTTACATTGTAGTTTTAACATTTCTAAATTCTGCTGAACAGAACTCTTTGTTTAATACCGGGAACTGTCCCAGCATTAACAAATCAATTCTGGGCAAATTAGAGCTGTTTGCCTTGGTAAACCCTTGTTCCATTACTTAATAAGTTCTTACACAAGTTGTAGGACAAAAGCTAAGTAATATACAATTAGGAAATACATAATAAACAATTTTAAGCGCGGAGATCGTCGAAATTCGTACGAAATTTACGTGACAGCGACAGTTCAACATAGATGTGACGTAATTGAATCTGATTGGTGTTCGACTGAACATGGCGGACTAGTGTATTTTGTAGTTTTATTTTATCAAATAAATTAATAATCCCGTCTTATAAATAAAAATAAATATTCTTTTCTAAACATATTAATTATACTTCAGTATATGAACATATTATTTTAGTAATTCTTGCTTACTGTCATCATGCCTATTGGTGAGCGCGCTCTCAAACCGATACAGGGGGTCTACTCTCAAAATCGACAACGATATATTCGAATCGATACGATACTACTCCGAATGTATCGCATCCACCCTATCGTATCCATAGACTAAATATTTTGATTTTGTTACGATGTTCGGAGTGAATGTTAAGTGATAACCTTGATAAAACAACTAAATATTCTCTATGGCCTCATTGTCACAGTTTAAAATGTCAAAACTTGCAGTCGCGCGAGTTTTTGTTTTAAATAATCTAGAGTTCAAGTGGTTTTAAAATGTTTCAATAAGAAACTTATAACAGTCGTGAGACTAGTGAAGTGTGCCTAAGGTGTGTGTGTGTACAACTGATTTTATTATTTCAATAATAAAATTTGAAGAAAGTTTAAAGAAGTAAGTATTATTGCAATTATCTGTTGTGATGGAGCAGTGTGTAGGGAAAAAAATGTATTTGCCTTGTATTAAATTTAGGTCATGCAGCATCGAACAATTAAACGCCTTGGTCAGAGAGTAGCCTTAGAATAGTTAGCACAGGAGCTCTTTGGTACACTTGATATATTTAAATATTATAGTGTACACACGGCTACTGGTCAACCTATACAAAACCAGTTTAAGCGGATCTCGCATTGTATAGACTTCCCATACAATAAGAGGCCAGCGTGAAATGGTTTTGTATAGCTTGACGTGTAGCCGTGCGTACCATATCCAAATAAATGTATCTCCTCATGAAACTTTTTCGTTCTAATTTTAATACTAACTTTTATTTTGATTACAATCACTCTGCAAATTAGCAAAATCCGATAATTTAAGGTCTTAAATGAATGTCTACTACGTGTTGAGGGAGCAGTCGATGTCAAAAGATGAAATACAAGAAAATTAACTGCACAGTCACCAAAAATCACAAGCAAAAATCAAAACGATAATGCCGGCTACGTCCTAGGAGGTATCGTTGAGATTATCGTAAAGTGTACGTTTTGGTCGTTGTCAAATTCGAATGTTCGTTACTGCCGAAATCTTCTACCAGATAACGATTTTTAAGCAAAAGTTTTAATAATCAATTGTGAATAAGCTGACATCTACACCTTAGAATGGGGTTACGATTATAGTTGCAAAACTTCTGAAAAATTCTGAATAATTCCGGAATACTTCTGGGAAAGTTTCTTTCAATCAGAATTATTCAAAATGAATTTAATTCAGATTTTTATATTTTTTGCTGAAAAATCGTACAGTTTGTTCGAAATAAGTACGCCGATCGGAAGTTGTCTGCAAGTGGTTTAGAAGTGGTAAATTTTAATAGAAAGAGTCGGTGTAAAGATAATTAGGGTCGTTAAGTTTCACATTTCTAATTATTTTGTTTACTAATTTCAATATTTATGTATTGAAACACTTAATAAACGATTTTATCACCGCGGTAGTTCGGAACGGCTAACTTATTTCGAACAAACTGTATTTTTCATCGATCGTCGATCGTCGCCGCCGCAGCCCCTCTATGCGCCGACCACTCGCGCTTCCGCCCAAAGAGTAGAATATTATACTAGGAAAAGAGAGCCCTCTCAGCAATATTCGTGTCACCACTCACCACAACTGACATTTGTTGAACACTAAGGCCATCTTTTGACGTTTCCCATGTACTGATTGTTTTATATAGAGAGATATATATAGATATATGTACGTATCTACGTATATTATATATTAATATATATATATTAACCTATATTAGGTTTATATACTTCTGTATGTGGTCATAGTGCATAAAAAAACAAGTTTTTCAGAAATTTCTTTATTTCGGTGCTTTATAATATTTGTTTTTCATAATAAATTTACGCCATTACAATTTACGTCCATTGCATTATTAGTCCTCATTTTACCGCACTGAATTCGATTAACACTTTTGCACTAACTGTAAATCAATATATTTACTTTGTCTTTGTGTGTTTCACATCGAAAACTTACAACTTAACACAATTTCTGAATAATAACGCACAAAATATCACGAAACAGTGACTGAAGTTGAGAGAAAACAACCAAACTTAACAACCACCATATTCCACATAATGTCGATAAAACAGTAACACTAGTACCAATTCTTGGAATAAGCTCCATCTATGGTATTATGAGGCACAACGCAATGAAACTTATTTATGTTTTAAGGGATTTATCGAGAGATAGCGCTACTGCCTACACAATAAGTATCAAGTATAGAAGTGTCCAGCCCCTGCTTCCGCCGCCGCGCGCGCCCGACTGCCACGAGTCGCACGAGTCCTGCGTGCAGGCGATGGCGGTGCGGGGTGCGGTAAGAGGGGAGATGCTCCCCGGAGAAGTTTTCGCCCGCGCGAGAAAGATTCATACCCCGCAATCGAATGTTTCCGCCGAATATTTCGCCCGAATATTTCAATATCGGGAATAAACGTGTTTGTTTGTGGTGTGGTGGGTGTTGATTGTTCAGTAAATGTAAATGGGATTGATTAAGTTATGATAATATTTTTATAGGTAGATATGTTAGCCTGCGATTAACAGGATTTTTATTCTTTTGTTTTTAGGTAGGTAACTATTTATTTCGAAATCGAATACTATTTTTATAAATGTCAGTTGTGGAATAAAAAACCCGGCCTAGCATATTTGATTTGTTTTTTGAAAAAGGGTTACCTACGTTTTTGGTTAGATTGTATGTAGCTCTGTACGCATTGCGAGCATTCGCGAGTCGCATAATGGTAATGATTAATACTTACCGTATTAATCATTACCTACCTACTTAACGCGTATAATAGCCAGTCAATAAAACAAATAAAGGCAAACCTTGCAAGCGAACACGTTTTGATGCGGTTTTCAGAAAAGTATTTGTTATACATACTTAGGAGCAGGTTTTGGTATATTAACCGACTTGAAAAAAAGGAGGTTATGAGTTTGAACTCACAACCATAAATTTAATATACCTACCGCTCACAACACAACTAAAGATAATATAATTAACAACTTCCAAGCGCGAAATAGGTAGTAAGGTCGATTTTTCAGGTATTTTTTTGACAGTTGAAATATTCCCAAAGTTTCGGAATATTTCGGAATACTTCCGAAGTATTCGACGGGAATGATTCGGAATGTTTCCCGCCAGCATCTATAGTTACGATCGATATTATCGAATTTTGTATCGTTCGTTCTCTCATCGTTACGACAATCGAAACGATGTAACTAAGAGTAGGATTCGACGCGACAAATGTCACGACATATCGATTATCGATTTTACGAGTAGACCCCTAGAAATTATAACACAGATTAATTTGAACTTACAAACATTACACCTTAGGAACGTGTCCTTGCAAAATGTTTTTTGGTTACAACCCTAAGCTATTTTCCGTGTCTAGACGATTGTCGGCATTAAAGCCCAGACAAAGGAGTGCGCTCACTATTAGATCTTATTACACTATGCCTCAAGGTCTCAACCAGGTTAGTCAAACGACGCTTGTCATGCCTTTGAAAACGGGTGCATTCTATTAGAACTGGTCAGTCCCTACTTCTTACGTGCTTCTGTTATCCTTTTGGAAGGCGACTATTTATGCTTATCTATTTTTATCTGCCACATCAATCTTTATAAGTAAGTTATTCTCATATTAATAGTATAACATTGTACAGAAACAGAAAAAAACATTTAAAAATGAAAGTAGTACGTATCTCTTCTGTATGCAGTGGGGAAAGTTATAGGTCCAAATGGGACAAGCCCGTTAAAAGGTTTAGCAGGCACAAATGCATAGTCAGATCTGCTACTTATAATTTCATAGAAAAACCGAATAAACCTAACCTCTATTGCACCTGGGAATCGAACCCAGGTCCACTAGCGTGTGTGCGTTACCCCGGCCAGATGTTGTCGAAAATGGTCATTTAAATCTTATAGATAATTAGTTTTGCGGCTTCCGTAATTGTTGCGCACATTTTTAAATTTGTTGCGCTTATAGTTTTTTAATTATTTCACAAAAACATTTCCTGCTGGTTTAACGTTACCCCAGCCAGACCTTTTTCTTTCTAATGGGAATATTTAAATAATTACTAGCTATAAAATTAGTTGTCTAGATGAAGTAAATGTTGTACCTTATTTTGTATTTGTTCTTTCATCGGTTGCGAAGTTATTCGAGATTTTGCTGGGGTAACGTTTTTGGTTTTGCTAGATCTTTGAAATGGTTAAGCGGATTCTTATCATATTTTTGTACATGGCTTCTTGGAAATTAGTTTAAATTTGTTCTGCAATAAAAAAACCAAAATAATACATAGCTTAAAGGTTATTTCATTAAATAGAAAAACACTTCAATTGGTCCCAGCACTCTCAATAAGAGCTCTAAAGACTTACTTTAAACGTTATTTTGAAGCTTGTAACTGCCTTCAAATGTATGTGAAGTTTCATTAGTATCTTGTAAGTATTTAACAAGTTATGATGATATTGAGTTCTTCACGAGCACGGTCTTGATGCGCGCGGTGTTATTTGGCCACTGGATTGGATATATGAACTGAATGTTATGTCAATTATTAGTTTTTTAGTTCAGTTGTATATCAGTAAAATTTCAGCTCAGTACATTGGATAATTAATGATATAATACGATTAAAGTCATTAGGAAGTGAATGACCGTGGTAACCCGACCAAGTTTAGGTGGTTACGAAAAAGCGAAAACGCAAAACTTTATGGTACCTTCTAAAATATGTAGGATAGTGTTACAAATTTAGTACAGACATGTACACAAGTTTAAAAAAAAGCTACGTGATTATTAAATATTTTTTATTGACAGGTAATATAATCATTTCAATTGAACTTTTAAAGTATTATTAAACTTATACTTAAAAACAATCACAGATTAAAATTACAGATAGTAATTTTGCTTAGTTAGTTAGTTTTAGATAAGTACCTAACAACATGTACATATTAATAACAATTTTGCTACTATTTCTGTAGTTACATTATACAAGCTTACCTTGTTCGTGAATTCATCAAGCAGCCTGCACCATAACTACGATCATCAATAGAAGCACTCCACATTAGCAGTAATTCGCCACACTTATTATTTTACATTAGCTCTCACGCACTCTATAAATATTTGCAAAAACAGGAAACGGAACTGCCGAAACGCATGCGCACTCTACAAGATGAATTATGTGATTACGGAGCATGTTTAGTGCGATATGCAAACAATGCACCCCTTCACCCCACCCCTTCCGCGTCCCACCGAACGACATGTTATATCAGTGATTTTTAATAAGTTTGTGCAACTGGAAGATAATAATAATGTTTTCATAGTACAGATATTATTATATTATTAATGTATTTAACAGTGTACGCGTCTGTACCGAAATTGTAAGGTGTATTATACTAATCATTTCAAAAGATAGTATAATTTTCTGCGTTTTCGCTTTTTCGTAACCACCTAAACTTGGTCGGGTTACCACGGTCATTCACTTCCTGATGACTTTAATCGTATTATCTCATTAATTATCCAATGTACTGAGCTGAAATTTTACTGATATACAACTGAACTAAAAAACTAATAATTGACATATTGACATTCAGTTCATATATCCAATCCAGTGGCCAAATAACACCGCGCGCATCAAGACCGTGCTCGTGAAAAACTCAATATCATCATAACTTGTTAACCTGTCAAGCGGCAGATTGTAGACACAATGCAAAATCTATTGTTATGTGCTCAAAAGAGGAACTGTACCGCTTGCCAGGTTAAATACTAACAGGATACTAATGAAACGTCACATACATTTGAAGGCAGTTACAAGCTTTAAAATAACGTTTAAAGTAAGTCTTTAGAGCTCTTATTGAGAATGCTGGGACCAATTGAAGTGTTTTTCTATTTAATGAAATAACCTTTAAGCTATGTATTATTTTGGTTTTTTTATTGCAGAACAAATTTAAACTAATTCCCAAGTAGCCATGTACAAAATATGATAAGAATCCGCTTAACCATTTCAAAGAAATAGCAAAACCAAAAACGTTACCCCAGCAAAATCTCGAATAACTTCGCAACCGGTGAAAGAACAAATACAAAATAAGGCACAACATTTACTTCATCTAGACAACTAATTTTATAGCTAGTAATAGGCATGATGACAGTAAGCAAGAATTACTAAAATAATATGTTCATATACTGAAATATAATTAATATGTTTAGAAAGGAATATTTATTTTTATTTATAAGACGGGATTATTAATTTATTTGATAAAATAAAACTACAAAATACACTAGTCCGCCATGTTCTGTTAAATACCAATCAGATTCAATTACGTCACATCTATGTTGAACTGTCGCTGTCACGTAAATTTCGTACGAATTTCGACGATCTCCGCGCTTAAAATTGCTTATTATGTATTTCCTAATTGTATATTACTTAGCTTTTGTCCTACAACTTGTGTAAGAACTTATGAAGTAATGGAACAAGGGTTTACTAAGGCAAACAACTCTAATTTGCAACTCTAATTGATTTGTTAATGCTGGGACAGTTCCTGGTATTAAACAAATAGTTCGGTTCAGCAGAATTTAGAAATGTTAAAACTGCAATGTAAGTATTATTTATTATTATTTGTATTATACCTACTATAATTAAAAAAATAAAATCACTTTTAAAAAGCACAGCTTCGTATGTTTAGTTTTAATAATGTTTTGATTGTATAAAATATGCTTTCCTATCGATTTCTTTGTTTTAGATCCTCCAGGCCATCTTATGGGGACGACGCGATTAGCTACGTTCAGTTAAATCGCTATGGAAATCTATGTACTTATAGTTAAATCAAAAATCTGCCCAGAACACAAGGTCCACGCGAAGTTATATGCAGTGACGTTAATAGTTGACGAAGTAAAGGAAGAAGTTATATCGGTAGAATGCCATGACTGCGTTGCCTCACAAGGAGGCTGCAAACATGCCATTGCATTTCTCATGTGAGTCCATCGTAGGAGTGAAGAACCGATTATTCAAGTAGGTAATTTACGATCCATTCGGCGAGGCTTAGGCTCAGTCAGTGTCTCGCCTCGTAAGTTACTTGAATAATTGATTAAAAATTTAATGTAATAAAGAAAATCTATCGGGTAAAATCTCTCGAGCTATCTATGAACCTTATTTTAGTAAATAAAACATGATGTCAAATCATTTTCGGTTTTATTATTTTAAGAATAAAACCGAAAATGGAAGATAAAATTACAAAAAAAGAGGTATCTTTGTGAATTTATTATATCGAGCCAACTTTATCAAATCGTGTTTCCCTTGTATGTGTTCCCTAGAATATATACTCAACAATATAAATTTATTTTCTCAGATTTTAATTTTACTATTTACTACTTTAAAAAAACATTTTTATGTGGGCTTTGCAGTACCACCCGGCCTTAATCTCCTATTGTATACGATGTCAAAACATAGAAGTGACGTCATAAGCAGACGCCATGACACCAGGGACCGTTTTCGCGCTAATTTAAAAACATTGAATTAAAATCGCATTTTTGTATCAAAAACCTTTTTTGATTGCAGAAAAAAAATATTTTTCGGAAATAGTATATACATAAGAATATTTTAGATCAGTTTTTGAAAATCAGTCATCATGCCTATTATTTAAATATTCCCATTAGAAAGAAAAAGGTCTGGCTGGGGTAACGTTACCCCAGCAGGAAATGTTTTTGTGAAATAATTAAAAAACTATAAGCGCAACAAATTTAAAAATGTGCGCAACAATTACAGAAGCCGCAAAACTAATTATCTATAAGATTCAAATGACCATTTTCGACAACATCTGGCCTGGGTAACGGACACCACTAGCGTGCCAGTCGCGCTTACAACAACTTTGCTCTGCTCTGAATTCATGGCTTCAATTGATGCTAGCATAAATCTTCACCCTGTATAGAGGACGATAAAATTAATGAAAGCAATTTTACAAATATGTTTATACGTTTAACACTTACATACCTACTAACTTAAAACTACAAGACAAATTAATCATTACTAGAAACAAACAAAATATTGTTTAACCACTCGAAGACACGTAGTATAGGTATAATGTTGTGTATTTATACTTCTTCAAAAGAAATAGAATGTTCATCAAAGGGTTGAACAGACTCATCATAGTACTCTAGAGGTAAATCTTCAATAAATGGCTGCGTGGGAAATGGTGGTGAACTCTTGTGTTTCTTCAACGGAAGAACTGTATCAAACAAATAGCACATGGCACCTGTTTCACCAGGTATAGCAACACCTAATGTCCAGATCACATTGTGTTTTGTATTAATGCGTAGAATTTTGACGCCACGCAGCACCCGCCACCTTGAAAAACATAGGTTAAATTAATACACGAGCGAAATATGTTAATTCACTATTCTCAGCAACGAGGTGGTGCATTGGTGGTTACAATTTTTTCGTGAAGGACTACCTCACGTTGCAATATAGACGCAGTGAGAGTTCGGAGACTATATATCGCACCAGACCTCGCCTCACCATACCTCTGGTTTCGCGATGTGCGTGTTACCATTAGTAGGCCACTGTGGGCATATTCTTGGCATGCAAACTTGAAAAGAGCAATCCAAGCTTGCATGCACCGCATTTCGGTTTGATATCTGGACAACTGATTGACTACATCTGTCATGTAAAAATAAAATTTAATCAAATGATGATTAAAATATATCCTTTTGGTTAGGTACTTAACTAAAGGTAAACAAATCATAAGAAAGGTTCTTTTATAGGGCCATTTTTCATCTTGAAACAAAACGTAACCAAAACAAATTACTTAATCATTCAAAATAATTTTCCTTTACTATACTAGCATATTTAACTACTTTGTTTAATACTAAATGGTAATTATAAATTCTTAAGCTTGCGACCAATAAATAAATCAAATCTGAAAATTATGTCATAAAGTATTGCAATGTGCCTACTAGAAAGAATCTAAAAAGACAGGAAATCAAAACCCTTTTCTACATAATCGACTTCTGATAACTCGAAAAAATTAAGAAGTAGTAGCGCAAGAGCGCGGCAAAATAATTAACCGATATTTTATACTTAGTCGGGTAACCAGACACCATTCGTAACAGTTTGTACTTTCGTTCGTTTTTGTGTTTCTTTTGCCGTAAATTGTATTATTTAGTTATAGTTTTGTTTGTTCGTTGTTTTTATTGATTATTAGATTAGATGTGTTGTTATTAATTTCACTCCCAATTCATAGGATACCATTGTAATAAAGGTTGAAGAGCCCTGAACGCCGCCATTTTTATTGTTTACCTTTAGTTAAGTACCTAACCAAATGGAGTATAGGTATGTAGTCAAAACCACGATGGACCATCTCCATAATATTGGAAATATCATTATAGTATAATGATTCAATAAGTCGTATTATATTAACTGGTTCTCATCCGCATCAATCAACTGCATTTTAGGTAAACATAAACTTAAAAGTTATATATACAATTTTCAGGCTAAAGATTCCTATGGACCTAATTCAACATTATACTTTGTCCATTATGTGAACCGTTTTTTGACAGATGGAACTAGTGATTGCAGGAACGTACAAAATGCGATTGTAACAATGCGATTATCGATCCGATTATTGACACTTTGATTGCTGTCTAGTGTTGATTATCGATTGTTAGGTTTTCGAATAGAAAATGGTGCAACGACGACCAAAATAAATAAATATGTATAATATTCATCTAATTATATTAATTTTTGTATAATATTCAGTTGCCATCCATTTCTTTTCAAAAGATTGTTTAATTTATATTTTACTAGCTTTCCGCCCCCGGCTTCGCCCGCGTGGTTTCTCGGCTTTTCTGAACTACAATATTCATGTTTTATCCATATAAACCTTCCTCTTGAATCACTCTATCTATTAAAAAAACTGCATCAAAATCAGTTGCGTAGTTTCTAAGATTTAAGCATACAAAGGGACATAGGGACAGAGAAAGCGACTTAGTTTTATACTATGTAGTGATTGATATTCAAGTGGATGCCATTTTCCGATACTGATTTAATGTCATTGTTTAAAATGATTGCAGCGAATACATTCGATTGCATCACTAGACACGGTAGTATGTGGTAGAATGTAACTAATTTACGCTTAACAATAATATTTTTTTTTGGAAAATCCGTTACGTTTATGGTATTACTAGCTTTTGCCCGCGACTTCGTCCGCGTGGAATTGATTTTTCCCAATCCTGTGGCAATTTCCCAAAATATCGTTATAAATTGAAGCCTATATGTTATTCTGATGTATAAAGAATAATACTGCAAAGTTTCATCAAAATCCGTTCAGTAGTTTTGGCTTGAAAGAGTAACAAACATCCATCCATCCATCCATCCTCACAAACTTTCACATTTATAATATTAGTGGTAGGTATGGTAAGTGGTATTATAATGTCTGCAAGGAATCATAATTAGATAGAAGAAGATAATTGAATAAAATAAGGTAGATAATACATTTATTTTGTTACGCATTTCAAAGTTAACTTTCACGCAATCTGGAGCAGCTACGTTCTAAGGCAGTCTAAGACATCTGTCAAAAAACGGTTCACATATTGGACAAAGTATAGTTGTTAAAAATATTTATAGATATGTATGCACCTGTTTCCCATATGCCCAGGCATTTTAGTACCTGGCCATACACGAGCTTTTTCGCCTCCAGCTCCTATATTTCCCGGCCTTCTATGAGTTTTTGTAACGCCGTGTGATGCTGGCATACCTTTAAATCCCCAACGCTTCATTACTCCTTGGAAACCTCGATCCATTCTGTAAATGTGTTTTTTTCTTATGAAAAGTACCCCCGCAGATCATATAAAAGTAAGTAGGCGGATTGAATGCAAAATATTCAGTACCCAGTGGCGTGCACAGAGATTTCAGACAGGGTATGCAATAAAAAACTGACCAGTTTCAGCTTTTTGTAGGTATCTTCCCCACCTACCTGTCTCTAACCGCAAATATTCTTACTATCGCGATAAGTAAACAAAATACAATGGAAAAAATACAATTTGTTTGTAGGTACACAACCAGTTAACCAGTAATGATTATCATAAAACTTTTTATTAAAATGACGAGTAATATTACCCTTTCTTTGAGTTAAATCCAAACTGAGTACTGACCTTAACTTTGAAATCAATTTAGCTTTTTCCTCAGAAAAATAATGTCGAAAACGCGCCAGATTTTAATTTATTTAAACACACTTCACCTACACAGGTCTCACAGGTATATTTTTCAATTTTTACGAGTTTAATATTACTTTTTTACAATAATAAACTTATTAAAAATTACTCGACAAACAATCACTTGCACCAAGAAAAACAATATGGCGAAAAATATTTGGAATGAATAAAAATATAGTCGATCAATTGGTCAATCCGACTAAAAACGTTGACCCTCTGCAATAAACAATATGCGCTGCTTTTGCGGGTTCTTAATTTGGGCGCAAAGCAAATAAGCAGTGCTTCTAAATCTGTCACACACGCTCATATTTACACGCACACAGTCACACTTTTGCCGTATACTACACGAGATGCGTCCAAATGCATTGTATGAAGAATAAGCAGCGAGGTGCACTGCTTATCTCAGCAGAGCGCGCCACCAGCGCAGAGCTCAATGACGCGGCGCGCGCAAGTTATCGACGCTTCAACTAATTAGTTCTTAAAAAAAAGTAATAGATGGTGCGCAAGCTAAATATTACTATTTTTTAATTACATTTATTTATCATTAGAGGGGAATAAATTTATTATTAATTAAATACATTTAGGGACTACAGGGTATGCAGAGCTTATTTGCTTGTATGGAGTGCACGCCACTGTCAGAACCGTACAGTACAAAAAGTAAAAAACTACTTACGTTTTTGCTCGTACATCTATATAGTCTCCAGGTCTAAAGTGAGTTGCAAGTAATGGTGTGCCTGGTGGTATATAGGACTCAGGAGATACCATAAATCTGCATAAGTGCCTCTTTGGTAGCATGCCTGTATTATTGAATAACCCACAGTATTCTTTAGTAACAGTACTGGGATCAATAGTTTCTGAACCAACTAACATACATCCCAATTTCCTTTTTTCTTTCCACACTACACCACCTGATGTTTTCATTGGGTTGAAATCTTCAGGGGGTATATATTTTACAACATGATTATCAACGACCTGAAAAAACACTAAGTTTTGTAAGTTTGAATTTGTTTTAGGTATTTTTTAGATTTTCATGTGCAGATTGCCAACGTGATGATTTGTATGATGATTCTTCATATATAAAGTATACAGATATTTTATATTTAAATATATGAAAAATAATTATTACTACATATTAGAACACAAAGTCGCTTCCCGCTGTCTGTCTGTCCCTATGTATGCTTAGATCTTTAGAACTACGCAATGGATTTTATTGCGGTTTTTTTTAATAGATAGAGTGATTCAAGAGGAAGGTTTATTTGTATAAGACTTACATAATATAGTACAGAAAAGTCGAGAAAACACGCGGGCGAAGCCGTGGGTTGAAAGCTAGTATACAATATAACAAGGTCAATCATTAAAATCGGTCCACAACTGGCGGAGATATCGCGTAACAAACATACAAAAAAAAAAACACAGACGAATTGAGAACCTCCTCCTTTTTGAAGTCGGTTGAAAATAGAATGGAAAATGAATATTATACAAAAATTAATACAATCAGGTGAATATTATGCATATTTATGTGTGCAGGACGACGTCGGTGATTGTATCAGTAGTAATAATGAACAGTGAAACATGATTTGTGTACATAGAATAAACTCGTTTAAATAGGTAGTTATTTACGATCAAATCAAATAAAATCAAATAATTAATTTGCTCGAATATGGTACATCAAAGATCTTAAGGCTTTTTTAAGGTTCATCATATTCTGCCATGTACGGCGTACAAATATATTTCTAGTGCAACAAATACACAATTAGACTAATACAGAATTACTATTACACTATAAACTACGATATGTTTTTGTTATCTAACTTATCATCTAGAAATTCCTTAACACTATAGTAACACTTATACAGTAATAATTTAAATAGTCTTTTTTTAAATAATAGATATGGTAGTTGAGTAAGTTGCTGAGGTAGATTATTAAATATTTTAATGCACATACAATGAGTATTTCTTTTAAATAATTCTAATCTTATTTGGGGTAAGTATAATCTATTTTTATGTCTGGATCGGCTATTAGGGTTGTCACAGAATTTATCAAAGAGATGGGGGTATTTTTTAACAAAGACACATATTTCTAATATATAAAGGCAGGGTAAAGGTAAAATATTAAGTTTCTGAAATAGTGGTTTGCAACTATCTAAAAATTGTGCACTAGAGATTGCACGGATACATTTTTTTTGAGCTTTGAACACCCTATCTATATTTACTGAATTACCCCATATAATAATGCCGTATCTGAGTATTGAAGATACATAGGCATGATAAGCTACTATTGTTGCGTCGAGATTTACTGTATGTCGTATTCTCCTTAGTACATAAACGAATCGATCTATTTTGTTCATTATTTTCTCTATATGCGGTTTCCAATTGCAGTATTTGTCAACTGTTATACCTAGAAATACACATTCATCGACAGTTGAAAGTAGATGATTTTCGTAATGGATGTTCAAGTGTGGTGTGTGTGAGTTGTAGGTTTGAAACTGTATAATGTTTGTTTTTAAATTATTTTGTTCCATCCAGTTAACGGCATTATGTAAAGCTTTCTTAATTTCATTTTCTTCGATTATCATGTTACGTTTTCTTACTTTTTGATTAGTCTTATTAGAATAAGAAAAAACTGATAACAGAATATCTGATAGTAGATAAGAATTTAGTTGGTAAGAAAATAAATTATATTTTGTTTTGTCGTTTTTACTACCCCTACACTTAAGCACTTTAATAGGAAAAGTTGTAAATCTATTTTTAGACATAGCTGATAAGAATCTTGTAAAAATTTACAAAGTCAAAATTAAGATTATAATTACGTAACTCCGTATCTTATAGTAAAAATAAATAGAAAATAGCAAACGGCTCTCAATAAGGTAAAGACTGGTCGACCAATCAGAGCGCCTACATTTTTTAGAGAAAAATGATATATAAGCAGCGCGGATTTTTGGGTCAGCATGCACTGTGTGCGTTCGCGCAGCGGAATGTTGTTGAATTTAAAGATTTTAATTATGCAGATATTTAGTGTATGACGTCGTATAATTGTGTATGGTAAAAAAAAAATTGTGCACGCAGCCATTGTGGAGAAATTCATCAAAAACTGATTCCGCTGGGCGAACGTTGTCCTGGCGGAACTTTTTTTAATCCATAAACTTTAGAAGAAAAAAGATGTGTCCAATAATTAGTGTGTATTTGTGTGTAATTGTGTATGTATGAATAACATTAGTGCATGCATAAACTTCGGAGAAATTCAAGTTTCCGCTACGCGAACGTTTGGCCATTAGCTAGTTTTCATATAAAGCGCGTACATAGAGAGCTGTAGAATTTTACATACATTGTTTTGAATTTGTTTATATTTGTTTAAAAAACAGATTTAGAAAAAAACGTAGGGCTTAAAAGATAAAAATATAAACGTAAAATACGCTTATTAGGTCTTAGTTCTTAAGTATGCACTTTGGGGTCTAGATTTTCACGTTTATACAAACCTTGTAGGTGTCTGCAACATGTTGCCAAGTATCAATGATGTTCCGTTAGTAATTAAAGAGTTATAGGACAATTTACCATGAATAGATCACTGTTTACAAAACAGTCAAATATCACGACGTTCTAAAGGAATTGCATGGTAAAATGTATGCCAATAATTAGTGTATTCATTCAACTATTCACATGCAAAATTTCATGTCATTAAATTCAGTAATTAAAGAAAAACAATTATAATACTGACGAAGCATCGAAAACCTACATAACCCGACCAAGTTCAGATGGCTACAAAAAAGCGGCCGTGCCATATATCTAAGAAACGTTCTTAACCTTCCAATATAGTATTTATTAATACGGTACAGTTGCGTACACAAGCGTTGCGGGCCGCAGCTAATGAAAACATATTGCCCTCTCTTTTCTTCAAGGATGGAAGTACCGTTTTTTTTTTTTAATAAAAAAAAAGCGAGTTTCAAGCGAGAAGCCGCCTATCGCTCGTTGCGTGCAGCGCGTTGTCTATTTTTTCACACTAGAATATTTTTGATCAATTCATAACTACAATACTTAGACTATTTAACCAAAGGACTAGCCTTAAGCGTACCGTATCGAACAAAATAATTCTACATATTTTGGTGGGGTGCGGGGGAACACGCTCACATACATAAGTCACAGTACAGTACAACGGTATACATCAATTAAAAAATCGATTCAAGAAGTAGTTTTTTTTAAGTTATTAGATTTGTTTGATCCACTAAA